>JADRCH010000199.1:1624615-1683794 GCA_019843965.1 Rhynchomys soricoides
GTGTGTGTGTGTGTGTGTGTGTGTGTGTGTGTAGCTGATAAATCTTTTCCTGATAAATGTCTGTCTGAATCTTTTGCCTGTGTTTTAATTGACTTATTTGTCTTTTCATTGTTGAATTTAAATGTTACAGAGATTTACCAGAGATATAAGACGCATGCTGAATCTATGATTTCCCAAAATTTCCCACACTCTCTGATTTCCCCAACAGCATCTTCTGATGAAGGAAAGTTTGCATCTTTGCTGAAAGCATCCATCGGGTGACTTTTTTTCTAGAGAGGCTTGCATCTGTGGTTATGAACTTGTTTTCATTATCAACCCCCTAAGGAGACATCTTTAATTTAATCTAATGAGTTAAGTTAAATATTAAGGAATAGATTCTGCTGACTAGCACTGAGCTGTGAAGGTTCACAGATTGTTGTAACATGTAAGATTCTTTTCCTCCAAGTGGGAGCTTCACCCCAGTGATCAGACCACCTTCTCAGCTGGTGACTGGTGACTGTGGTTCAGGCCACCACATTTGCTCTTCACCTAATGAGGGTGGGAGTATGGGGGATGATCTGAACTGCCCCTTGTATGTTTAATCTACTTCTGTACCAGAGAAACCTGTTTTATCCAGGAGCCTTAAGCGGTCTACTTGGCCTCTAGAGCTATTTTTGCCTGGAAACCTTCACAGATAGACAGAGATGGTATTTCTGCTTCCCTCCCAGCTATGGATGAACGGCTCTGATCATTCCTAGAATATTGATTGATTTAGTCAATTTACCACTTAATTGCACAGCGTGGGCTTGGTGGCTGTGTTTCCATCTGCCCATCTTACTTGATTACATTTTCACACAGTGCTCGTCATTGGAACTTGTTGATGCTGGAATATCGATGCAAAGCTTGGCTCTGCCTACTCTACTTTCAGGTTCCATGCGACACCTGATATGAATTTAATGTAACTAGATCTTAAAAATGTTTGTTTATTTCCATAAGGGACGAAGTAGGTGCTTTGCTAGAGCAACTCTTTTGTGCTGAGTGTTATTGCAGCACTCAGGAGCCACTCACAGGGTCAAGGTTGCCTGCCAGCTGCGTCTTACAGAGTGACATGGTAGTGAAAGGGTTTTCATGCCTGGGATAGAGCCTTGTGCACTTAGACTTGAACCCAGATGGATGGCGAGTGCTCTCCTTAAATTGTTAGAAACTAGATGGGCCTAGAGTCCCTATGGTCTAGAGAGAGGAAGCAGAGCTCAGGATCAACCAGCCACCTGCATCATCACACGGGTGGATTCTTAGGAGACACAGCATGAAGAGAAGTGACTGACCATGAACCCAAGACAAACTGTATGATGTCAGCTGTGATGCAGTGTTTGGGCAGGAACTATAAACCGTGAGTGTGGGAGCTGGTATTTCACTGGGAGGTGGCCCAGTGGGGTTTGGAGATACAGTATGCTTCAAGTGAGTGCCTAGAACAGCACAATAAGAAGTTGGGGATGAGCCTATGTGTTTTGTTGCTGTGGTAACAGGCCACGGCCAAGGCAATGTATTGATAGAACAGTTTATTTGAGTTTGCAGTACCGGAGTGTTGAGTCTGTCATGGCAGCAAATGGCAGAAGGTTAGAACTCACATCTTCCAACACAAGCATGAAGCACAGAGAAAAACCAAAGTGGTATGAGTCTTTATACTGTCCAAGTCTACCTCTCATGTCAGGACTGCACCTCCTAAGCCTCCTCAAACAGTGTTATCAATGGAGGACCAAGTGTTCAAATGTTGGAGACTATGGAGACCATTCCTCACTTAAGCCGCCATAGCTGGGGAGATGGTTCTTCGGGTAAGAGCACTTGTTTCACAGGCATGGAGACCTAGCTTGCATCTCAAAGCCCACACAGACACAGCTGAAAGGAAGGAAGTTGGAATTCACGTCTTATCTGATGTAGTAGAAAAACACTGAGTTTCAGATTCAATGAGAGGACCCATCTTAAGAATAAGAAGGCAGAAAGAGGTGTTCTCCTGCCCCTGCAGGGGCACCCAGCCTTGCATGCACACATAGAACACACACAGAACACACACACGCATACACACACACACACACACACATACACACACACAACTTGAGGCTCTCAGTGGACATTCTTGGGAGCATACCCTGTCACACTTGGAGCACTAATTGATCTTCAGCTCATTCTGAGATCCTGAAGAAGGTGTATGTTCTGACAAGGTCCTTTTGAATTGTTTCACTCAAAAATCTCTTTAAGAAAGGCTGGTGGGTATCTGCAACTCCAGGCCATGCATGTGACTGAGCTCTGTGGCGTTCCAAAGCTCCTTGCCAATCCTGTTACAACATTATATTTTCCTCTGATCTCCCTGAATACCATGAACAAACCCGTGACCTTTATCACTGACAGCTCTTCTTATGAAACACGGCTCAAGGCATGGTGGGATTTCGAAGCTGTTTAAGTGGCAAGACATGGGACCTGATACTTGTCTGGTTTCTTTTGTCTGTCCCGCTCTGTCTTTCTGACCTTCTTTCTTCCTGTTCTCTCTCTCTCTCTCTCTCTCTCTCTCTCTCTCTCTCTCTCTCTCTCCAAGTCTCCATTACTGAGTGTTTTACTTGCTCTCCTTCCTTAACTCTTCTGTTCAGATGTGGAGAAGGTGGTTGAATGTGTTGGTAAGAGAGAGGATAGAGTTAGTCCTACCTGTGTGAGAACTACAGAACAACTTGTGACCTTCATTGCTGCCACAGACAGGCCTAGTTGATGGATACAGAAATAGGTGACTATAAAGGAATCTGACCTACAAGGACAGACATGGGATCATCTCTATTCAATAAAGATCATGCCTGATGCATTCTTTTCCTCAGCCAGAGCCACCATGTCATATGTCCCCTGAGTGACATTAAAAGGTCAGGCAGGGCTAGAGCAGTTCTGGTAAATCCAGATCCTGGCTGATGCTGACTTGACACTTGAGACTCTTTAGCAGCTGGAGAGTCACCCTGTTAGCACTGTTGGGTCACCCACCAGGAAAGAGGTGGATGTAAGCAGCCTGCAGTAGGCTCCCAAGAGAAGTCATGGGAGGTCTTTCTACCACCACCATGAGCACCAGTGAGGGTTTGGATCAGCCCCAGGCTGAAGAACGTTTCTTAGGGTTAAGGGCAGAGTTGGTATGGGACGGCCATGTGTGCTCTCCCTGTGATGAACTAGAACACTTGAACTTTTGGGAAGACTTGTAGAGCGATCTGATCTCCCAGGGGTCTGGAAGCCTTCCCTTCTCAGTGCCCAGGGGCCTGAGAAATAGGTGATAACTTTCATTAACAGGAACATTTGATGATCCAAGCTGACTCATATGTGCCCAAGACTTTTAGAAATAAAAAAGGGTGTGCATGACCCTCATCCCTGGAGAACACCTCCAGAATCTGTGTTATGCTTTGCATACCTGCATTTGCTCACTGGGTAAGAGATATCTTTGGGTGACCTAGTGAAAACAGACGCTGTCAGTTACTAGGTGACAGAGATGTGGCCAGGTCAAAATAGTGGCTGAAATGGCTGTTACTGAGAACCTGGGACATTTTGCTTGCGTATGACCCCTTTTTGCTGATTTCCTAGAGAACTGATCACAGCCAGCCTAGGTCATGGGAAACCTGGCCTATTGTAGCAAGTGCTTTCTTTCCAGAGAGGGTGAAATTGAGGTAATATGTAATTACAGCTCATGTTCCATAGCTCCTTCCTGTCCATCATCTTCCTGTTTGTTGGTAGTACCAAAAGTTGTACATCCCATTTTCAAAAAAGTGTATATTATCTTGCAGCAGGAAAAAAGGGACTGATGATCTCAAGGACTATGCCAATCCATTATTACTTGACTTCTTACTAATTTCTTTGACAACAAATATCTTAATTATGGTGTTCTCTGTCCACATTGGGAGGAAGTTGAATGTTTTTGGATTCTGTTCTTGAAGTCTTAATTATTCAGAGGCAGACATGTGCTCATCAGTGAGGCGATGCACACAAGATATGGAAATCCAGAAGGAGGATTTTTTTTTTTAAGATTTTTATTTATTTATATATAATGAGTACACTTTAGCTGTCTTCAGACACATCAGAAGAAGGCATCAGATTCCATTAGAGATGGTTGTGAGCCACCATGTGGTTGCTGGGAATTGAACTCAGGACCTTTGGAAGAGCAGTTAGTGCTCTTAACCACTGAGCCATCCCTCCATCCCCAAGGAGGATGTTTTTAAAGCAGGCACTGTGAACCACCATCTCTGTGTCAAAGCCAATGCTTTGAGGTGTTGTTGGCTCCTCATTCAATCATTATTCATCACCTCTTATGTGGAAATTCCCTTGCTAAGTACCCTGAGGTGTCACGAGCCATTGTGATTCAATATCTGTGACCACAAATAGCACCCTACCTAGTGAACCAAGACTAAAATAGACATACACGTGCTGCAACCAAGCTGCTAAAAGTAGATCATTCTGTGAGGTCATTCTGTGAGCCATGGCCACATGGGTTAGGTGAGAAAAGCAGCACACACATGAAGCAGAGCTGGGTGTCACATGTGGGACTATATGTGGATGCCTAACTATCTTAAAAGCATTTGTTGAAAGGACACTATTTTCTCACGGGGCTTCAGTGTCACTCTGAGCTTATGTCAAGATCTATTGTGTATTGTTTGTTGGCTCAATTTTCTTCCCTATAATGTTAATCTATCCATGAAGAAACACCCCTGTCCAGCCATGGAAGCTTTGTAGTAAAGCCTCAGATACTGTAGGCAAGCTTCCTCCACAGCTCGTTTTCTTAACTAACTCAGAAAGTCAAACGTCTCCAGATTCTTGGATTTGTCAGCTTCCCACGACTGTAAGGAAGCTTGAGATCATGAACTTATGGAGGACAAAGGCTCACGGTTTAGTTTGAAATCAGGATCATAAAGGGGTGTGCTGTCATGTGTACATGTGTACAGACTGCATGTGTGTACAGCAGCACACAGAGCCAAGTGCTCCAGTGGTGGCAAGAAGGTAAAGAGGAAAAGAGCAAGGAACAGGTGTCCTAAACATCTCTTCAAGAAGATGCCACCAAAGACCTAAAGACCTCCCTCCAGGCTCCCAGCTCCTAACGGAGTCTAACCTTCCCCAGTGCCACCCTGCAGACAAGGCCTTTGGCACATGGGACTCAAGGAAGCATCAACATGAAAACTGTAGCAACGTCCACATAAATTTAGAACATTTTGGTCAAGTTTTTAAAAATGTATCTATAATACTAATTGGGTTTAATTGATTCTGTAAGTAAAATTGAGAAGAATCTTTGTAAAATTGAGTGTATCAGCTGATTGTTTTTTCTTCTAATATGTCTTAATGACATTAAAAGATTTTTCTATTAACTTACTGCATGTTTTAAAATTATTATTTGCTAACATAGTTTTCATTTTTGTGTTTCTTTTATAGCATTTTTATTGTCATATAAAATAAAGTCATTTTCATACATTCTGTTCTCACAAACTTAAATTTTACTAAATTATTTTGTAAGTTTTAATCAGTTATTTATGGATCTTTTTTCCTATGTAAAAATCATGGTTCAAAGACCATGTTGTATCCCTTTCATGCACATTATCACTCTTTCTTCCTCCCTCCCTCTGCTCTTCCCTCCCTCCATCCCTCCATCCCTTGTTTCCTATCTCCCTCCTTTCTTTCTTGACTTGTAATGGAGCCCCCACACACTGTAGACCAGGCTGTTTGACCTGGAGCTAAGCTCTCCTTCCTCTACCTCCTGATTTCTGGAGTTATCAGCTGTGCCACCCCGCCTGGTCCTCATCAGCATCCTTCCTTTATGTTGTTAATTCTGTCCTGCCACGCTGACTTAGAACATGACTGAAAAGAGCATGCAATATTGTTTCTTAGTTCAAAACTAAAGCTTCACGTCGCTGCCCACCTGACACAACATGCGTCACTGCTTTTACTAAGGAGGTTTTGCTGTTTTCGTGAGTATGGAGACTGGGACTTTGTGAACTTGAGGCCATCACTCTGCCACCAAGGTGATCTGCAGTGACATTGTTTCCTTGTAGATGGCGTTTGTGGGGAAAGTGCCTCTATCACCAGAGTATTAAGCCATGTATAATTCCACCAAATGCAGGAGCCACACCTGTGACTTCTGTTTTTCTCTTAATACATTGCATTATACTGGTGAGTATTTACTGTGAACGTAGCCTTCCATAGCGACCCAAGAGCTGACAGACTCCATCTGTCTATCATGCGGTATGCACATTGCTTATTATAGTTTATCTGATATCATCACTGCTTATCATGGGAGCACTGTGCTGAGACTGAGTTGCTGGGATACTTCTCATCCGACTTTGTGGCAGGATATTCAACTTCCTCTGTAGTCTTTTCTCTCAGAGCTTCTTTTTTAATAATAATTAAAATTTTTCTCTTCCCTCATTGTGATGGTTTGTATATGCTTGGCCCAGGGAGTGGCACTATTAGAAGGTATGGCCCTGTTGGAGTGGGTGGCTCTGTTGGAGTAGGTGTGTCACTGTGGGTGTGGGCTTTAAGACCCTCATCCTATATGCCTGGAAGCCAGTATACTGCCAGGAGCCTTCAGATGAAGATGTAGAACTCTCAGCTCCTCCTGCACCATGCCATCTGGATGCTGCCATGCTCCCGCCCTGATGGTAATGGACTGAACCTCTGAACCTGTAAGCCAGCCCCAATTAAATGTTGTCCTTATCAGAGTTGCCTTGGTCATGGCGTCTGTTCACAGCAGACACTAACTAAGACATTCATTTTCAAGTTATATGCATGTCTGATTTCATTATTTTTCCTAGAAATTATAACATGGTTACCTTTAAAATAGTCCAATATTTTCAGCCTTTTTTTCTCTAACAAGGATCGTTGTAACACTTGGACTTACATTAATCTTACTTGTATTATTTATGATAATTGTAGGTTTAACTTCTTTGTTTTAATCTCAACATACATTTTAACTTGTGCAATGCTAATTTCATTTGGATTTATGAATACACTCCATTTTGGGGGTTCACTCCATTTTGGGGGTTCTTATTTCCCCTTGAATGTCAAACCGCGTACGTGGGGTAACAGCTTCTCTTTCTGACCTATATGCTTAAGAATATCTTTCAGTTTGCTGTTGTAAGCACTCAGCAGTTTGGCGTGCAGAGGATTTAATTTAGGTTTTATTCCTGCGAGATCTTCAGTCGGTGTGGGGTTTCCTTACCCCCTCCTCACACTTCCCATAGTTATTGTCTGTTGTATGGCTTCTCTTTTAATGGTTGCTATAAAGATGTCAGTTGCTGTTCGCACACATTTAAAGGAGCCTCCATGTCTGTGTTACTTACCTGCCACATGTGCACACACTCACACATATAGAGGTGGATACTTTCCCTGGCTGTTATCATGGCTTCTGTTTCAAGTTCCTTTCCCCCCTGCTCTCTTCAAGAATCACACACAGGATTTTAGAGTGAATTGGGTCTTGTTTTCCTGCTCAACATGGCACTATGGCGAAACAGATTTGGAGACTTGAGAGAGGCTAAGAGAGGCATCCCCAGAACTAAAGACCAGGCTCGCCATCAGGACCAGGTGCTTAGACAATGAGCAATGTGGTCGGAAGCAAAATCCAAGAGCCAGAGAAGGACACCTCTCAGAGAGGGCAGAAGCAGTACAGAGTAACATAAATTACGTTTCTTTTAACATCTCATCGAGTTCCCAGCACAAGTTTTAAAATGGAGAGCTCAATGGCACGAGATTTCTAATATTAACTCTTGTCATCTGTAACTGCAAAACAGAGAGAGACTGCTAAAGAACGAGCCTTAACCATGAGATCGCAATTACAGCGTGGAAAATTTCTGAAATTAGAAAAGAATGTTGACTTTCAGTTTCACCATAGGATCTGAACACATTGTGAAATGTTCTGTGAATAGAAGATCAGGCAGATGAAGTCATGTTTTCCCTCCCCCCACGGATGGGACTATGAAATAGTCACCTTAAAACTCTAGGAATTATTAAATCTCCTCGAAGACTTTTAAGAATGTGAGTAATGAAAAGTGAGCTTCATTCCAGCGGCTTAAATCTCTGCTAATTAATTATGCTTGCAGACATCCAAGTGAGTGAAGTATAGTGCCCATCGATTTCCAGGATATATGCAAGGCAGTAGAAGAGCCTCCCTAAGGAGCAATTTCAATACATCGATGTGTAAGACGTGTTCAGCTCTCTTTACTGGAGCCAATGCACAACTGGCTTTTCATTGTGTTGGAATTCTGACATGCCTCATTGGTCTGTACTCTGGTGATGAACGACTGCTATGATTTGAGTATATCCCCACTGCAATTCAGCTGTTAGTGATGGGAGACTTTTAAGAGGTGGGTTTTTTAGAGGTGACTGGGTCATGAAGGCTCCTTCCTCATAGACAGAGTTACATGCTCTTATGGAATGAATTGATAGAAGGGGTTTACCCCTCTTGACCTTTCTCATGGAAGGACACAGCCTTACTTCCCCTCAGCATTCAGCTGCTGTGTATTTGTCAAGGAGCATACCTGGTATTTCAAACAAAAAATTTCCTTTACCATTTCTGCAAAGACATAGAATTGTAGTCATACTAACCAAAGGGGAAGAAGTCTGGTTGATACATTCTCCCTCTCCTCCTCTTCTCCTCCTCCTCCCCTCCCCTCCTCCTCCTCTTCTCCTCCTCCTCCCCTCCCCTCCTCCTCCTCTTTTATTCCTCCTCCTCCTCTTCCTCTTCCTTCTTCTCCTTCTCCTTCTCCTTCCTCTTTCCTTCCTCTTCCCCTGCCCCTTCTCATCTCCTCCTCCTCCTCCTCCTCCTCCTCCTCCTATTCCTTCTCCTCCTCCTCTTACTCCTATTCCTCCTCCTCCTCCTCCTATTCCTCCTCCTCCTCCTATTCCTCCTCCTCCTCCTTCTATTCTTTCTCCTCCTCCTCCTCCTATTCCTCCTCCTCCTCTTCCTCCTCTTCTTCCTTTTTTACTTCCCTTTTCTTCAGTGTTCCCAGAGCCATAGATGCAGGAGTTGTGATGCAGATTTATCTATTGGGTCTAGACTCCCCAAGATCCATTGATCTCTCCAGTTGTGGTTTTCCGATGTTCTCCATTTGCTGTAAAAAGGTTCCCATGATGAGGGGTGGTGGCTACACTTACCTGTAATTATAGGGTTAATATTTAGAATATAGTGAAGCACTGTGCTGACCTAATAAAGTGGCCATAGGTAGCAGATTCTCTTCTAAGACCCATGACCTTACTAGCTCCAGGTACCTGGCTAAGTTTCTAGCACCAGGCATGCTTTCTTCCTTGTGAGTGGGCTGCAAGTCCACTTAGGTAGATGTTGGTCACACCAACTTGAGTGCCATTATAAGCACTTTCAAGGGAAAATAAGCATCTTGGTTCACAGCTGATCTTAGAGAAGGACAAAAGAGCAAGTCCTGTCTACTCATTGAAGACCCGGGCTCTCCAAAGCTGAGGAGGTTCCTTAGTAACCGACAAACTTCACAGAAACTCATTTCTTAGGATGCAGTTTAGCTCTGATGTGCCATGGTTCTGCAGAGCACATATCCGCTTTGCTGGTTGCTTCCTCCCGAGTTCTTCCTCCAGGGGGCAGTAGTGGGAGACTGATGGGCTGCAGGACAAAGGAAGATTTAGCCATCTTTTTAAAGTCACAGTCCTTCACTCCTCTACCAATGCAGAGCCTGCTGTCTCCAGTCTCCCCAAGTCAGCTCCCATGTATGCAGTGAATAACAACATTCTGCCTCTGACTGTTCCTTCTTCAAAGTCCAAGGCTCCCATTCTCTCTCTCTCTCTCTCTCTCTCTCTCTCTCTCTCTCTCTCCTACCCCCATGTATTCTGGAACCACATCAGTCAGCCTCTCCTTTGATTCTGTAGGAGCCTTTTGAAGGGACAATCACTGCCAAAGAAGCTGCAAGCTGCAAGAGAGTAAATGCCTGCTGCTTTAAAATACTGCTACTCTAGTTGGGCATGGTGGCCTATGCCTTTAATCTCAGCACTCAGGAGGCAGAGACAGATGGATCATATGATAGTTATGACAATAACAGCCTAAGGACCGAGGATTCCTGTCTGGTATGTGACTTGAAGAAACATACGGTAAAATGGGGCAATTCTCAGCACCATTGCCTTACTGTTTTTCCTAGTCCTCTGTTGCTGTGCTTGGCCCCTTGGTCTTTTGTTCAGCTATTGACAAGTCTCCAGTGGCAGGAGCATGTGGTGAGACTTACCAGGTGCTTGCTCCTTAATTTTTTGAAAGCCTGCAGACTTCTCCAAAATCTATAGCATCCAGCTCTATTTCAGTGGGATGGGAGGAGGCTACTCTGACCAGGGATGGTCTACCTGACTTTCCTCTTCTGTACAGAACTGCTCTCCCTGCCCCCAGCTGAGCATGCCTGCACATCTTTGTCTAGAGTTGAGGCTGTGACAAATCTGATCTTGTTGCTTTCGGGTACCCACGAAACTTTGCACATGAATTTTACAAACACGGTTTGCATACACATTGGCCCAGTGTGAGAAAAGATGGACTCTATAAAATTCTTTTGGTTTTAAGTGATCATGGGTACATCTAAAAATAATTTGACCCAGTTAGAATATCAGTATGTGGAGACTGATGGCTTCTGTCTCACTGGCTGGGGAACATCCAACAAGAACACACCTTTCATCAACGTAGGACTGTGTAAGCCAAGGCTTTCCTGACATCTTGTTTGAGAAGAAAGATGATATTCAACTTGGACTCATGGAGCCCTTTGTCAATAATGGGAGAAAATTCTATTCTAGATGCAAATAATTAAAGCAAAGTGACTTTGTTCCTCTGTTTGTTCTGTTTTAAAGATGTATTAAAAGTAATTTGTGATGCTAGCAAGGATTCGAGAGGCTTCGAGTTGCAGCTTTGCTTCCTAATGAAAAGATTTCTCCCCCACACACCCTGTGCTCATTTACATAGCAATTCACAGGTACAATACCGGCACTTATGGCGGTGCAGTGTCTGCAATTGCTGCCTTTCAGGGAGACTTGTAGGTGTTCACTCTCACCACACAGATGGGCTATTATTGAGTGAAAGCCAAAAGATGCCCCAATTATCTCAGATTGGGGAAAGAAAGGGAATCTTGAATGTTCTCCTATTCCACCTAAGCATTCCTTTACTTTTGCAAGTGGAGAGTAAGAAATGGGTGAGTCTTGGGGTTATGGCTCCTGACTTGTTTAGTAAAATCCTTTTTATAATGTTAGCCTGCAGGGATTCTGGCGAAATGGTTGTGCTTTAAATAAACACTAGTTGAAGAACTAAATTCTGTGGATGCAGTAACCCTTCTAGAGAATCCTGTGTTCTACTAACCACTGTGTCATCTGTGTGATCATAATAGGTTGTGGGGGCAGAGCAAGCCCTGAGGGAGGGATGTCTTCAGGGAGCGCACTTTGTTGACATGGGCACCGCCATGTTAGAATACACTGTTTCAGAGCTCCAATGCCTCAGCCCCATGGGTGTGACAAAGTTTTCCGGTGATGCTCAGAGGGATGGCAATGCCTTCCTCTGGACCACGTGTGAACATTGACAGTGTGTAGGAAATGTCCACCATAGTTTTCACTCCCCTGATATTTATTCCTGGAAGACATTGCTCCTATGGAGATTAACTAAACCCAACTACTTGTTTATCTGTTTGCAATAACCTCATCTCCCTGTTGAAATGCATGTAACAAAGACACTGAACTTCTGAGGTGCTGAAGCTTCCCTATGAGACCCAGAACACCCAATCCCAGCCCCCTCCTTTCTGTATGTGTGCTGTGTGCATGTGCATAACTTTTACAACCCCTCCCAAAAATAATCCATAGTTGGTATGGAAACTTCTGCACTGTCCAGGATTCAGATGCTCAGAGTTGGTGGATAAGAATGGAGAGGACACTTCTGGCTAAGCATATGCAGCCTGTTCTCTGCTCCAGGTCTCCCACTGATCACATGTGTGACCATGGAGGTGTTAGCACCTTGGTGAGGTATCTCACCTTGCAGCTTTCTGCAAAATTGTGTGGCTTTAGGTCTGTTCACAACCGTGTGCTCATGATATCCTTTCTTATGTGTGTGCAAAGGCCACTTGTGTCTGCCATTGGATTAAATGCTAAACCTGTCTTTGCTCTCTGAGCAGCCAATGAGCAAAGCAGCAGGGATCCCGCACTCATGTAGCATTAAATTAACCCAGAAGGCTGCTGTCCATTTGGCAGTAATGGCCAGTACCCTGGTCCCAGAGGACTTTCAGCGCACATTTGCTAAGCTAGGCATGGCCGGTGGCCACTGACAAGCTCGTTAATCATCTGTCCCAGGTCTTTTCTTTTCAGACCTCCTTCGGGACAGACTGTGTTCTTCTTTTGTTTCTTCTCTGCTGCGTGTGCATATGTAATCATAAAAATGAATTTTTATTGCCCTCATTTGAGCCTTCCCTTGAGACGTCACATGTGACGTCTTCCTCTACTGCACAGGAGAGTCAGATGTTTCTCTTCAGCTTGGTTCCTAGTGAGAGGCAGCAGGTCTTTTATGAGGAAGCAGCAGTTGAGGAGGGAGGAGAATCATAAGACTGATCCAACCTCACAGTTCAGTCACAGAAGTGCTTGCATTGTAGTTTTAGGAAAAACAATCTGCTGGGTACAGGGTATAGCAATACTATAGAAGGTTCACACACACTCACACACACGAAGGAGATGTATTGTAGTCACCAAATAATGGGAGAGGCAATATGATGTTTCTAGACTGTTTTTTCCTTTTGTCAGCAAGGGTCAGGAATGAGTTACATCTAGTTGAGTCATTGGTCAAACTGATTCCCTATGGAAACCTGCAAACAACTCAGACTGTTGCCAAGGCTCTTGGTTGCTCCATACAAACCGGTGGTAAAGTCTTATTACTAAAGACAACATATACATATCTCATTGAACATGGAGAAGTCAAATTGAATTCTAGCTAGAGCCTTCACTCCTGCTGATATGTGTTCATGGTACTGGAAGTTACTCTGGACACTACCAGAGAAAAATCGGTAAACACCAACCTAGCAACAAACTACGATAGTAGCCTGCCTGCAAGATACCATGGTACAACAGTGGCACAAAGTTGTGGTAGTAGTCAACCACTATCTGATTGGATTAAAGACCCACACCATGAGATAAAACCCATGCCTGACACTGCTTGGATAGTTAAGAACATGAGACTAGATAGGAGACATATCAAGGGAAAAATTAAATACTACTGTTCTGCTAAAGGAACATAGCAGTAAAATGACTTCTGCTAAATCCATAGACTCTGCCATTGTCAAAAGAGCCTTCTCTTGTATCCAAGAAGTCTTCTTGATAAGCTATTCCTAGGCTTGCCTCCTCTCAAGCCTTGCTCAAGTTCCTTTGCTGTGTAGTTGAATGACTTATGGAAAATCTCAATCATATATTGCTTTTTTTAAGCTACACAAATTCTACTATAAATTTTCACTGAAGTGTTTTAAATGGGAATTTCATATTACATTGATAATTTATACCATACTGATGATTTGATAGCTTACTATATGCATGAAATTTACCTCTTCTTATTTATTTATAACTATTGTTTTGGCCATTATTTTCACCAAGTTTAGTTTTAGAAGTCCAATTTTATAAAATATTTTGGAATATGTGGCAAGTTAGTCATAGACAAGGTGGACTCCTGTACAAATCTTACTATTGTCAATTTTCTCAACCATCTCACTTGTGATGGAATTTCATTGTTCGCCAGATTTACATCATTTTGTTGCTACAGTATGCCATGCTCTTTGAATCACATCTGAAAAGAAAGCAAAATACACACTGTCACTTACAGCACTGGAGAAATAAATCTAACAAAATGCACACAAGAACTATAAAATAAAATATTCCCGAACAAAGGGAGACCTCACAGAAAAAGATAAAAATACAAAGAGTGAGAGACACAGTGATGTTGGAGGGTTGCTTCCTTTCCACGTTTTATAAAATGTGTGCACAGATTTTGACAAGATCCCTTCCCCAGGTGCAATGGCTCACCCCTGTAACTACAGCCCTTGGAAGTTAAGGTAGTGAGAGTTCAAACCCGACCTTAGATACATAGTAAATCCCAGGGCTGTGTGAGCCACATAGTGAAATTCCGAATATTAGGGACTACAACAACAGCATGACACAACATCATGAAATAACACAACAACACAATAACACAACACAACAGCATAATAACACAACAACACAACAGCACAATACTACAACACAACAACATAATAACACAATAACACAACAGCGCAACACAACAACATGTCACAACAGTACAACATTATTACACAACAACATAATAGGATAACAGCACAACAACACAACAGAAAGGTAAATGAATGTCAATGTATACTGCTTTAGATTTTTATATGAGTTGCATAAAATTAGGCCATTTTAGGGAAAATTCGTACTATTTTATATTTAATAAGGGTTCTCAAATGCTTCGGCTCCTCCTCAACCCAACCCTCCAAAGGTAGGGGAGAAAAGATGGTAAATAGGGCAAGGGGATGTGAACCTTCAGAAGTAGTTCTTTGGGGTGATTCCAATCTCCTTTGTTAGGATACCAGCAGCTCAGTTCAGTAGTGTCAGGATACCAGGCACAATCAGCAGTGATAGCATGATCCAGCAGAAACAGCCAGGCCTCTTCCTCAAATCACCATGAGTCAGCAGGAATGACCAACTAGACACTAGAAGTTCTCTGCCATGCCTCTCTCAATGAAGCAAAGATGTGAGACCATTGAAGCATTACAAGGCTATCTATGTAAGGACCCTGCCACTGTCCACTGGGTCCTGTTTATACTCCCTCCAAACATCAAGAATCCTCCAAGGGGTCTTGTCTCAGCAAAACACCACATAAGTCTGCATCACATGACACAACCAGAACCATACACTTCAGTTTTATATAAAGTCTTCTAATTCATCACTATGTAATTTAAAAAAAAAAAACTTTTTTAGCATAAATCTTGTAATTTTCTGCATAGAGATTTTATTGTTATGTTTCTGAAGCCACCATAAATATCTTCAAAAACTTTCACCTTTGCTCACTTGTTACCATTCACAAGTTTGTTAAATGTGTTCATTAATTTTAATACTTTTAATGAAGATATTTTTCAGTTTGTTTACATAAAACAATATTTGAACAATGAAACAATGGATATTTAACCTTCATTCTTCGTAAACTATTGTTTTGTTAATTTAACTATGTCAAATTGCAGTATCATCTTCAGCGGTCCCTGTGAATGTAAAGATCCTTGACCTCCTCCCTGGCCTGAGGAGACAGCTCTCAGGACTGTTCTGTAGAGCACCTGTGTGCAGAGAGTTATCCTGGAGACACTTCATCAACTTAAAGACAGAGCTATTTATTTCCAGTTAAATTGGTTTTGTCACAAAATCGTATTGATTGTAACAAACTCTGATTTGCCACTACCATGATAAAAATGTAAGTTCTTCCTTCATTCTGTCCTACAAAGAAAGGATTCTCTTTTCTCAGTTGAACCCGATCCAGCTTGTCTAACAAACATGGCTGTGAGGTGTTAGTTACTGAGATCTTCATTACTGAAATCTTACTTAGTTGTTGAGATCTTAGTTTGAGAATGTACTTAGTTACTGGTTGCTGAGATCTTAGAGGCACTTTTACTTAGTTACTGAGGTTTTACTTAGTTACCAAGATCTTACTTAGTTACTGAGATCTTACTTACCAAGATTTTACTTAATTACTGAGGTCTTACTTAGTTACTGAGATCTTATTTAGTTACTGAAATCTTACTTAGTTACTGAGATCTTAGTTTGAGATGTTACTTAGTTACTTGATTGCTGAGATCTTAGTTACTGAGATCTTATTTAGTCATAGAAAGAAGTGAAGCTTGGCCAAGTCAGGAACTGCAAGATAATGAAATTATATCAACTAAACATGAAATAAAACAACTTTCAGAAAACAAAAGGGAAATATCTTCTTGTCCTCAAAGCTCTAAGCTTCCACAACACAGCTGTGGAAGTACAAACTATTCCACAAGAATCTGACACAGTTAAGACTAAAATTCTTATTCACAAAAATCACAGGTGTCCACAGACAGAAGATATCTATCAGATTCATACTTACAATTTATAAGGGTGTAGTACAAATTAAAAGACAAACTCCACTGGCTATTGGGGATGGCAGTGAAGTTGATTAGAGGAACTTTGATGTCCAGTCATTGGACAGCTTCTAAAAATTTCCCTGCATCTGCTCATCGGCCCCTAAATCCCAAGTATGAGCCCAAGGGAAATGGGGCCCTATGTGCCCAAGAGATGTACACAGTCATTACTCACAGTAGTCTAAGTAGCATCTCCTCAATTGTCCATCATCAGTCAACTGGGCAAATGGGAGCGTGTCCACACAGCACAGTCTGATAAGGCCATGTGAAAGGACTCTCTAAAAGCAATAGATGTTTGGGGTGACATGCACCAGATAAGATGTATGGATACTACATGGGCTTATTTTTTAATTAAAAAACACTGCTTGCACAAATCCATTTATGTTAATTTAAAAAGATATTAGGCAAACCTTTCTATGTAAGAGGAGGTACTGGCTGGTTTTGTGTGTCCACTTGACACCAGCTGGAGTTATCACAGAGAAAGGAGCCTTCCTTGAGGAAATGCCTCCATGAGATCCAGCTGTAAGGCATTTTCTCAGTTAGTGATCAAGGGTGGCAGGGCCTAGACCATTGTGGGTAGTTCCATACCTGGGCTGGTAGTCCTGGGTTCTATAAGAAAGCAAGCTGAGAAAGCCAAGGGAAGCAAGCCAGTAAGAAACCTCCATGGCCTCTGCATCAGCTCCTACTTCCTGCCCTGTGTAAGTTCCTGTCCTGACTTCCTTTGGTGATGAACAGCAGTGTGGAAGTGTAAGGTGAATAAACCCTTTCCTCCCCGACTTGCTTCTTGGTCATGATGTTTTGTGCAGGAATAGAACCCTGACTAAGACAGAGGGCAAGATCATTGCATCCAGCCATACATTTACACTGTAATTTAGGCTGCAATGAGAATACTTGTAAATAGGAAAAACGGGTGGAATACTTGGCGATAGAAGTATATACCAAGTCCACAGGAGCACTCGTGGTTGACAGCCCTCTCAGGGGCCCACCTGTCATCCCTCCGCCAACACTCTCCACCTCCAGCGCTGTCTGCTCAGGGAATCTGGCTTGTGAGTCCATCATTCTTTCCTTCCCATTTTCTCTGTTTACCCACTGGACCTCCAGGTCTCAGCTCACAGAGCATATCCTTTAAAGTTAAGCCTTCAGTTCCTTCTTTCAGTTTTTTCTCTACCTCAAGGTGTCAAAAGAAAATAGTTTAGAAAACCCAACCCATCTTGCTTGGCTGTTGTGTAACAGGAGGCTACGAATCCCAGACATCTCTCTGGGAGGAAGTGGGGTGCATAGAGGAGGAAATGGATGGGAGACAGAGTGCCTTGTCAATCAAAGTTCGAGATGTTCAGTCAGAGAAAACATCAGGGTAAAAAATAGTCAGAGGAAAGAGATTGCAAACAAGTAACCAATTTAGATTTTTGTGGCATTTGAACACAGGATCTTCTGTATGCAAAGCAAGTAACTACAACTCCAATTCACAAAAGTCCAGTTACCACAGCATGCTTGCAACTTATATAATGTATATTTGGGTTTTTTTAAAATAAGTTTCTTTTGTATATTTTTTTAAGATTTATTTATTTTATTTTATATATGTGAGTACACTGTAGCTGTCTTCAGACACACCAGAAGAGGGCATCAGATCCAATTACAGACGGTGTGAGCCACCATGTGGGTGCTGGGAATTGAACTCAGGACCTCTGGAAGAGCAGTCAATGCTCTTAATCGCCGAGCCATCTCTCTATCCCCCTAATGTATGTATGTTTACACACACACACACACACACACACACACACACACACATACTCGTGAGCATGCGTGCACAGAGGGGGGTAGGAGAGGGAGAGAGAATTTAGTCTCTTATACTCACATTTCAAAACCAATCCTATTACTTTGCTTTCATCTTTCACATTATATTTATCCTTAGGATTTTGTTCTATAAATGTAATTGTTTCAGCTTCAACCATTCATAGAAGAGTCACTGGGTTCTGGTCAGATCCTCTTTATGCATATATATTCTTCCTCTGGGCTCCAGGGAGGGGAGGAATCCACGTAGTCCATGTTAGCGAGTGCCTTTCCATAATGGTGGAAGCCTGGCTTCCTGGACCTCAAACTAAAAGAAGGGCCCATCCTTCAGTCTTCCAGAGTCTATATGTCTCAAGGGTCCTATACTAAAATGGCAACATTCTTAACATTCTCCTGCACCTGCATGCGGTGGAGGGGACTTCCCGTATGAAGCTCCTCCTGTTTCTTGTCCCCATGAGTAGGTTCATGCAGCTTCTAGTCAGTGAGGGCACACCCCGATGCTTCCAAGACTTTGCAGCAGGCATTTGGCACATAGCTCAGTGGCACCCCAGACTCATTTTAAACAATCCTTTTCCCTGACCCATGCCTGCTGAGATAAATGCCACTTTAATCTTTCAGGTGTGTTGGATATCATTAAGTGCTTGCTCACTTAGAATTCAGGATAGAGAAGGGAAAGGCATGGATTGGAATTAAGAAGGTGAAGATTTGCACACTGAAAGCAAGTTGAGAATCTCTGAAGAGGTGCAAGGCAGGTAAGGAAATGCCCACTTCCACTTCGAGCTGTAAAAGGCTATGCCATCCATTTCCCATTGGAGCTGGATTCCTCTGTTTCTCCTGGGCATTCTGAGTTTTGATTTCTCAGGCCCCATGCCACTTTTAATTCATCTCTTCACCTATGGAGCAGCAGCAGTTCTCTGGGTCCAAACATTTCTGTCTTCAGGTCTTCCTGACTTAGTCGTTCCCAGCTAAGGCTTAGCAATCTTAGGTTTGGATCCTGTGTCTGACACAGGATTTGTGCTCTGTGGTTGCGTCCCCTTGCTTCCTACCCACCCTGTTCCATTTGTTTCTGGTAATTACTGTATACACCACCCAGCTATTAGACTGACTTCTCTCTTGCAAATGCTCCCCACAGTGAAAAGTACTCCAGCAGGGATGTTAATTTCCAAAGTGTGACTCTGGAGGGGGCTTGTCTAATCTCAGGGGATGACTAAGAGTCTCTATCAGGTCTCCCAAGCTATGTTCCCTCCAGTCACGCATGCAGGAAGACAAAAGTGAAAGCATCGCATAGAACAGTAACAGGAGCAGTAATTGCTATGTGATGTGATGTCACTGCCAAGCATTACCTGTGACCTGCTTACTCTTCTTTGTCCCTAGACTTGTTCACACTGTGGCTTAGTGAGTGTGAACCTCGTTGGAAAACACAATGTTACCATCTTTAACTTTAATACATTTCATTTGAGGCAACACTTATTTAATTCCTGCTGTGGGTTTGATCTTAAGCTGCAATCCCTGGGCAGCTATTAATCTAGCTGAAAATAAGGCATGTGAATGGAGATACACAGAGAATTCTTGCTGCTGGGTTAGAGAGGAAGGACTGACTAGAACTTGAAGGGTGTCCACTTTTAAATAATGGAACGGAGTATAGTACCAAGGGGAAATTGTCCACATGCAGACACCATTGGCCAGAGACTTTGGTATCACCTGGCCAAATGTTCTACCTTGCTCCCTGTGAGTCCAGTGGGATTCAAGGTAGACAGGGTCTTCACAAACTGTGATCAGTACATCTAAACAGAATGGCTTTGGACAAACTCATCCCAACTGAATTCCTCTGTTGAACTGTACAGTTGAGAGTCATTGAAGTGGGGACTGTATCATTTTCTGAAACAATGTAGTATAAGACATCTTTGGCTTGCAAGCACCTAGCTCAGGACACAATGAGTATTAGGTTGCTTTCCATTTGCTCATCCTGGACCTCTAGTGAGTAGTGATTCAGTCTCTTTACTCCTGAGCTCTTGAAGCCCAGCCTAGTGCTCGTATCATGATGGGTAGTGAGTGAATGTAACTCTAACAATGGTTCTTAGCAGGCTACTACCAAGATGGGAATTTGGCCAGAGGAGTCCAGTAAGTTGTTATTGCTGTTTTTTGTTGTTTCAGCATGACTGGAATTTATCCAAGCTATCACTGTAGTGAGAACCAAAGGAATAAAAATGACTTACAGAACATCAGCAGCAGGGACATGCTAGCATCACTTTTGAGGCCACTGGGATTGAGGAACCTCTGTTTTTGATTTTCAATATGGTGCCCTGTGCATGGAGCCAGGTCAATAACTCTAGGTGGAGATGGGAGCAAAGTGGTTACAGTGTCACCAACTGCTCCAGGATGTCATTGCTGACAGAGTCTAATCAACTCCCCCAAAGGCAGTGAGTTGCAAACTTTGGGGAGGCAAAACCCCAGACAGTCAAGTTAGTGAGGTACATGGGTACTAAGCTGACCATCTCGACTCTTCTGGGAAAGCTGTTGGCTCAGGTATCCCCAAGATCCATTCATTGTCTTGGCCATGATGATCTGCTCTGTTTGGATACAGCTGTAACTGTAGAGGTCCCTGCTTGTGAGGTGGACATGCTAACACAAACATGTAAGCAACAGGATGAATTTCCTCTACTAAAGGCAGGTACTTTGGTCTTTATCCGTAGTTTTTATAGATGTGACAGTGCCTAAGACAGTGCATGTTGTTTGTACGTGTGACTTATGGTGTGCATAGTTGGGTAGAGGATGGAGGGGCATGGGCTAGGTGTGGGCAGTGAGGGGACTGGTTTTGTTTCCTCTGACATGATACTCAGCCTGGAGTGGATCACCTCCTCTGACACTCAACTATTCAGTGTGGAGATAATCCTCAAGCCACTTCATAACAAGTGGTTTGTAAAATGTGTATTTACACACAGAGAGGGAGGGAGAGAATGACTAAATATGAATGTGCATGACTGTGAGTGCATGGCATCTGTCTTAGTTAGGTTTCTATTGCTGTGAAGAGACACCATGACCACAGCAACTCTAAGGAAGGAAAACATTTAACTGGGGTTGGCTTACAGTTTCAGAGGTTTAGTTTATTATCAACCTGGCAAGAAGCATGACAGCACACAGGAAGACATGTGTAAAAAAGAAAAACAACACATGGAGCTGCATCACATGACACAAACAGAAACTTCAGCTTCAGTAGTCCCCTCTAAAATAAAAATCAAAAATAGATCACATATATAACGAAGGGAGCACAGTGTGGAGGGGGCTGTAGTGGGGATGTAAAATAAATAAGAAAAATAAATTAATTTTTTAAAAAAGAAATGAACTTTTCTTTAATTCAATGAACTAAAGAAGAAAAGCAAGTTGCTGGTGGAGTCCCATAGCATCCTCTAGAGAAGAGTCCATGGGTCGATTCAGTAGCAGTAGAGACACAGAACTCCTGAGGACCACCCAGGGTTACTAAGCAAGGAGTTTTGAGTCACTGCACTAGAAAGGACCATGTGAGCATCACAGGAATATGCTGAGCTTGAAGACAGCTAAGATTTTCCCCAAGAAAAATCTCTGAAAGTCTCAGTTTGATTCATTGACATGGATGAAACCATGAAACCCAGTGAAAACGTAGGAGAGGAGAAGACAAAGACTGAGAGACAGGTGTCTACGAGATGGATCTAGAAATCCAGAGAAGGATGAGTGAGCCATGGTCTGCAGGGCTGCTAAGAGCAGATGAAGAGAAGAGCCAGGCTGGCTGGGAGACAGTTCTAGTTTAATTCTACCAGTCGGGTCTCAACCTGCCAGGAGCTGTTCCTGAAGCCAAAGCAAGGCTAACCCCTCCTGCTGAGCACACAAATGTTCTAGAGCATAGGAAGTCTGTGGCTGTGATGATTCCAGAAGACAAGATCCCACTAAAACCACATCAGAGAACATAACTGTTATGTAGTCCCAGCCACCATGAGGCTCGGTCAGCTGCTGTTTCCTGTAAACTGTGACATAAGCACTGTTTGTGTTCTTCTGATTGTCTACGTAAGGTTTATTAAGATACTCACCAGAGAATTACTCTGATGTTCTGAGAGCCATCAGAGCAAAAAGGAGCTGGCTTTCTGAACTCTCCACAAATCGCCCAACAGAAAACTCAAAGCTGACAGTGACACCTCCCTTAATCCTCTTTACTGAGGCACTCCATAGTCCCCCATGCAGCAATTTTGTCCTTGTCAAGACACTTCAGTAACCCAACTCCATCTGTCTCAGCATGCTCAGGCAGCTATGAGAATACTAACCAGGAATCATACCAGAATCAGAAACTCATTCTTTACAGCTCTGGAAATGGTCTGTTCAAAATGCAGGTTTGGAATCTGGTGTAGACCTTCACCTTACAGAAGGTTGCTTTCCTTGTCTGACTCCATGTGGGAGATAGGGTGCTATTACTTTGTATGAGGGCAGTAATCCCATTCACCAGGGCTCTGCCCTTATGATGCGTTCTATCCAAAGCCTGACTTCTTAATACCATCACCTGGGTTTCAGCAGTTGAACATTGGCAGAAGCACATTTGTATCATCAAAGGAAGCGTGCTTATGTATTTATGGTGAGTTTCAACATGGAAGACATTCACAATCTATTGAACACAAACTTGAGGAGTGTAGACTGCAGGCCAGCTCCCATGTTTCACACTCCATTTTGTTCGCACACAGTTGGGCCTTAGAATCTACCTAAAACCAGTTTGTGCTGCCTGTGTGAAGTGGGCACAGAGCCATTCACTGGAGTGTGGCAGCCTATTAAGGGCCATGTCCCTGAAGAAAAATGACTCTCTCTGCACAGCAGCCATCAATTGCTATTAACTCCTCAGGTAGGGTTGCAGGTTTGTGAGCCTTTCTCAACCATGCTTGGTTTTTGAATGGCCTTGACTATGTAGATCTTATCATTTCTTGCAGGCTTTTTTGAGTGATATAACCCAAAGATTCTGTCATGTCTCCATGGTAGATTTCTTCCACATTTGCTTTCTTGGGATAGTAAGTCCGTTGTGATCAGTCCCTGATATCTTATTAGCATTGTGATGATTTCTGTGGGGAAGTCACAGAGAAAGTGTTGCATCACCTGTGAAGGTGGAGCACCCATCTTAGTGGGCCCCAAAAGCTACCCCCAAAAGCCAGGGTCCCCTCCAATCCTGCCTTTTCATGCCTTGTTTGCTTGATACTATTCAGGTCTGCCTTCTCTGACCTGATCATCCACTTATCGTCTTTATGAAAATTAAATGAACAACAACTGACATGAAGAAAGATGTTATTTGGTCGCCATCTCATCTGCTTCTTGCTTTCAGAGAGTACCTAGAACAGCAGAGGTCCACTGGAGTGTCTTCTCATTCCTCACTGTCCTCAGAGCAGAAACAACACACAGCACTTGCTACAGGCAGGCATCTGTGCAAGCCGGATCCTTCAAGCTATCTAAGGTATCTCAAAGGTTAACTGACTTGGTTGTGGCCATGCCACTCAGAAGTAGAAAAGAAGGGACTTGTCCCAGAGCAGTTTGTCTTCACAGGTCACACTTCTGCCCACCAAGGACACTGCTGTTCTATTTCATGCTTTCTTTACACTTGCTGACTGTACTGAAAGCTCAAGAATACCAAGGTAACTTTAAGGTGTGGTCATTACAACTTGCACGTGGGACCAGTGATGATGGTCATCCATCTTGATGGCCTTCAGATGTCCCTTGGTCAACCAGTCAAGGGCAATGTTTGATAAATAACATGATGCTGTTGCTCCTGATTGATGAAGCAATGTCTGCACGGTTACTGTGGGCCAGAGTAGAAGCAAGTAACTCATGCTGATTTCAATCGGGCTGTTCTTTATGAAACATGCTGTTCTTCTCACTTTCGCCTGTAGACAGACTCTGATGATGGAGATAGCCTTAGACCTTCATCCCTCAGAGTATTAAAAAAATACGGGGGTGGGAGGAGAGGTGGGAAGACTTAGTATAAGTTAAAATTCTTAGTACTGGTTATTTATTAGCACTAAATCACAGACAAGCTACTTTGAATTTCTTTCCCGATGGTGTATGTCTCCTTTGAATGATGAATTCTAAAGCCCAGAAAGATTGTAGTCATTCTTAAACAATCTGGTTTTAAAATATGCATTACATTGCTGGAGATGTGGTTCAGTAGCTAAGAACACTGACTGGTCTTGTAGAGAACCCTTTTTCTGTTCTGAGCACCTATATGGGACAGGTGAAAAAAAATCTGTAAATCTGGTTCCAGGCGTACCTCATATCTTCTCTCTTTGAGAGCACCTGAATGCATGTAGGTAGACACACACACACACACACACACACACACACACACACACACCAAAAAATGGGTAGATAAACCTTTCTTTAAAAAGTACACAGCAAATGATATAGAGTAGAATGCTTTAAAAATCATAAACATACTATAAGAAAATATAAATTTAGCAGAATTTGCTGACTTATTAAGGGAATAACATCTCAGGCCACTAAGATGACATAGGGCCTCAGTTGTCAACTGCAGCTACAAATCTGGTGCAGTATACTAATAAATGCAATTTATGTTTCTGTATAACTAAATGCCTGCAACATTCACAAGGATTAAGTTGATAACTGTTGGAATTTATTTGTGCAGAACACTCAGACTGATGGTTGGCTTTACATTTTTGAGGTTTTAGTTTAAAATGAGCAAAGCCAGTGCAATTGTCCATGCAACAAAAAATTAATTTGTATATTTCTCTATCCTGATTACCTCACGGTTGGCTTTGGCTTAGCAGTCAGATAACAAACCTTTCACAGGATTCTTTGCCTCACATAAAGAGAGAAAAAGAAATCCAAGCCCTTCAAGAGGATGATAATGACAAATCAGCCCACACAGCACAGGGCTTTGTTCGTTATGGTGGTTTCCTTAGGAAATACTGGCTTACTTCTTGAATAATTGAAAGTTTGCTGAATGCATAATAGATGTATGCATGACAATGAGGTTGGGGGTCCCATTTCTGGAAGCCACTGAGGACTGAGAACCTTCCATAGCCCTTAAAGCACAGGGCAGAGAGCATCACTGGCCCTGAGAACCGCCCTGCCTGGAGTCCCCAGAGCTCGGCTTTCTCCTCATTACTTGAAAGTGTTCTCCCTCAACTGTGCTCAGCATTACAGAACACTGGTTGTATTTTTCTCATCTTTCCCTGTTCCTGCAGGATTGTGAATCGGCCGCGTGGGTTTGTCTCTTTTCTTCCTTCATTTCTTTTTTCCCCCTGTTTGTAGTTAGGAGGATGACAAATGACAGGCACACAGTCTCTTTCTGAATCCTTTCTCCTAAGGTAGTCTCTAACTGTTAAAGTGGTCCAAGGAGAATATTCTCAAGTCCTTTTAAATACCATGCACTGAAGTGTATCAGTTTCCCCAGATACATATACAACCTCCCGTGTGAGTATCTGTGAGGAAACTGTCTTCAGGGGATGATTTAGGTCTAAGAGCTAGGTCAAAGTCTCACACCCAGAGTATTCTTTCCCACTCTACTCTCTCTGTGTGCATGGGCAGGAAAAGTCTATGAGACCATGAAGTCAAGTAGCCAACCAACTGCAGGATAGGGGGCAGGGCTCACCAGACACCAGTTTCTGGCCACTTGACTCTGTCTGCCCAGCTTCCTGGGTTGTTTAAGCATCTAAGGTATGACTTTCTATCATGCAGTCCTATGAGACCAAGAGGGGAGGTACGTGGTATTCTGCATGACTGGCCTTAGCTGGTGTGGATCCCTAGCCCAGCTCCCAGGCCTCTTGTAATCGAGATGAGTATCTAGGCTTGAGTTGGAGGCCCAAGACAAGGCTATGTCACATTCTCAGATGGAAGGTGATATATAGACTTGGTTTTGAACTCTGAGCACCTTCAGACTCTGTCCTAATCAATCTAGGAACTGTCCTGAGCCTCTCACTGCCCTGTTCTGGCACTGCATAATAAACACTCAGTTGGCCCAGTGTTGAGCACTTGAACTCACTCACTTATTAATCAGTTCCTTTTACAAACATCATCATCTTGGGGAATCTCAACCTAGCACTAGTCCCCTCGTCTGCATTTATTTCACCCTTGAAAAAGAACAAGGATGGATGTTCCAGTGGATTCGGTGAAAGTCAACGGCATAGAGATGAATCTTGTGCCATTCTCCCAGGGGACAAGCCGATATCCTAATTAAGAAGAAAAGACCACTGATGTCTTTTGAAGGGACATTTAGATAAGTGTGAGTGGCGATTATCTTTGATGTGTGAGGCCTCTGAGCTTTGTCACCCTTTCTGATATAAAGAGGAAGATAATTACTGACAGTTTTTTGTACCAGGCAAAAAGAATGAGGCCCTGGTGATGCTGGCTTCTATCGTGCGCTTTAGCAAACGGGAAATGCAGCTGGGGACATAAGGGTGCCAGGGCTCTAGATGCTGTGGGACCTGGGAGAATGGGGCCTATAAATGAGGCAGATGGAAGTCTCATGCAACAGCCAACTTTATTCATAAAATTTATACTCTGACAATGGAGAAGGGTCGCAGGAATAAAGTTCTCATGAGTTCCAGCTGTGTGCAATCAGCAAGGACAAGCTGTACTTGGCAAAACATGTCCTTCTATAGAGTCACAAGAAGGATAGTTTATACATTTAATTGTAAGTATAATGACCAATCAATGATAAGTGGTTCTCCTACGTGCTACCTGGGAAGAGCATGAGAACACATTCTGAGAGCAATTACATGTGTTGAAGAACCTGAGGTGCACAAGACTCCTGTCTTATTTTCTTGGAGTGTTCTCACAAGCTCTCAGAATTCTCCTAAGATAACAGCCCTGGACCATGTTCTGACAATAGAGGAAGTCCCTTGATTTTTCAGAGGTTCACAGTCAACATGTGAGAGAGCCAGCTTGGAATCCACACTGATGAGGGTAGACTTGTGACCTCCTAGAGAATGTCCCAGTGTGTGAAGTGACCTCCTAGAGAATGTCCCAGTGTGTGAAGATGAGGCAGAATGATCATAGACTTCTTGGGAGAGTAGAGAAAAGTAAGGAAGACTTGGATCCAGGAAGTCACCAAGGATTCAGTGTCTTGCCCATGGACTGCATATACACAGTCCCTTGTAGGATCTTGCTGCAAGACCTATAGTAGGCTATGGTTGGCCTGAGAGGCTGCGGCCTGAGTAGCGTTGATCTAGTATGCACTGAGACCATTTTGAGTTGAATTGCTCATTGGGTTAACAGCATGAACCAAAGACCATTTCCCGACTCTTCCAGAAGGTTCTACAAGGAAGCCCCAGTAACTGCGTCTTCTCCATGTAAAGAACGATCACTCTGCAGCTCAGTGTCACAAATATTAAGGTTCATTTGAGACCTAAATGCAGCTTTCTGGAACAAGGTCCAAACCTTAACAACCCTAACGGGGGACATCATAATGGGCTTTCACCGATGCCGTCGTGAGCAGCCATGCTTATATTAAATGGCTGCGGAAGTATCAGTGCACATGTTCCCACCACGTGCACAGCTTTACAGCAGAGCAGTCGAAAGTTGAAATTTCCCACTTCTCTCCCATCCCCACTTTCCCTGACCACAGAAGAGCTGGCTTTATATTGAGATGTGTCCCCAAGGACTTCCTGCCAGATGTGAGATTTCTGCATCTACAAGTTCCCTTGGTAAAACTTGACTCTCTCAGGAAGAGTCCATTGCAAGGTGGACCGTGGTGTGCTGTAGGAACAAGCACACCGGAACTTTACCTCAGCATAGTGGTCAGCATCAGGGGGATTTTACGTGGGAGGTTGAAGTATGGTTCATGGCAGCGAAGCCCACAGCTGGAGATGAAGCATTGAAGGTGGGGGTAGTATTTATTATGAAAATGCTTATTTATCTGCAACCCAAAGTTTGTCTTTCCAATCGTTTTGAGATAATGGAGAGGGACACGGGTTTCAGAAAATCTTAGAGGGTGATGTAAGATCCACTCGGTGCAGAAGCAGCTTGTGAGCCCAGTGGCAGCTCTTATACAGCCATATTGCTTTCTGTCCCGTGTGGTTAGTACCATCTACTTGTTGGTAGAGAAGCTTCTAGTAGGGCCATAGCACAAAGGTGAGACCCATGTGATCATCGCTGAGGTAAAGGGGTAGACTACACCTATTATCCTGTCAAGGTGGAGCAGGTGGGGATGTTCTGGCAGGTACTTCTCTCTCTGCACAGGATGCAGATGCCCTGTGCTGATGAACTCTGTGTAGAATAAGAAGGTGGCATGTCAGCATAGCATGGTAATGTGGTGACATGCAGGAGCTTGCATATTCCCTAACTGGGCTCAGCAGCCTAGCCCTGGAAGCGGCTGATGCGTCTAGGCAAGCAGAGAGGAACATAAACAGCATTTCCCTCTGATGCAGCCTTGTGTTCCTGGTACAACTCTGAGAGAAATAAGCAACGACTGGGAAGAACTCCCCACAGTTGCTGCCCCTTCAACCTTGAAATTGCTCGGAGCCTCAGGGTAGGAACCATAGAGATAAAGCTGTCTGGAAACAGGAGCCAGCCCCTTGCATGCCTGCTTGCTTAGCCTCTTCCTGGTGTTTAATTCTTTTCTCTCAACTCTGTGTTTGTTTGTTTGTTTCTAGCTAACTGATGGGGACAGGCTCCAAGTGCAGCTTTGCTCCTTGTAAACAGGAAAACAGTGTGGCTCCATGCAGGTTGTCTTCAGGGCCCTGGCTGATCCCACAGTGGAGCTGCTAGGGTTCATCATCCAGTCAGCCTGCAGATGGTGTGGACTGAAACCTGGATTTGACAAAGGCATTCTCAGGACAGCCTGACACCGAGAAGACACTGCTGCTGTCACTATGGAGTATTATATAAAGCAGGGCAGGTGGTAATAAATAGGCCTGGGCTAACTTATCGATCAGATTCCCTTACAGGGAGCCCAGCCACTCTGGGTCTTGTTGACCCTGGAAGCCTGTGGGATTCCCAGCTGATGTACTTTACTGTCTCCTAGAGCTTAGACAGCGCCTCTCGGGACACATCTGCCCTCTCTCATCTCTATCCAGTTTGCCTGCTTGCCCATGGCACATGCACTGTTGGTCCTGTGTCTCCAGCCAGCTTGCAGTCTCTGTGAGAAAGGAACACCATGCTTTGTTCACCCACCAGACCTAAGACATGCAGAATAAATAAGGCAGCAGGAACATCCCAGGGGAGGCACAGTATCCTAAACCCTTCTTTACTTGCCTTGTCCGTGGAGGATGGTGGCCTCAGGAGGATGGTGGCCTCAGGACTGCATGGATACGTGGGTCTGCACAAGCACGGGAACAGTGAACACCACCTGACAGAAGAGAAATTCGAAGTGTTGGATAGATAGTTCCAAAAGGAACGTTTTTTGTTTTATTCCTCTCAGTATTTCGTACTTCTTAAATTATTTATCCTTGCTTGTACTTGATGCTGAATGGTTAAAAGGACAATGGAAATAGAGCCCCGCCTCCCTTCTCTCAGGCTTGGAGGGTGTGCTTCCTTGAGTCCATTTAGGAATACTGCCTCAGACTCCACCTGAGGACCAGTGTGCCTCTCTCAAGACTGGGGTTGACGAACACTAGGATAGCTTTAGCCATTTGGGTTGGCATAAAAGCTTTGGCATGGGAATGGTTTTTCATATCAGGGCATTTAAAAATACCTACCAGCACGTGTCTCTCAAGGCAAATACTGTGAAAAAAGTGTCTCCTAGCATTGCTTAATCTCACCCAGGGTCAAGGCACAATTGTGCTTCAGTTCGTGACACTCATATACCGTCTGCTTCAACTGGTCCATCTTATGCATATGAGTTTGCCAGATACAAGGCACACAGGTTCTCCCAAACTTGTTTCTATCCCAGAAAAGAATCAGTTGGATTTGAGACATGTAATTCAGGGTCTGTTGGTGTACAGGACCTAGCACTGTTTTGTTTGTTTGTTTGATTTTTGTTTGGTATTTTTTTTTTGTGATGGTCCCAAATACAATGAGAGAGCATGTAGAGGTGAATCCAGTGGCAAGAGCATCCAACTCAAAGCGGGCCGTCCGGAGACATGGGAACTGGTTGCAGCTGCTGCAGCTGTGCACAGATGCTCAGCCAGCAATGGACTGGGGGAATTTGGAGAGCCTCAGCAGGTGCTTCTAGATATAATTGTCTGCTTCTGCTCACCTTGCTACTTGACAGGATGCCTTTGCCTTGCAGCCACCTGGAGGGAAAACCGGAACTGAACAGAAGGCCTGGACACTAATGAAATGCACACTGAAAACAGGGAGGGGGGTCTACTGTGGCTGACAGTGCTGCTTCCTAAAAAGATAACGAGAGCCTGGGGTGGGGGAGATAGAGATAGAGAGATAGGTAGATAGATAGATGGATGGATGGATGGATAGATAGATAGATAGATAGATAGATAGATAGATAGATAAAGTTGTAAATGAGATGATTAGTGGCACTTTCCTGTACACAGCAAATCATTTTTATGAAGGTGGTAGCTGAGGAGCCTTGGGGATATTGTTCTGTTGTTTAATTGAGGTTCCTGTACCGTAACAACTTCTGTCTTCTGGATCTTCTATATGGATTTCTCCAAATGTATATATGTCTATCTGAAGTCATCGTGAGCTGATGAAGTCAAGAGGGGCAGCAGGTCTGGGACATCTCTCATTAATCGCTGCTACTGTATTCTGCTCAGTGAGCACAGATCTCACTCCTGACATATTTACGCACCTAGGTTGCAAACTAGGTCCTGTGGAGATGAACTTAGACCTTTGATCTCTGAACAGTGTATTACTTCCTGTAGCTACCATCAGGCCAACCCCACAAAGCACCATTTCACATTTATGGAGGAAGAAGCAAGATCTCATCCAGTGAGGTTCTATTATCTTCTGCCACTGATGGGTCATTAGTGCCTTTCAGAACTTACATGCCCAATAGCTGCTCTGGGGTGGTAGGAGGTTTTGGGAAAAGATGGCATAACCCTCATAAGTTGAATTACTGCCATTGTAAAGGAGGTCCCAGAGAGTTAGTTTGTACTTCCCACCATGTGAGGAAAGAGAAGCTGCCTAGGAGGCAGAAAAATCTGTCAGCAGACATGTCTTCTGTCACTTGAGGCAGGACATCTTGATGTCAGAGCTATGAGAAATACATTCCCACTGTTTCTAGGTTGCCCAAATTACAGGATTTTTCATTAAAGTAGCAGAAATGGATTCAGATACCCACAAAGATCCTCGCACCAGGAATAGTTACATGGACAGGTACTGTGGAGTTTGGATGTGCAGATATCTTTTGGGGACATAATTCCACCCACTAAAAGTACTGGTGTAACTGAAGACCACATGCTTGAGGAATATCTCCCTATACGTTCTCACCTCCGGCCATGTTCTACCTTGCAGTGTCACTACTGGGGCCATCATACCAGAGGGGGCCTGGCCAGATCCTCAGACCAGCTTGTTTTGAGGAAAACCTCCATGTCTCCAAGGGAACATTTATTCTTCTGAAATGAAGCCAGGACTCTGTGGGTGAGGCAGAGAGAGAGCAGAGGTAAAGTAGGGTGTGAGTTACCATGTGTAAAAGTGGGCGCTCCACATCTATGAATGTGTGTCAGATTTTTTATATATTTGCCATGGAAACACAGGCACCTGCATGCACAGTGCTATGTCAGGAGCTTCGATACACACTCTGGGGGAGTGACGATCTGCACTGCCTGCTGGGAAAGGAGGGGGCAGGACGATGACCCATCACAAAGCAGGATGAAGAATGAGGCTGACAGCAGCAGTTTGCCATACACAGGGTTCCTTAAATACTGGATGTTGAGGCTGGGAGAAGAGAGGGTTGGAGAACAGATGCGGAAAGAACATTGTCCTAATCTCATTCCTGTGATAAAACATGAGATGTAAAGCAACTCAGAAAAGAATTGGCTTACATTAGCTGACAATTCCAGGTTTCAGTCTGTCATTGAGGGGAAGTCTTTTGGCAACAAGAGACAGACAGCTGGTCACACCTCACCCACAGCCAAAGAGCATAGAGAAATGCATATATGGGTGCTCCATTGTGCTCAGCCTCACTTCTCCATTCTACACAGTTCAGGGTTCTCTGCCTAGGGAATAGTGCCACCAACAGTGGATCGAGTCTTCCCATATTAGTTTACTTCACTAAGACCTTCCTTCAGAGATGTGCCCATGAGACAACTCAAGGTAGACAATCTCTCTTTGAGACCCTATTTACATGTAGGTCTAGTTTTGCCCAGCTGACAAGTAAAGCCAACCATTGAAGACATGATGCTTATCTCTAGAGAGGATACGTGGTTGCAGTGATGATTTTCTATCTTTACTAGCAATAGCTGAGAGAATTCCAGAGTTATGCAGGCCATAGCACAAGGCAATTGTTTGAGGGGGTATCTTAGTTAGGGTTTTACTGCTGTGAACAGACGCTATGACCAAGGCAACCCTTACAAGGACAGTATTTAATTAGGACTGGCTTATATGTTCAGAGGTTCAGTCCATTATCATCAAGGCAGGAACATGGCAGCATCCAGGCAGGCATGGTACAGGAGCAGCTAAGAGTTCTACATTTTCATCTGAAAGGTGTTAGCAGAATACTGGCTTCCTGGCAGCTAGGATGAGGGTCTTAAAGTCCACATGCACAGTGACACACCTATTCCAACAAGGCCACACCTTCTAATAGTGCCACTCTCTGGGCTGAGCATATACCAACCATCATAAGGGGGTTTGGTAACTTATAACCAGAACTCTTAAAAAACCCTTCTGGCTCTTGGCTTTCCCCCAGGGCTTTCAGATTGACCTTCAGTGAGGATTACAAATTCCAAGGACATAGATGAGGAATCATCACAGCCCATGACTTTATCATTAGCTGAGCTCAATGGCAAGTTGGGTTCCTGATCCTGGTTTCTTTCTCTGTTCATTGTTCCCTTTGAGAGCCAGTGTTGTATGGACTTGAGGAGGCCAGCAAGTCTGTGGTTCCATCCCTGGTCACATCCCTGTCCTCTATACATGGTTCAGGGACTTCACATGCCCAGCCAACCTGCCTCAGAGTGAGTCTTTGGAGCATTTGTTCATGTCTGTGAGGTAGCAAATGGCCTGAGATTCTTTCCATTGCTTCTGAATCCTCTATAACCTCTTCAGTGTAGACAGTATTTCGCATAGAATACACAATAAATGCTGAATCAAAATTAATTAACTACAGCATGAAACAAGGCTAATTCTGTAATTTATCATAGTTATAGATTGTCTATATTTCAAGACTGTAATGGAATATGCTGCTTCCTTTTTCTTCTGTGTTATCTGTGGGATATGAGTCTCAGTTCCAACAATGAATACTAGCTGGATTTCCCTGAGGAGAGAGGAGGGAGCTGCCATTTGTAACTGTCGCTGAACACGGTCAGGGATAAATGTGATTCTATTTTGGGGTCCAGGTAAAAGATCAGGAAGATGCTAATTTTGCACTGTCAGTTCTGGGCTACTATAACTTGCTTCACAGTAGCAACAGTCTCAGGTATGGAGGCTCTAGGCCTGTCAGTGGTGACCTCCAGCAAAAATCATAGTCACTACTAAGTCATCAGCAAACTCCAAAAATCTTAAGACACTTAAGACATCCTTTTGCAGGAAGTGTCTGCTGAGAGAGAAAGAGAGAGAGAGAGAGAGAGAGAGAGAGAGAGAGAGAGAGAGACAGACAGAGAGAGAGAGAGACAGAGACAGAGACAGAGACAGAGAGAGACAGAGAGAGGCAGAGACACAGACACATAGAGAGATTTCAGAGAAATATTTCTCTCATCATTACTCCTACTTTATTTCCCTAAATAACTGTATCAAGAGTATTCTTATAGTGTAAAGCAACACTGGACTACGGTCTGTGTTCAAGAGAGCAATGATTAGCTATTAACATCTGTAACATTAACTGATAGACAAAGCTCATGGAAATTTCAGAAAAAGTGACCCTGACACATGTGATGCCTTTAAAAGACAGTGCAATGAGATAGTTCAGATGGCAGGTTTACATAATGCAGCCACTGGGGCCTGACGAAATCCATATATAAAGAAAGCTCATGGATTGTAGTGATCCATAGGGAGGAGATGCTCATGGGAAGGAGGTTGTGAGGTAGAGCGGTCCACAGAGTGGGGAAACCTATGAGAAAGGAGGCTGAGGGGTGCTCCTACAGGGATAATCCCTTGCTGGCAGGTACTCTTTTCTTGGCTTTTGTGGATGACAAAGGCATGTAGATAACTCACAGAAAGCAGGGGTCAAGCTGCACTGTATTGTCACTAACCCTTTGTGTATCAATGGTCACATGGGTACACATTTATTACAGAGGATGATCAGGGTAAATAGAGAACATTTTCCTTGCTTAACTTTCAAACCAAATATAATTATAGGGATCTATAATAATTTAAGACAATAATGGAATTTTTAAGTTAATATTTAATTAGTCAAGTAGTAGATAATCATCTTGGAGAAGAAAATGAAAGAGCACACTGTCAGCCAAAACAGGAAAAGAATACTCTCTGAGGAAACTGCTGCCACTTAAAAAGAAACTGTGGTTCTCATCTGTTTTTTTCTTGGCTCAGCAGTGGAGAAAGTCACAGGTGTTGAGCGTACAGTAGGTTGAGCCTGACAAAGCACACATCTGTTGAACCATGAGTCCAATCATACTCATGACATAGCATGCAATCATAGCATTCAATGTTTTCTTCGCCCACAAATGTTTGTGTAGACATAGTAACCAGCCCCTTTCCCATATCCTAGAACCTTGAAGATACATTTTCTGTAACTATAGTTTTTCACTCTATGGATGAGCACACAACCGAATCTTATACTATTGTCTTAGTGTTTTACTGCTGTGGACAGATACCATGACCAAGGCAAGTCACATTATAAAGGACAACATTTAATTGGGGCTGGTTTACAGGTTCAGAGGGTCAGTCCAGTATCACCAAGGAGGGAACATGGCAACATCCAGGCAAGCATGGTACAAGAGGAGCTGAAAATTCTACGTCTTCATCTGAAGGCTACTAGCAAAACACTGGCTTCTAGGCAGCTAGGAGTTAGGTCTTAAAGCCCACTCCCACAGTGACACACCTACTCCAAATGGTGCCACTCCCTGGGCCAAGTGTTTATAAACCATCACATTCCACTCCCTGGCCCCCCGTAAGCTTGTCAAACACATGAGTCTATGGCAACCAGACCTAAACATAGCATAATGCAAAATACATTTAGTCCAACTTCCAAAGTCCCCATAATCTATAGCAGTCTCAATAATGTTAAAAGTCCAAAGTTCAAAGTCTCTTCCGAGATTCATCCAATCACTGAACTGTAATCCCCAAGGCAAGACAGGAAACCAGCTGGGCACACGCCAAACTCTCGATCCCCATAGCTGATGTTTCATTTGGGGGTCAGGGTTTCAGGTGGAAAGAGTCCATGAGCATCCTGGTGGGGAGCATCTCAGCAGACCAGCAGGCATGGTGAATGCTGTGTGGGCTTTTGAAACCTCAAGGTCTACGTCCAGCGACACACCTTCGCTAACAAGGCCACACCTCTTAATGTCTCCTAAACAGTCCCACCAGCTGGGCACCAGATGTTCAAATCTTTGAGCCTATAGGGGCCATTCTCATTCAAGCCACCACAGTTTTCGACCTTTACACAGATACATCTGCATATAGTATGTGCACATATTAATAAACACAAACAACAGCAACACACACACAGACACACACACACACACACACACATTTATAAAAAAGAAAAGAGTGTCCAGTCCCTTGGGAGTTGCATTGGAGTTGTAGTTAAAAGCAATATTTCCATTTTATGGTGTCTTTGCTTTGGACTTATGAAATATTGTCTAATACTCTCTTGACTCTTGTAGCTTCACTGTCTTGACTACACAGCACATATTTAGTTTGGAAAATCCAGTTCTGTTATTTTCCCACACAGTGTGGCTGTCCTAAGCTCTTTGTGTTTCTTTATGAGTGGTTTTTGTTTTGTTTTGTTTTGTTTTGTTTTAAATTGGCTTAGAAGAGTACACACTTTCTGCTGGCTTTTGATTGGAGATACATCAAATTTTGTTATGGACAATTGACTTCTTAATGTTTTGAGACTTCAGTCAATGGATGTAGTACATAACTCCAGTTATTGATGGCCCATTTATTTCTCTCTGAAAATATTTTCACAACTTTCACTGTATAAACATTGTACCTTTTCCCTCATTTTTATACATTTGTGTGCATGTGCACATGTGCACATATGTGTGCATGCACATCATAGTGAACACATGGACAAAGTGCAGAAGCCATTTCTCTATTGTCTTGGGGAAAGAACTGAGGTAGTGAGGCTTGGGGGTAAGCATCTTTACTAGTCAAGCTGTCTTTTTAAAACATCTTTTATTCTATTTGTTCTCACTTGATCTTATTTTATTAAGTTTTGGTTCTCTTGTCAATTGTATTCTTTATATTTATAGCCAAGATTTCAGGCTACCACATAGATTTCAAGGTGTCTTTATATTGCTATTATTGTTCTGCACCTTTGTTGTAGGTTTATTAATTTTTTTAAATATAGGAATTTTTTTTTTTTGCTGTTGGGAGATTACTTCTTGGTTTGTCTTTGGTTTAATATGATGTCTTTGGTTAAGGGTGCAGAATATTGGGTTTCTAATGAGGAAAGAATGCATCCTGGCTGTGCTATGGACATGGAAATCCATGGACAATTATTATTTTACCATATTATAATATATAATTATTCAAATCAAAGTACAGTGTCTAGAAAATAAAGTTGTTCCTGGTCTGTTGGCATAACTGAAATTAAAAATGTAGAGACAGGAGTAGAAGAGGAATGATTGACTGCAAGAACTCGTCTCAGAACATGCATTCTTCTTGTCTGTCAAAGGGAGCAAGCCCTGGGACCTTCTCCTTCCCCTTCTAAGGCACCATGTGTCCTTCCATGCTCCCCTGACCTCTATCTCCATTTTGTCTGGGAAGTCTTCTGCAGAGTTCTGCTTTGTTGCAATTGACATAAGGTGACCTACTGGAATCCAGTCACTAGGAGGAAACATTTCACCTGGAACAAAGTGATCCCAAGTGACAGAATGAGAGTTCTGATGTCAAGAGAGATGGAGTTTTGGAAAAAACGATTTGTGTGCGTGTGTTATTCACCCATGAATAAGGACAAAATGTTACATACAGAAAGTAAATGAGTCTGGATATTGTCACATTAAGCAAAATAAACAGATCCAGAAAGACAAATGTCACGTGATTTTTCTTACATATGGAATCTATGTTTTATATACATACATGCATGCATACATACATACACAAGCACACTATAAAACATAAGAGAACTATAGGGAAGAGGGTGGGAATGCAGATAGCAGTAAGGGAGACGGTGAGGGCAATGGGGAGGAAATGTGGTCAAAGTACATGATATACTTGAAAATGTCATCATGGAACCAATTGTTTTATGAAATCTGCATAGACTAAAAATTTTGGAAAGGAAATAAGTTAAAGTTTATAGTCTTCAAACAAACACCGGGTAGAAAAGGGCTGCTGTTGTGGCCTTCACTAAGTGTGTTGGTCATGTGGGCTGTGCCTAGCTCTTATCATGGGAGCTGTGATTAGTTCACTGTATTGAGCAGTCCCAGTCCTGCCTAAATTCTTGGCATGATCTCCACAGCCAAGAGGTGGAAAGGCCTGGAGAGTAGAAGAAGAAAGTGTAAGACCTTATTTCATCATTTATTTTATAGAATACACAACACATCCATTCAGCATTGTCTACACAGCAAACACATCCATAAGACAGTGTGCACACAACACACGAAGATGACCGTGAGTTAGACTTAATGTTAGTCATGCATGCAGATTGCAGTGGTGACCAAGATATATTTAGTTAATGTGGAATGAGAACTGTAGTTCATAGTATTGAGCAGATATTCTACGATATGACCAACTGTCTACTGGTTTGGTGTATTTGGGGTTTCCTGTGCATACTGATATCATGAAGAAAATCATTCAGCAACCAAGGGTCAAACTTCAGTCTGTGGTCTGTCCTGGTGAAAGAGGCCTGGCTTGAGAAGACCAGAGGACAGCCTAGAGCCAATACTTCCAAGGAGATTTTTATCACCTACAAGGCAGCTGTCTGCAAGGGTTGTCCACCAGTTTCTACATGGATCACCAACATGAAGATTATGGTGTTTCATGGTTCTCTATCATGTCTAGACTAGATTAGACTCTTCTGGCATCTCTGTTGAGTTAGCTGGAGCAGGCTACAATCTGGGTGAAAGCTGGAGGCATCTGGTGCCACTGGGGGCAGGATGATAGGCCTTCCCATAAGCCCCAGAGGATAGCTGTTGCCAAAGAAAATTCATTGAATTACATGTTTGAAGCACGAAACAGGCAGAATGTATTGAGGATTAAAGTAAAGTTAAGGACCAGAATAGCGGGTTTACATAACAGAGGTTAGAGATGAGCCTCCATCCAAACTCAGCAAGGAGAGTGGGGACACCCAAGGAACAGAAGGGTCAAGGGATAGAAAAGCTGACACTACATCAAAATAGAGGAATGTGGTCAAACTGGACCGACATTATGATTGCTGAAGGCATTGGTGGTGACCAGGTGTCACCTGTGGGAACTGGTCAGGTCACATACAATGGACACTCAAGCCACAAGAGGACATCTTGCTGGGTGCATACAGGGAATGTGTAGCTGGACCTAGGACTCTAAACTGTGCCCAAGCATGATCATTGTGCTGTCCTGGCTTTCCCCAGAGCCTCTACAGCAGGGCAGCCCAACTGTCATGTTTTGTTCACAGGGCCTCTATGGTATCTCAGGGGTCCTGTTAGAAAAACTGAATCTTCTTCACTTTCCCAAGGTTAAGGTCAGAACATCACCTTGAGAACACTATTTGGATAAAATGAATCATAGAACTGTCCAGACTCATGGTGTGCGGGCTGTCATCAGCTCTTTTGATCTCTTCCCACTTGGACTCAGGGAAGAGATCTGTGAATGGCCAGGGTTTACTCTGCAGGACAATACGATCCTCTGTTCACCAGTGTACACTGAGCTGCTGTCTAAAACAGCTTCTGCATTGAAGCACGATTATTTGTTACCAAGCACTGCATACTTATGATCAAATTTTAAAACATGTCAGGAGAAACAAGTGTTGGCAACCCACTGTCACTCAGTGAAACTTTGGTCCTTAGATCACAGCATACAAAAGGCATAACCGCTGCATGCACACGCTGCTGTGTTAAGTTTTGAACTGGGTTCAGAACATTTGTTAAGGACACTTCCCATTTTGTGCTCATATCTGATTACCTTATACCAGCTTTGGAAGCTGCATGGGGTTTGCACATAAAGCTGAGGTTAATAAGCACCCAAGTCAGTTTTATTTGTAGAAGTCAGAACATCCCTGAATAGGTGTGGGAATCTAATAGTATTGGTTCTACACAGATTGGATTTGGGGGAGACAGTGTTAAAGTGCAGAGATGACTGTAGGGACACTTCCTGTTGACCTGAAGTGTATATGATGTGCACACCTGTAATCGTGCTATGGATATGCACACAGCTGCCACAACACATGCAGAGCAATAAAGATGAGGTCCTGGAAGCCGTGGCTCATCATATTTCTTTTAAATGTCTGTTGAAATGCCAACTAGAACTAGATCATTAATAACAGTGGGTATTACCTATCAGAAGTTTCCACACCAATGAAGATCTAAATTACCCCTCTGCATTTCAATCATATACCCATCTTTTGCAATTAGTAGGTATTTGTTATGCACCTCTAGAGGTCAGTCGGGCACAGTGGTGGATAGAGAAGGGGGAGAAAATCAGCAGGAGTTTAAGAAAGAAGATGACTATCAGCCTAGGAGGAGGAAGTTGGCTGCACAAACCAGCAGGGAGTTGGGAGAGATGCCCCAGTGGGGTCATAGGCCCCACCAGCATTGCATACCTAGTACATGCTCCAAAACAGAGGCCAGCTACCTCTAAAGGGTCAGATGAGTGGTTGAGATTTGCAGGCCACCTGTCTTCTGTTGCCATGGCTTAGCTCTGCTGTTCCCATGACAGTAGACACAGACAACATAGACATGAGCATTATTCTTTTCTTATGTCCCAACTTTATTCAAATAGATCAAGAGGCAGGCCAGACTGAACACAAGGGCCATAGAGGCACTCCAAATTTGTGTCTCTGAAAGTCTCTGGGGAGGTTTGCTATGACAGACTTCTGGGTCCTTCCCTCAGGGTTTCCAACTTGTATAGCTCTTGGATCCAATATGGCAGTTGTCCATATTGGCCTCAAACTAGATGCATACCTGAGGCTGACTTTGATCTTCTGATCTTCCTGCCTCTACCTCCTGAGTTCTGGAACTGTAAACATGTATCCCCAGACAGCTTGGGAATCTGTATTTTAAAGATGCTTCCAAGCAGTCCGAAGGCTACTGGGAACCATAGTTAAGACTTAGTGGTAGGGCAGCTAAGATGTCTCCAGTCTATTCAATTGTCCCAGATGTCCTTGGCTACTTAGTGTTTATTATTCTCTGAGCCAGAAAGGTGTTGAGGTAACAGGTGAGTCTATACAGCCAGTACATAAGGTCTTGGCTCCTCACTTGACTGCCTGTGTTTCTGTTCCTTCCCACTTTGCCCTGCATAACCACAGCTTGTTCCCATGAATTTTCCTACCCCAGTGGACTGAAATGACCTGCACCTAATTTCACTGCAAGGTGGACAGGCATGAGGAGGCTAAATAATAATGTTATATCTCTTCTAATTTCTGAATTGACTGGGAAACAACCACAGAATACAGAGTATTTGGTAATTCGTCTTTTAACATGACAGTAATTCCAAACATTTAAGCAACTAATAATGGTCAGGATAATAATTCTAGAGTATTTACAGACTAATTCACACATCAAAGACTATGAATTTTGTAGAGATAACCTCATCTTACTGATGGTGGCATTGAGGCTTATTGAATCAATGATGGCACAGAGTAGGTAGATTCTGCTCCCCATTTTCACCGATACGTATATAGACACTAGCAGGAACAGGCCTGCTCAGGCTGCACCATGATGGCTGGGACAGCTGCCCTGCAGAATGCCACTGGGTCTCAAGGCCTAAGACTGTTCGACTGCCTCCTAGTCTCCACCTTATAGAACAAGCTGCAGCTAGAGTATCTCGGGGGAAAAGGTATTCAAAGACAAACCCAAGTCTTTCCTGAGGTCATTGACCAAGGGCTCAGTCTGCAGCTCAGGAATAGGGATGTCAGTGAACCACCATGCACTGTGATGATATATTATTGTCCACCAACCATCATACCTTGATGAAGGACACTGGGATGGAGATAGAAAGTAAGAGATACTCAGTTTCTGGAGAAAGGATGAATGGATTCTCTTCCTCTACCAATACGGAAGGAACAGAGTCCTCAACATCCTGTTAATGTTATGTTTGAAGAAATAGAAAAAGGACAAACTAACAACACAATATAAGATGTGTCCTGGTGCAAGAGAGGAGGAGTCTCGTTACTCTTGGCATCTACCCTGTGCAGATGCACACTCTCCTATTTAGTTACACACAACATTCTGATGCATAATGAAGTGAAGCAAAGTCAGAGATCTGGGCAAAGGTAAAAGAAGTCTGAAAATCATTCCTTGGAAAAGCCAGCCAGCATTCTTTATCCTTGGGAATGTATCATGACGGCCCCCTAACCTGCTAGAGAACTAAATGCATAAAAAAACCATTCGATGCACGGGGTGTGATGTGATAGCGACAGAGATCAGTAACAAATTATGTGTCTAGCATATACAAGTTCCTGGATTTGAACCCTAGAACTAGGACAAAAAGAGAATGAAAATAGGGAGGGGGGGGAGAAAAGGGGAGGGAGAATAAAGAGAAGAGTGGGAGCGGAAAGAGGGAGGGGGATGGGAGGGCTTAGAACTAGAAGAAAAAGAAAGGAAGGCAAGGAGGAAGGAAGGAGACGGAGAGGGAAAGAGGAAGGGGAGAAAGAATCAAAAGGAAAAGGAAGGAAGACAGGAATGAAGAGGAGGAAGGGGGCAGGGAAATAAGATGACTAACAACATAACGTAAGATGTGTTCTGATCAAAGTATGAGTCATGCAGGAGCGGCCATGTTGGACATTCTAGCCTGGGTGAGGTGCGTGTGAGGCCTGGGGAAAGATGCGGGTGACCACTCAGGATGTGGTCAACCAGAACTCTAGCTGCTTAATGCAGACACCCACTCAGGCTTTGCGAAGCTTCTCTCTTTTCAGACATCCTGTCCCTGTAAGCACACCAGCTGTCTTCCCTTGTCTGAGTTCTGAGCTATTCCCTCATCTACCTTGAGCTACTTATAACTTCGGTTTGAAGAGCACCAAATATTTCACAGTTGGGATGAAGTTTGGTCATGATGTACAAGGTCCAGTTTTCCTTTTTCTCACTTTCTGCTCAGCCCATCAATTTTCCTTTGAGCTATTGGCCTTGGCATTTTTTTCTACAGTGCTGATATCTGTGTGTTTCATCAAAACAAATAAGCTAGGAAGACCATGGGAAAAGCTCTCAGAATTCGGAGTGTATTTCATTTCAGGTGCTCATGAAAGCCCTCTTGTGTTTTTCTATTTTCTTTCAGATTTTTTATTTTATTAATTTTCTGAAGAGGGTATAGAATGCTGTAGCATTCCTATAGAAATAAAAGACAGCTGTGAAGGGCAGTTTTCTCCCTCTACATGTGTGTCCCAGGAATCGAGCTTAGCTTGTCAGGCTTGGTGGCAAGCACCTTCACCTGCTGAGTCAATGTATAAATCTGAGTTTCCAATTTTTTTGTGGATATAGCTCATGAAGCCAGCAGAGTGCTTTCATAACTATCACAAGGCCCTAATTTGGTCTCCAGCATTCCATAAGTTGGGCATAGCTGTATGTATGTACAGCCACAGCCATTGACAGGTGGAGGCAGGAGGATCAAAGAAGATCAAGATCACCCTTAGCTCATAATGAGTCGGAGGCTGAGTTGGCATGCACGAGATCCTGCCTTAACTAAAGGGCAGGCATACGTAGGGAGATGGAGCAGTGGGTAAATGCTCATGCTGCAAGCCTGAAAACCTGCATTTGGATGCCCAGGCACAAAATAAGGCTGGACAGGGTAGCGCAAGTGTCTGGAACTCCAGAGCATCCCTATAACCAACCAGGGGAGATGAGGGAGAGACTCCAAGGGATAATGGTCCAGCTAGCCTGGCATATGCAATGGCAAACAAGAGAAGCTCTGTCTTGAACAAATTAGAAATCAAGGAAAAATCATTTGAATTGGTCTAAATGTGCATGTCTACAGGTGCAACTCTACAGAGCGTCATGGCATGTGAACATTCACACACACACACACTCACACACACACGTGCACACATACATGCACAGTACTCTCTCTCTCTCACACACACACACTCACACACACACTCTCACACATACACACACATGCATGCATGGGGAAGAAGGGACTAAAATATCCCTATCTTGTAGGTTGGATGGATCTTTCGTGTGTTAGATTTCTCTGATTCTACAGTGCTCCTAGTATGGGATTCTGCTTGGACATGGTCACCAGAACCAGGGTGACTACCTTCATTTCCCTTTCTGACTACTAAGGGTCTGGGTTTGCCTTGAAGCTGGAGTGATGACCTTTTGTTTGGGAGCACAGGGTGAAAGGAAGGAAACCCAATGACCCCATCCTTTTGGTATGTGATCTCAGCTCATAGGATGTACTCCATCTCTGAAGGGTAGAGAAAGGTCCATGCTTCCTTTAAGAAACTGTGTGTCATTCTAAGTTTTGATAAGATTTTCAGAGGAATGTATTTTCTTCCCAGATTCTTCGATGACACATGGTTTATGATCTATTATACAACCATGCTGGTAATCTTGGAAAGAATTTCAAGAAAAATTTAAAAGTCCTTCATTGCGTGAGCTAAATGATCTGTCGCAGTGCCTGCCGGTGTTCTTTATTGCTACCTTTGTTCATAAACAGGATATTGTGTTTTACAAATCAGTCATGCCCCAGCCAAGTTTTAGGCATATATTATGGTAAATCAATAAAACTTGGCTGGTGAGTGTACTTTAATTGGGCTTGGAAGCAAGAACACCATAGACTTGTAAGGCAGAGCAGCAAGAACCTTTGTCTCCACTGCCAGGGGACACCGTGGGATAGTTAACTTCCTGGAGCCCACAAGAAGATATGTAGCCATGGAGGATTCTATAACACAGTTGCACTTAGAACAACACTGCCCATTTCTAAGTGTCACACAGCCTGGAACAAGGCTTTCTGAAATGAGTGAACCAGCTTGCTCTTCTGCAGTAGCCTTCTCCCAGGCTCTGCAGGCCTCTTAATTGGCTGCATGTTCTGAGAAACATCCCGGCTGTGCCATTAGCAGCCCTGGGACTCCGCAAGGCAAAGCCTTAACCCTTGCGGGGGTGGGCTTTGCTCCTCAAGTGCATGTCCCTTTGCAAGTGCTTCTGCGCGTCTTGGAAGCCACTCGAGTGCACATGTGCTAACTGCTCCTCATTCCTCTGTTTCAGACTGCAGGCATCTCACACCCATCTGTTCTAACTAAAACCTCTCATCAAATTGAAAGCCCCTCAGATGATTTCCTAACAGATTTTTCTTCCTAATTGCCACTCAGGAAACCTGGCTATCTGTCGGAAGTACCTTTTATTTTGGCTATTTGCAGAAAATGTACCCTCTAAGATCATAGAAAGAGCCAGTTTTGGTGCTGATGGAGACAGGAAAAACTGTCTGCATCTCCACCCACCTTTTCTTTCCCCCTTTCCTTCCTCCCTTCCCCCATCCCCCTTCCTCCCTTCTCTCCTTTCTATCTTCTTCAAATAAGTACGGAAAGGCTGTAGTGTCTCAGCAATGCTTCTACGCAAGGGAAAGCACATTAGGTACATGGATGAAGAGTGAACATGGCTGAAAAATAAGCAGTAGCAGTGGGAATAGAAACAGTCTCCTCACAGAGCCTATGGGGGAGGGTGTACAGTAAGAGTGCGTGCAACAAATACAACACAGGTGCACTCTTATTATAATGAACACACCTATCTGTGCATGTGCACGTAGACATGGGTATAGACAGGGGCACAGTCACAGTACACAAGGGAGGCAGGCAGTGACACGCCTGACAGATGTGACCAAGGCTGGTCAAGGGTAGGAAGTGATGACTGCACACAATTTGGTACAGCAGAAAGAAGAGCCAGGGGCTGAGGACACAAGGGCTTCAGGCAGCAGGGCAGGCAGGGGAGAGCTGTGCTGCCACCACAAGGGACAGAGGAGGTCAAAGGCCAGCAGGGCAGAGGTGGGGGGATGTGAGCAGAAGCCTGGCCTTGTGCTCAAGTCTGGTACATTGAACTGATGGTCTTAGCTTTCCCTGGGAAGGAGACCGGAGCCATTGGAAATGAGGTTTGGGTAAGTGCTGAAAGGTTTAATCTCTTGAAGGCAGGAGTTGAAGGCAGAGTAGACAACAGGCTTGAGGTGAACTGACACCACAGGAGGAAGTGCTGGTTGCTGCAGTGAGCTTGGAGTGATGGAGCTGAGGTCAGCTGATGGATTTGAAATGGAGTTGTACTGACAGAATCCTGTGACAGAGACAGGGGCGGAGTGAAGGACAGCTTCAAGGGTTTCAAGGGTGGGAATTAGATGGACTGACTTGGGGAAGCAGGGAGGCTGGCTTACAAGTGAGCTGGAGGGGTGGGGGAGTCAGTTCAGTTGGGAACATTTAGAGTGTCCACTGAGCTGTGCACAGACTGGGGAGGACAGTGATAGATGCACAGATGGGGTTTGCAGCAAAAATCCTAAAGGTTCTTTGTAGAAGCAGCCTGTTCTGACTTTCTGTGGTAGCGGTGGTGGTCTGCTTTTCTTAGTTTGCAACCATTTCCTTCTGCACGTCATGCTTTGCACAAGATGTTCTAACTGCTCAGCCTAGAAACAAAAACCATAGGGCAGGGGCTCAAGAGAAAGCCCTGGTACAGACAAGCAAGGGTTGCTCCCAGACAGAAGGCTGTACACAGCGAGAGTGGGGGAGCTGACAGCTGGGCCTCAAAGGTTAGAAGGAGGGTCTTAGCTGACCTGAAGGGAGGGATAGGATGGGTTGGGGGGTTGTGGGCTAGAGTAGGGGAGTCATGGAACTTGAGACTCTGCTCTGGAAGATCAGGCCTGAAGTGAGAGGCTCCAAGAACAACCCTAGCCCAAGGCTGGCTTGGCCGACAAGCAGGTCATGGTGCTTCAGCTCAACCATAAGATTTTATGGTACCATTAGGCTTTAGGAAGACACAGGTGACATGTCTAAATCGCACTGAGAAAGTCCTTGTTACTTGTAGTTGATGGAAAGATTTGAAGAAACTTTATAGCAGCAACGGTTTGGGAAAGTCTGAAGGGAAGCGCTGAGGCAGGGGATCTACCGTATTTCTGATTTAGCAATGCATGTTGGGAAAGGTGGACCACCACCTTTCCCAGCATGCCAGTTTTGTGACTTGTTTAACACAGTTTTTGCCTGTTCTGTGACTCTCCAATACTTTTGAAAATACCATTTTATTATTTATGTTTTATAAAATTATTTTTATCTTTATAGTTTTATTTAAAATTATATTTTTATTAAAAGTTAAATCTGTAATAATTTTATAATAATAATAATAATTAGTAATGATTGTTGTTGATATTATGTGTGTGCATGTGCCTATATATGCTCAGGTGCCAGTGTGTGTGTAAATGCATTTGCCATGGGTATGTGGGGCCAGAGGACTTCAGGAGTCCTGCCTGAGGTGTCATTCCACTTGATTTCTGAAATAAGATCTCTCACTGTAAATGTGTGTAGACATAGGAAGCCCAGCTACATGCACGATGGATGTAAGATTGAGCCCCTCCCCCTCCCAGTGGAAAGCCCCATGGCTCTTGCTGGCACAGTAAACCCCTTGTGACTCCTTCTGAAGCTTGTGGACTCCTGGAGGCACAATAAGACCAGTTTGGGAACATTGTCCTAGGAGAGGCATGCAGAGTGCTTGAGCAATTTATTTAAAAAGTAATAAAACAAACAAAATGTAGCTAATTATCATTGCTACATTGTTAATTATTATGTAATCAGTTTTGATGGCTTCCCCACATCTTTACAAACAAACACAAGGTTTCAGCTTCTTTTTGGAATTTAGCAACCCCCTAACCAAAGGGCATTGCCTCAGTGGGGCTCCTGGCCAGAGCAACCTTTGGCCTTTCAGCTTCTACAGTACCTGCTATTTTTAGTCCCTGCCCAGGAAGCCACCAATTGCCTTTACCCACAATAGAATCCAAAAGAACTGGCCAAAGACCAAGTAGCAAGAAGTGTGGGGGTGGGGCTGTAGAGATGGCTCAGTTGTGGAACTTTAGTGTCTTGGGCTCTTAGTCTGTGTTCTTTCTCCCTAAGAGCTTGATTCTGGGGATTCAAGGAAAATTTGCTAAGGAAATCCCCAAGACCAAATGTATGTGATTGCTCTGTAGGGCAGGGTTGGCATGGCAGCTCCAGGGTCTGCTGTGTCATTCCCAAAGCCTGGGGCTCATTTTTCACTCCCTAAAGGGTTGTTCTGGAGCATTTTCTCTTGTGAAATGGTAAATTGGCAGCACATTAAAATCCTTCAAATCAACTACAAGGTTTATGTCACCATTAGGTTTTTACTAAATTACTTATGTAATACATTTAAATCACAGGGTAAAAGTATTATAACTCAAAAAGGATTTTCCTCCTGGTACTGAAAATTGAACTGGGCCCCTTATACATGCTAAGCATGCTAAGATTGAGCTGTATTCCAAACCTTTTTAATGTTTTCTGTTTTCCTTTTGAGGAAGTCTTACTAAGACACATGGGGTGACTTTGAGCCCCCTGTGCATCTCTGAGAGGCACTGAATTTTCTATCCTGCCTCAGCCTTCCAAGTGGCTCCATTACAGGCTGGCCTTGCTGTAGTGCAGTAGTAACCCAGTACATTACATATGACTTATATTGTTATTTTTAAATTTCCTTATGACACCAACCTCTAACTGATTTACCCCAGGCTTCCCTGTTTCCAGCAGAATCGATACTTTCGAAGCCTCTGGGTGTTTTAGAACCACTCATCCAGGATAACCCACACCACCATTGTCAAACATTGAAAGACAAGGGTCTTTCCCTGCCTGGAATACCCTGCGCTGTCCGTTCCTTCTGCTGGTGTGGTCTTTTAAAGTGACACATTCACACCCCCTCCTCACCCTTAGAGTGGCAATTTCAGATTTTCACAGAACCTGGTTACAGAACCTGGACACTCTGACTCACTTGAGAGAACCGCTGGAAATCCATTCCTCCCCTACAGAGCCTCAACACCATCAAGTGTGCCAAGAGCCCCCTTACTTTTTAGTTAAGTGTACAAGATAGAATTAACCACTGTAGAACAGCATCTCAGTGGTACCCATGGAACCCCAGCCATGTGCAGCTCATTTGTGTATGCCACAGTTGATTTGTCCACCTGCTGCTGGGCTTTTAGACTGTTTCCGTCTTGCGGTCTTGGGAATGGCACTGATAGAAGTTTGAATTATGCAGGCCTGCTAGAGATGATGGCGCTTGAGTGTTTGGACTCAAAATTAGACTCAATGCTCTCTTCCATCAGGGCTGTCTTCTCCCAGATTGACGCTGGTTCCCATGGAATCTAAGAAGCAAAATGCTTTTCATGTCTGTCCCCAGACTGACAGGTGAGTACCAACTTTCCCTTCGTTTTAATTGCCTTGTAGATGTCACTGGCTCTTCAGGGGATCCCACTTGCACTTACACTGGCAACGATCAATCCATTTATCTGGAAAATGTCCTCTTGGGACCATTCAGAGAAACATCTGGAAGCACGGATTTCAGTAGATCACTCATGATGGCCTTCAAAATGAATGCTTTTCACCCAAGGACAGCAAAGAATATCCAAGCAGTGTAAAGTCAAAGAAAACTGTAACACTGATGCAACCATGGGAACTGTAGTTTAACTGACTTACTTGACTCCTCACTGGCAAAATAAAATATTCTGGTTTCTGAAATTAGTCTGAATAATTCTGAAGAATTTAGTCATTCTTCTGTCATTGGGACCCTATATAGGAAAGAATGCCAATTAAAATGATTAACACTGGGCTTCCAGTTTCTAGATGTTTGAGATAATTGCCATTAAAAAGTTACTTGCCTTAGGTTGCCGATGGGATGGGCAGTCTCCCTCTGCCATAAGCTGAGTGCAGACCAAATGAGCTACTAGGTCTGTGCTCAGACTCAGCTCACATCAAATAGCTTGGGGGTGGGACTTCCCACCAGAGGAGGATGTCCATCCCAAGAACCCTGCTTTAATTTGCCTAGGAACACTCTTTCATTTTCTTCTTTGCCTCCACCACCTCAGAAACCCTTCTAGGAAGAAATAGGTGGTTTGTTTAGTGCCAAACTTGCAGTATGAAAAACTGGATTTTATATTTATTTGCTTAGTTTCCAAAAATAAAACGTATTTCCAGGGTATCTCAAATGCATATTTTATCTGGGCTAATTGGATTTTCTAGAAGTTTGCCCATCAGAACCTGGCTCCTGGAGTAGCTTCATGGTCCTCAGCTGGGAACACAACATAAAAGAATCTGAAGCAATGTACGAAGCCTGTGGTGATACACACCTGTGTACCAATAGCACTGGCAGGCCTGCAGCTTGGGCTGCTGGGAAGGATAAGAGATGTGAAGTCTGTTCTGTTCTTGAACCTTCTTTCCACAGAGAATGCTAAGGAGCTCAGCAAATAGGTAGAGGTCAAGGCTGGTGTTTCAAAACATGGTCACGTTATTTCAGTCAATCAGATTTAGTGCTCATTGTATAAAAACCAGTCAAATCTTAAAGCCTGGACCCATCCTACATAGAAACCAGACCATATGTCATCCCCATTCCCTGCAAATAGCATCTTGAGAAAACACATTGGCATCACTGGTCAGTCTTTGAGTCTTTATCATCAAGAGAAGAATCTCAAGCTAGACCGCACATGGCAGAAAAGAATTGATTCCATCCCAAGCTGGACTGCACAAGACAGACTGATTGCTTTTTCTTATTTTATTTTTCATCTAATAATACAGAGAAGAGCTTCAGCATGCTCCAGTGGACAAGGGGATGATTTGGCGAACACGAAATTTTTTTGGTCAGTCTGGGAAGCAATCATTGTATTTTCTTTATTCAGAATGAAGCCAATAAGATGTAGGCTCTTAGTACAACAGTGGCTTCCATCCATCCCACACAGCATTTAACTGCTAACAATGAGGACTGTGTCCATTACCTTTTTTGGAAGACAAGATACAATACCTAGATGAGGATCATTCTCACATGAACTCTGTGCTGGCTACATGTGACAAATGATGATGGGCAAAATGTTCTTAGCAGTAATTAAAGTTGCTACGGTTCCACAGAAGACCTTGCTCTACAGCACAGGACTTAGGGTCTATCTGTTAGACTTTAACAAAAGATTTCATATGTAGACACCCATTAAATACCAGAATGAGTGATTAATCAATCTTTTCCAGGAAGTCTTTAAAAGGAATGGGTTTTAATTTTCCTGGGACATCTTACAGGATTCTTCTCAGAGGCTGCAGGTTGGATAAAATGAATAGTCAAACACAACTGCATCCCTTACAGTTTGGAGTTTTACTGAAGAAACTCACCTGGGCAGAAGGTCTTGGGGCTGGGGTGGCAGCTCTGTGACGTGTGATCCTATAGTATGCACAAGGGCCTAGGTTTGATTCCAAGTACCATGTAAACATGGCTGTGCTTGCATGATAGCTATGATCCCAGGGAAAGGAAGAGGAGGAGGGGGGAGGAGGAGCAGGAGGAGGAGAAATTCTAGGTCATACTCAGCTCTATAGGGAGATCAAGGACAGCCTTGGCAATAGGAGACCCTGTCCCAACAAAACAATGCCAATAAACAAAATACAGAAAAACTGAAACAAAAATTTTCCCAAAGCAAAAAGCAAACAATATAAAAAACAAATCACTGTCACTGAAAACAAACACTTGAACGAACACACAAGGAGGAAGGGGACTGGGAATCTCAATGGCACCTGGGCGTCACCTGGAAGATGAGACAAGAAGCATAGATCATTAATTTCTGCCTGCATGTTGCTCACTGTGGCTTTCCCAAACCTTTTCCTCTCCACAGAGGAAAAGACTGAATGCAAAAAATAAGATGGGAAGGAGACAAAATGGATTCGGATGGAAGGGGAAAGATTAGATAATATTCACTGAACATTGCTGTGTAGAAGGCGAATTGGCGTCTTTGTCTAGTGAGATATGTTTGCTGGTGGGTTACTGATCTTCTGTGTAGCTGTGGTGGCAGAGACCCTTGTTCAGACAGCCACAGGTGGAAGTTGTGCTTACCTCAATAATGGATCCCCTCCTGCCACATCCTCTCCATGACCCTGCTCAGCCCTCTGCCCTCCTCCATTTGTAAAGTTGTCCACTCCCCTTGTTTCATCCAGATGGAAGGACCAGCATTCGACCTTCTGCAGTGCCCTGCCTTATCTCATCTGCCTCTGTGCCCTCCTTCTCTCCCAGCCAGTGCCTTTGCTGTACCAAGTTTCTCTCTGACATTTCTCACTCTTCGTCCCTCCTGCCTCCCGTCTTCCTCTTCTGTTGCCATAGTTACCTCACCTTCATCCACTGTTCACATCTCCCTTTTTGTCCACAAATGCCCATAGAATTCTGTTTTGTTTGTTTTTTTCCCTTCACTTTTTCCAGGCTTCTTCACTCGCAGACTTTCTGATCCATGCTTGGTTACCTGAAGGGGTTCCATCAAGAACAGAGCCAAATTGGCACTAATCCGATACAGTTTAGAACATGCAATGTGCTAATCCTACATATAAAATGTTAAGAGACACTGGATTTCTAAGATACAGGAGTCAGTGTTTGTCCAAGTTTTATGGTCATTGAAATAGCTGTTCTGGCTATCTAACAGACAGAAGGAAGCATGGGGAATTGATGAAGCTCTCTTCTGAATATGCCTATAAGTTACTTCCAGGGAAGACTGCCATGCGTGCCATTGAATGAGTGAGGGTAACAGGCTAGGACCGGAGGAAAATGAGAGCCATTCTTTGCCTGCCATGACTCTTCTTGCATAGGCATGTTGTTTGCCATCATCTCTTTTGGCTATCACCTGAAGATTCTGACATCAGGGGCAACCATGGGTTTGTAGATTCTCAGCCTCAGCCCAAAAGGCTACACATGAGTGTTTTTTCCTTTTTTTTCTATTTCTCTTTCTTTCTTTTCTTTTTCTTTTTCTTTTTGACTTTTGGCTCTTTGACTGAGTAGCTGCAACTGTCCTGTCCTCTTAGCCTGTAGAAAACCATTGTGAGAATTTTCAGTCCCTGAGACCATGTGAACCAACTTGATAATCCACCCACCCTCATAATTACAGATAAATATATTGATTCTGCTTTCCTGGAGAGGCATGACTAATACAGACTTAAATCATCTGGAAAATACATTCAACATATGATATGAACATTTTCCTATTTCACCCTTTATCATCTCTCTCCATATATATTTCATTCATATTTACATATTCAAAAATGGCAGACCCCTGAAAGCACCATTGAAATATTCTCTGTCTCATAGATTCTTCATTGTCATTACAATATTTAAGTTGTCAGTATCAGAAGACAAACACCTTGTGGTGTAGAAAGGAACAGCAATACCATGCCTTAGGTCAAAGGGCCGCAGACTGAAGCTAACAAGAAAAATTTAACTCATGTCCACTTCTGTAAAGTCAATGACCCAAACCTAACTTTACATTTTTTTAAAAGACTGAAATAAGGCAAAGAGAGACAATGTTTCCTGACTCATGAAAATCCCAAGTAACACAGACTCCAGGGCTCATCAATAAAGTTTTATTGAAACATAGCCAGTTTAAGTTCTCTTATGTATTTTCTGTGGTAGCTTTATCTAGATAATGGCTGGGTTGAGTAATTATAATATACATAGCATTTGATGAAAAATCCCAAACCATTTACTATTGGCTTTTACTGGAAAGGTTGCCTTGCCAGGCTTGAATATTGCAGATAAGCAATTCCGAAGGAGAATGGAGCTACATTCAGCCCTGTCTGTAGCCCCGCAGGGGCACAGGACTCTCTTTCTTGTATGATCATTCCTTTATAAGACTTCCTTTTCCCCAAGATCATGGCCAACAACTTTAAAGCTTATTATTCCTAACGAGCAGAAGCAAATGGCTCTGTCCCATCATTTCCACATGACCTGGTTGGCCTTGGGTGGCTAATCATTCGCCTTGCCAGTGGCCCTCAGATCTCAGTCACTCCTGCATGCATGGTACAGGCAGCATCTCTTCGCTAAACATGGGACCCTGGATCTTTTTCCAGAGCAAGAAACACAAGGAGCAGATGCAAGAAGGTGGCCAACAGCCCACATGTTTTTTTAGCTTTAATTCTCCATATTCTTTTAAATTGCAGGTCATTTGTACGTGTCTCCACAGGGATTGACAACTTGTGACCTTAAATTGTACTTTCCTGAATGATTTCTCAGCTCCTTAGTAGACCATAACCTTCGTGAGAGCAGTGGTCTCACTGTGCCTAAATTCCTGCCTTCTAACATCAACTTAAGCTCTTTGTGCATAGTAGGCCCTCAAAGAAGAAACGTAGATGATACAAACCATGGGAGGATCACCCATTATAGGAACTAGAATATTCTATGAGTGTAGAAAACCAGTGTCAGAGATGGAGTAAGAATCCCTAAAATGTCTCCTAGAAATTGTCCAAGGTTAGAATCAGATCAGATATAGCTAATGAACAGTCACAGACTAAGAAAGTGATAACATAGGAAAGCAGAGCCTAAGTCTAACCCTGTAATAGAGAACGTTTAATGTGAACCTTATTGCCCTCTTGGCACTATCTCCTTGAAGTAGAAGCTCTTGGTTTGTTTGGAAAGTCAGTCAAATGATGTTCTCCTGGGGCACATAGGTGAGAGGATAGTTTGCTGGGGCAGACATGGGAAGGAATGCTTTTCTGAAGCAGACACAGGTGAGAGGATTTTTTTTTTTAAATTTTTTAATTTTTTTGATTTTTCCTACTTTATTTACATTTCAAATATTTCCCCCTTTCCAGATCTCCCCTTTGGAACCTCCCCATTCCCTCCCCCTCCCCCTGACACTATGGGGGTATTCTCCCACCCACCCACCCACTCCATCTTCTCTCCCTGGCATTCCCCTATACTGGGAGATCTAACACCCTCAGGCCCAAGGGTCTCTCCTCCCCCTGATGGCCAACAAGACCCTCCTCTGCCGCATATGTGGCCAGCACCATGGGTCCCTCCATGTGTATTCTTTGGTTGGTGGATCAGTCTCCAGGAGTATGGGGGGGGGGGAGCGGTTAGGCCAGTTGCCACTGTTGCTGCCTCCCTGGGGATGCAAATTCCCTCAGCAAAAGGATGTTTTGATATAGCAAACATGTGAAAGGACCAGTGATGAACGAGTATAACTATGACCCCACAGATAGTGAGAAACAAGCACTGAGCATTGGTTTGGTTTGCTCAGCCTCACTGTTCTTCACTAATGACACACATGTGTTGGTTTGCCTTACTTAGTGGTGTTGATCTCCACTAGTGGTGACACATGAGAGAAACTTACCAAAGAGCTATTTGTGAAGTTCCTGTCACAGCTTGCCACTTCTATGCCTTCCCTTGGGCCAGTTGGTGAGCTTGGTGGTTCATCCTGGACTGGACTGCAGCTGTTGGTTCATATGTGGTGTCTGCCTGCCTAGAAGACTGGTCTGCAGCTGTTGAGTCATATTTGGTGTTTGCTATGGGACTGAACTTCTGGCAAAGAAAATTAAGCTCTCCCCCAAAGAACTATTGCTAAGCAGGTCCACTTCCCCCTATCCTAATGACTTTTCTCTTCCACTACCTCTGGTGGGTGGTGGCGAGAAGAGAGGTTGGATGTTTATTAAAACTAGGTTGCAGAAACATAATGCCTACATCTCTTCTTTCCCAGTTGGAGTCCTGCATCTCCATTGGTGATCTGAAGAAGTGTCTGTGGCTTTGACCCTCAGGTTCTAAGTTCTACATTAAAGCAGTCAGTTCTGCACATGTGAGAATCCTCTGCCACCTACAACAAAATGCGTTAATTGGGAGAGATAGTAAGAAACAGTAAGCATAAAAGATTAAGTCAACCAATATTTGTTAATTTTGATGAGTACCTGTAGTGTACTAATAATTGAAAATGCTGACATGTAAAGATGCCTCTAGAGGAGTGCACTGTTACTAGATTGTGTATGATTTTAAATGACTGATACACAAGTTAAATGACCACATGGACTGTGAAGTGTGACTGACATGGTGACCACGACCCTTCGGTACTTCTGGCACTCTGATGGAAACTGTTGCCTTTTACACTCCATTGCTTCTGGAGATTCATTGCCCCTGGATACAGCTTAAACTGGGACACAAGGATGGTTCCCACCCCTGGGGGTTCATCCTCTCTAAACTAGAAATCAGATTTTTGGAAGTTTCTGCCCCGACATTGGGATGCTAGGCATGCATCATGAGCATGGTTATTTATTTACATGGGTGCTGGGAATTGAACCCAGGCCCTTATGCTTGTCTAGCAAGCACGAAGTAACTGGGGCTTCTCCTCACCCCTCACCTATATTTTGAAGTATTTTCACCTGAATATTTTTTCTTAACTATTCTACTATCTTCCTTCCCTCAGATAATATGTTTAGAAAATCTGAGTAGCAGATACTGTAAAATAAAGCTATTTGGATTTGAATATTTAATTAATAAATTAATTATCAGCAATATGATAAAATCCATTTCAAATAGTAAGTACAACTACTGTATGAAATGTCAATCTCTCTTTTGAGAAAAATACTTTAATTTCCCCAAGGTAGTTACCATTTTATTCAAAAACAATTGAAATTTGTAAAATGTTCAACAATAACAGGAGAGAGACTCATAGAAGATGTCTTTTATTGAAGGCTGCTGGTCATTTTTAAAATGACATAAAATTACCTTTTTTCTATATATGAGTTGATCTAAAATATGGTTTTGAATTGGGCCTAAGATGAAATAGTTCTTATAATATTGGATCTTGTAGAATCTTTGTAGGATTCTAATTTATAAAGCAATAGAAATTTTTATAAACAGCATCTGAGGCTAGAATATTTTGCATTGTAGATTTTGCACATTCTACATTTATGACTATGAATTAGTTAAACACACAGCTCCTGTGCTATTTGCACATTCAAATTGGGGGAAGAAGGATCCCTACAGGTTTTCTGCTTGGAGTTTCACTCTCACCTGTATTTTGCTTATCTGTAACACAAATTGATTTGATTATGTGAGGTCAAATTACCAGGTTAGCCTAAGAAGGAAACTGTTTCTTCTATGGGAACCCTAGGCACACTCTCTACACCTTCCTTTATGCTGATTGTTAATAGACATAAGAGTATCTTGTGCACATTCCACATGCATGTCTGGTGAATTCATAGTTATGTTTACACAACAGTGTTCTAGGACTGCATAAGGAGTCACCACATAACAGGTTGGTAAACAGCCACAGAGCTGTCTGAAGGTTCTAGAAATTTAGAGTCTGAAGTCAAACTGTGAGCAAAGCCAGTACTTCCAGAAGGCATGAGCAAAGCTTTGACCTTATTCAGCTTCCAGGGTGGGAGGGTGTTGATGACAATTTTTGGCTTTCTTCGGCTTGTAATTAATTTTCTGTCCTCATTTTCTTCCTGCATTCTCCAGGTGCATCATTCTGAGTCCCCCCTTATAAAGATGCATTCATATTGTGTTAGGAACCACCCTACTCCACTCTGACACCATCTGCACTGGCTGGTTTTGTGTCAACTTGACAGAGCTGGAGTTATCACAGAGAAAGGCGCTTCAGTTGAGAAAATGCCTCCATGAGATCCAGTTTTAAGGCATTTTCTCAATTAGTGATCAAGGGGGGAGGTACCATCTTTTGGGTGGTACCATCGCTGGGCTGGTAGTCCTGGGTTCTATAAGAAAGCCAACTGAGCAAGCAAAGGGGAAGCAAGCCAGTAAGAAACATCCCTCCATGGCCTCTGCATCAGCTCCTGCTTCCTGACTTGTTTGAGTTCCAGTCCTGACTTCCTTTGGTGATGAACAGCAATGTGGAAGTGTAAGCTGAATAAACCCTTTCCTCCCCAACTTGCTCCTTGGTCATGATGTTTGTGCAGGAATAGAAATCCTGACTACGACACCATCTCACCTAATTATATCTGCAACAATCCTGTTTCCAAACAGGGTCATGTGATGACCTGGAGGTGCAGAAATTAGCAGGTCCCCTATTGCACCTATGAAGAAGAACCAACACCCCAGATCACCATAGACTTATCTGAGATAGAACTAGCTTTATGTTATGTTTTCTTAGTAAGTTTTAACAAGTGCTAACACTCAGACTTTGGGTTCTGTTGTTGTTGTTGTTGTTGTTGTTTTAAAGTTTATTTCAGTTTACAGTTCCAGAGGCATAGAGTTGACCTTGGGAGGGGTAGGGTGGTAGGAACAGGAGGCTGACTGATCACAGTTTCCTATACACATAGGAAGCAGAGAGAAAGAGTGGGAAGTGGAACAAGACTCCACTCAAAGCCAGCCCTCAGTGACATACATCCTCCAGGAAGGCTCCACCTCCTAAAGGTTCCATAACCTTCCCAAACAGCTTCACCAGCTGCTGACCACATGTTTCCATCTTAAGTGATTGTATTACAATGTTTCCATCTTAAGTGATTGTATTACAATGTTTCCATCTTAAGTGATTGTATTACAATGTTTCCATCTTAAGTGATTGTATTACAATGTTTCCATCTTAAGCGATTGTATTACAATGTTTCCATCTTAAGTGATTGTATTACAATGTTTCAAGGTGAGTTCAGAGACCAGTCTTCCTTAAAACTCCTCTTTGTATCTCTTTAAAATGAGCTCATAATCTCGAGCCACAGTGAATTGAACCAAAGAAGAAAATGAGTGTTTTACCTTTGCTTGTTTCTTGCTTCAGATGCTCTGCCAAATGAGTCAGTTCAAAGTGACTGCTTAAAAGAGGCCGTTTCAATCAGCTCACGGGAACATGCTAACAAAACAGAGCACAAGACATCTTAACTATACCAGATGAAGGCCTATGTTACTAAGGGCTTCAGGGAGGATACTGAGGAGAGGCAGGGGTATGGGTGGCTGACCACTGTAGAGATGCTATTTGAGACAGCTACTACTTGATGTCATTGGATCCAACTACTTAAGTACCCATCTCAAGATATCTCAACTGCAGTCAAGGAGCACCTTTGCTGCAAAGACACATATTGGTTTTCAGTATTACCTTTAAGACAGCTAACCTTCCCCCCTGCTGAGGCATTAAAGCACCTGGACATCTGCAAGGGACAGCTACTGCCTGTCTGTGGGCTCTAGCCCTAGTGTGGGCACAGTTCGATTCAGTGTCTTCTGTTCAGGATTCAGTGCAAGAGGTCCAGATTTGTCAGGTTTCCAAGGAATTTGTGGATCTCAGGAGGAAATAAGTGTGTGTGTGTGTGTGTGTGTGTGTGTAAGGGGCAGTGGGTTATGCAGAACACCTTTCTGAAATCGGTGTTTAAAGATGTCTTAGAGGCAAAGACAGTGATGTCATTAACAACACACACACACCTCATTTCCAGGATTTATCGACCACTTACTGTATTAGGAACTACGAGTGGTGGTTCATTTTCCTTAGTTTCTAATTTTCAAAATGGTTCTCTGACAGCAGGGAGGTTGTCCCCTCTTGTGATGGTATTGTTTAGTGCTATATCCCTGGTAGCTATTTAGCTCTAAGCATTTGATTTGTTGATGCTTTTTAGAAAGTGACAGCTGCTCAGTAGGGGAGGCATCTCCTGTTACTCCTCATGTTTAATAGCAGAGGATCTAAAGAGCTAACATTACTTCCTAGGTCACTGAGGATATCAGACTTAGGTGACCTCTGTCATTCCCTGTGCTTTTGCCCAGTGTGGCCTTTCTGGCTGACCTGGAGATGGAATCAGAACCACTCAATTCAGCAGCATGCCTGGATCAAACAAAATAGTGATCACTGGGACCAACTGTCCAAGCTGGGGGCACTGTGACACATCAGACAAGGGGATTTAGGGGTGGAATATGTATGTACGTGTGTGTGCCTGTGTGTGTGCGCCTGTGTGTGCCTGTGTGTGTCTGTGTGTGTGTGTTTGTCTACTTGTGTATGTCAGTGTGTATGTGTTTGTGTGTATATCT
>JADRCH010000199.1:1684731-1707999 GCA_019843965.1 Rhynchomys soricoides
TGCTCCCTCCTCACCATGCTCCCTCCTCACCTGTGCTCCCTCCTCACTCATGCTCCCTACACTTCTTTTGCTCTCTCTGTCCCCCTTCTTTCTTCTTCCCTCCTTTTCTTGCTTACTTTTCACCCCAAGTCTAGTGTTGTGCTCCCTGATTGCCACCATGATCAGTGGCCTGTCTCTGCGATCCACCTTCACAGAGTCCTGAACCTTGGAGGGTCATCACTGTCTCTGTTTACCCTGCTTTGCCATATTTAATGGCTGGGGTTTAATTTCTGTGGATGTTGTTGTTCAGACTTTTCTTTGAATTTCTCAAGCACAGTCTGTACCCAACCCTGAAATGAACACCACTGCTTGGAAATGGTCAACACAGTGACTCACTGTTCCCCCAGAACTTGAGAAAGTTCATCTTTTGCTTCTGCCTAGCATGGCGTGCATGAGCAAGTATGAAGCGTGCTATTATCAGTATTGCACAATCCAGTCACTTGTCCAGGGCCACACTAGAACATACTCTGTGAAAAGCCATTTCAACTCCATATCGTGGCCTACACAGTCACACAATGGCACACCATCCGTCTCCCAGCAGGAGCGGCTCATAAAGGATAGCTGCAGAATTTCTAATGAAGTGTGGGAGGAAAGGGGGGTCCCCAAAAACAGATGTTGCAAAAATAGCCTATGTCATTAAGACTGCAAAACAATATGGAAATAGGATGCACTTGAGACCAGCACCCATTTCCATAATTTATGGAAATGGCTTTTCCTACTCTAATGGCTGTGGGAACCCCATTAAGATCCCCTCTCCTTTTTCTTTTATGCCCCCAAATTAGAGATGGCTGCAGCATTCTGTGTCTTTGTTTTAATCCCATTTAATTTATTGAGATGCACTCTACTTAATTTTCTTTGGTTTGGCTGGGACAACTTCCCCATATGTGCAGAATGGATGTAGGATTAAGAAGGGCTGGCGGCTGAGTTTTGTTCCTAACGGTTGTCTGCTGGCTGTCTTCATCTTTGGGCTTTCTCAACTTCTCCCCCTGGTGGACATCACTGATTAGCCTGGTCAGTAAGCCCAGGGTCATTCTGAGCTTCCTCTTCAGCATCCTCATCCCATCTAGACTCAGCAGCTTGACATCTTTCTCCTGTGCTCTTATTTTGAAAAGACAAGTGTTGTGGGCACAGGGAAGGGTTCTGTCTGGGCCGTGCTGTTGATGTGAGCAATGTGTGGGAGGTTAGTGGAGGTTCCGGGTGACTTTGCAAATCCACCTCCTCTGTATAGCTGTATGCGGTTTGTGGTTCCTTAGTCTGCTCTGGCTGGCTGTGTATTTGGCTCTGTCTGTGTGTAACCACTTATGTGTTCATTACAAACATCTACTGAAATGCCACATACCCCAGAGAGCCAAGGTTATGACAAAACTACATTACGAGGAGCTTCTGCCTCCAGTGACCTGCCCCTCCCAACAAAGCCACCCAAACCTTCCCAAACAACCCTACCAACATGGGATCATGTGCTCAAATCCACGAGTCTATGGGGAACATATTTCATTCAAACCACAGCAGAATGCATATTCTTCTGAATGGGAAATATATGGAAACTTGAGGATTAAAAGAGACACCGCAGTTCGCTGACAAGGAAGCAGAATTCTGTAAATGGAAAGAGAGCACACCCCCAAATAGCAAGCTTTCGGGATGACGGAGGGAGCAAGTCCAAGTAGGTTAGCTGAGTATGAATGGGTCTGCTTTCCTTCTTCGTCATGAGTGGTTTACTTGGTCAAATTCAAGGATATTACAAAGAAAATGAACGATCTGTGCGACGTTCAATACGATTAACTGCACACACTCAATCCTCTCCTTCTTCGTGCGGCTGTAGCACTTCTGTGATGTTTGTGGGGCACACACAGGCCACTCCTTACTGTTAAGTAGGTCAGCGTAAATGTGTAAGAATAGATATCTTTTATAAGATATGCATGGTAAAGTGATCAGCCAAGCACATGAGCTTGCATGACTTCTTCCTGGTCTCCCACCCACTAATGTCACCCAGTGGTGTGGCTGTGAGGCATGTGGCTGAAGACATTTTGGTGTTTTGCTCTACACAGGCAACTATGGTATCCTCTGTTGCTATGGATGTTTCTATCTGCCTGTCTCCCTCCCTCCCTCCCTCCTTCCTTTCTTTCTTTCTTTCTTTCTTTCTTTCTTTCTTTCTTTGTTTCTTTCTTCACTTATAAAGTATTTTGGTGGGTGTGAGAAGATTCAGACCAGGATGGCTACTGTTATCTTTGTGTAACTCAGGAAATTGCTATTAACCTGCCTATATTATGCTTACCAGAAGTATATTGAAACAAATGTTTAAAATAAAACATCAAAAATGAAGATATTGAACAATGGAATCTAGATAAAAGTAAACAAATAAAAACCTGTAGAAACAATATTGATGTCATAAAGAATAGAATTTGATATTGAAAACATGAAACAATGTGGAAGGACAGTCATTTAACAGCAAAGCCATGATTTACAAATAAAATACATTAGTAATAAACATGGAAATGCTAACAGTGTAAGCTGCAAACAGGAGAAACACAAACTAAATAGCTTCAGTTCAAGACATTTATAAGCATCATGCAGACAATTATACTAGAAAATTAATTTAATTAATTAAAGTTATTAGACAGTCATAAATGCATATATAACAAATGGATATTCATTAGAGATTTTTATGAAACTAGAGATTTTTTTGAATTAATTACTATAAGGATTATTTACAAAACCTGACATTTTAACTATAAAAGGCAAGGACTTATGAAGTTCATATTATTTAATTATGAGCCAATTCAAGTTATAGCAAGCATAATATTAGTCATGTGAATGTTCTCTTTTATGTCATAACTCCCCATTTTTAAAAGAACAACATGATACATTTTTCTTATGTGGTCTTCTTGAATGGAGATTAAATCATTTACAAAGTGAGGTACTTGTAATGTTGATTGGCACATGAGAAATGTCAATCATACTACCTACATACATTCATGAAAACTATATTTAGTGAATATTGCTTTAATCTAGGCCACTGCTTGGGGGATAATCATCTCAATCTATTGCACATCTGTTACTTCAGGAAATTATAAAGTGATCTGAAGTACACAGCAATGGAATACACTACCAGGAGCATCCCTGAAGTATGAGGTTAAAATGATGAAGCAGTTATAAATTATTTTGCTAGATGAGAAAGCTATATGTGCTGCAAGAGAGAAGCACTTTAAAGTCAGAGACACACAGGTGTGCCATGAAAATACAAATCACAGGACCAAGATGCACACAGAGGCAGGATGGCCACTTACATTTCAGATAAAACAAAAATGTGAAAATAGGAGTTTCATGATAAGGGGGAAATTACAGCATCAAAATTGCTAAATATAAATCCTTATGACCTAACGACAGTTGGCCACAGTATGTAAGCACCTGGCAGCGCTGTTGATAGAATAGGCCCGAGGAACTAGTAAAGACATTGGTGTCCGGAAGACCTGGTCACTCGTGAGAGCTGATGTGATTTGTTGGGATCTTTGCAACACCTAGCAGCCCTAATCTAGATGTACTCTTGTAAGGTCAAATAGAATTTCCTCCAGGATATCCTGTATGTCTGTTATGAGGGCACTGAGCCACTCTTGATCATTATGGCATAATAGGAAACTACTTTTAAAAAGATAATGTAAGCCCATGCTCTTTGTTCTTTAAAGTTTACACATTCAAATATAAATTTTAGGTTTTTGGCTACCTAGACAGAAATATGATAGTTAATATTTTTTATGTGAGATATGTATGCTGTAGTCAGTTAGTTTTACTTAATTTGTTCCAATAGTTCTTTTGTTAGTTTGAGCTTTTTGCATATACAATTATGTAATTTGCAAATCTTTACTAATTCTTCTCTGATTTGTCTAAGTTTTTCCTTGTCTTATTGTAATAGCTAGTATGTCTCACTCCAGTGGTTATCAACCTTCCTAAAGCTGCAACCCTTTAATGCAGTTCCTCATGTTGTGGTTACCCCCACCATGAACTTATTTTTGTTGCTCTTTCATAGTTGCACTTTGGCTAATGTTGTGAATCGTAATGTAAGTATCTGTGTTTTCTGATGGTCTTTGGTGACCCCTATGAAAAGGTCCTTTGATGCCAAAATGGGTGTCAAGGCACAGATTGAGAACCACTGTCTTACTTGATGTTGACCAGAAGTGGTAAAAGTAGTCATGTGTACTGCCGGTGGCTTTAAGAAGGCAGCACTAATCTTTCTCTGTTACAATGTGGCTGGCTAGAAGCTTTCACCGACTCAGCCTGTCAGGTGGACGATAGTCTTCACCTTCCATTCCTGGTTTCTATGAAGTGCTTTTCATGCAAAGGGAATTTTGGGGTGACCTGAATGCTGTAAATGTTGATCCCCGTGGTAACTGCACAATTGCAACTCAACAGACAACACTTAAGTTGGGGGAACTCTATTTCACTCAGTGAAGCTGTAAAATACAACCTAGTGTATAATATGTAGGGTAAGAGAGTAATGGCAGCCACAGCTGTCTCTACAAAGCAGCACTCATGGTCACAGCACTCATGATCACAATGTATCATGCACAGAGCTGAAGTTCTCTCTACACACATCACCTTAGGATACACTGCTGTGACCAAGGGCAAGGAGTTGGACCCACCAGGCCACTAGCCTTGAATTGTATCATTTCTCCGGTGAGCCTCTAAGTGTCTACTGCCCTTACCTTTTCTATTTCAGCAATCCCAGTAGTAACTTATGTATCCTCCTTAACATAAGCTAGACAAAGTTCAGGAATGTGTTTGTATCTTCACACATTAGTTTCTTTCCTTAGGCCAAAGGACGTTTGTTTCTTAGTATTGCAACAAATGTTTCATAAGTGAATGATGTCATTTTATTCAGCCAACAAGAGGAACAGGCAGCAGATACTCACAGAGCAGTTGCATCGTCTCCTTTGCCTATACTCCTGAGCTGGAGGCTCTTTGCCGTATGAGCCTCTAAGTTCTTCTTCAGTGATCATCTAGTTCCTCGTTCAACAACCCATGGATCTGTATTAGTGTCTTTTCTCAGTGCTGTGACCAAGGACCAGTAAACGAGCATTTAAGGGAGCAAGGGTTTGTTTTGACTTTTAGCTCAAGGGACTACAGTCCCTCAAGGCAGGAATGGCCTGACAGTAGGACTGTGAGGAAACTGGTCACATTGCATCTGCTGCCAGGAAGAGCAGAATGGACAGGAAGTCTCTATAATCTTCCAAAACAGTTATATCTTCTGGGATTTAAACATTCCAATACATAACTCCATGTTTGAACATTTCATGTTCAAACCATTGTTAAAATTTAGTACAGCCACACAAAATAGAGTAGCACTATTGTATTAATAATACTTTGCTTCTGGAGATCTGGGATTTTCACTCATGAAATGGAAATGCCTGAAACTTGAATGCAGAAAGGAGCACTGCGTGTGTGTGTGTGTGTGTGTGTGTGTGTGTGTGTGTGTGTGTGGTGTTGGTGAGGTGTGTTTTATATAGCAGCCAGAAACTAAGTGAATCCATCCTAGGGACTTAGGGCTTTCAAAGGCTGGGCCACATCCTGTACTTGAGGCAGTCACACCAGAAAGGGGACATTCAGTGATTCACAGTGTCATTAAGACCAAAGAGTCAAAAGACTAGAACGACTCAAAAGCCCCCTTTACTTTTACTTGGGCAAACTTTCATAAACAGAATAAAACATTCTGTGTATTTATTATTGTATGCATAGATTAGTCTTTCTATACTTCCATATGTGGAGCCACAGCAAATCCCATTTAAAAGAGAAATGCCCTTCTGCCCGGATGCCATCCTGTCTGCACACAGGGCTGTGCAAGCAGAATGACCCTGGATCCCTCCAAAAGCAGACGGCTGCATCACCAGTGCAGGTGGTCACTTCTAAGACTTTTTGTGACTCACTGCTTCGTCTTTGCACCTTGACCCTCACAAGACAGCTTTTTCTCGGACTAAGTGATTCATAGTAGTTCTTCAGGGAACATAAATAATATATGAGGATTATCTTTCTAGCTTGTATTTGAGATGAGCAAAAGCCTTCCTGTAGCTATCAATTCAAGTAATTCACAGTATCAGCTCAGGCTGAGACAATACTACTTAGCTTGCTTCTGGACCATACAGAGTTCCACAGCTGTGGGCAGCACCCAGCCTGCCCAGAGTACAGCCACACAGATTGTACTCTGCCACAGGTAGCCACGGATTTGAGGAGTGTGTGCCCTACTCCCCACTCTAAGGTAGTGTCACGTACCTTTCTCTAGTTGAGTAAGGAGCCTTTTTATTTGCCCTTGAAGACTTTCATTCAGTGCATTTTGATTATATTTACCCTTCTCCCCTAGCTCCTCCCAGATCCATCTCTCTTCCCTATCTATCTCTTTGTGATCATTTCCTCCTGCTCCTCCTCTTGCTCCTCCTCCTCTTGCTCCTCCCCATCCTCGTCACCATCATCTCCTTCCCCATCAAGCCCCATTGGTGCTGCTCATTAGGAGCATGGTTCTCACTAGTCCAGCGACCACCACTGCCTCAGTTGGAGGTAGACTTTCTACCGACCTCCCCCTACCGACCTCCCCTCCCCACAATGAGATTTGGTCTGATTTGAGCTAGCCCAGGTCTTGTGCATGCTGTCACAACCACTGTGACAATGAACTGTGAGCTCATGTGTGTGGCTGCCCTGCTGTGTCTGGCAAACATGCCTCTTCTGTAAGTCAATCACCTAGGGAAAGCATTCAATCCTTAAAGATAGATTTGTTTTTGTATGTATTTAGGATATTGTGTTAATAAACAGAAAAAAATGCTTGGTTTTTTTTTTTTATACCTATTACAAAGAGAATGACTTTTTTTTAAAAAAAAATTATTAAGTTTAAAAGTCAGAATGTGTTACGCCTTAGTTTTGATCCTAACTCAGATGAAGTCACAGTAGGGTAAGATAAGTCTGATTTCTCAATTAATTGTGAAATGTAAGTTTTATGACACTTCGGGAAATTCATCAAGTCTGAGACATGGGAGATTCATGGTCCTTCTTGTTTTTAAATCTAAGTAAATATCACAGCTTTGCATTTATATTGCTTTTATTTGCAGATTAATTTGGGTCCCAATATCATATGCAAATTGAAAATGCAGGAAGCTCGGAAAGATTATCCCCCTCTTTTGTTACCACATGGTAAACCAGCTCTAAATCCTTCCTGATGATCTTACCACTTGCAGTAAATGTAGACATATTAGCATCTAGCTGGTGGTGGCTTTGTTTCCCAGAGTGCTTTGCACTGTGCAAAGGCTGAGGGAAGGAGGAGATCTAGGGGGAGACTGGGAGTGGGCAGGTGCCCCTCCTGATCAGCATAGGCCCCTTGGTTTCCTTTCAGGAACACTTCAGAGACAGCAACATGGATTTTTGGAGGCTAACACAAATCCAGCCTCCTCACAGAGATCATGGAAGGAATAATTTGATAAATCACCCACTCAATGGTCTACCTCCTTCCCACCATTACTGATGTCTTTTGAGAGGTTCAGCTGCTGTTCTTGCAAAGTCCACATGGAAGTGATCAGGGTCGGTTGGAAGTCTCACAGGGACCAGATGCAGGGTTGCTGGGCTGCAAGGGAGTCCTTTGTCCAGACCCAGAGCTGTGGGTTATGAATCCTCCCAGCACTCAGCTTGTCTTACTGCACCTTCATATCACTGTTAAGAGAGGAGGGAGAGTGGGCTTCATAGCTAAAGGCTCCTTGAGCTTGTTTCTTCCTGTTAGGTGGATGGGTGTCACACACAGGTGGTATACCTCCTACTCCCACTGCACCATCAGCAAAGAAAAAGTAGACGTAGAACCCAGTGGAGCACACAGAGCTTTCTCCAGAAAGAGGATGCTTCGCAAAGGCTGAGAAGGGTGGGGTGTTTAGCTATGACAACCTACACAGACATTTGATGGAGTCAGTCTCCACCAGTGGAAGGGGCTTAATAAAACCACCCTGGACATAAAGAGACTTCCTGTGAAAAGTCTTTGCTATGTGACCCTTATCAACTGGATCTTACACAGTCAAGAGTGAAATCTGAAGTAGAGACCCCTCTCTAGGCTTGCAGCCTGTCCTGTCATGATTTTCCAACTTATTTACTGCCAGTGTCTGAAAGCACATGCTGTAAGTCTGTGCACTGGTGACTTGACTGTCCACCCAGGGACACTGTGTGCATCTGAAAGCTCTCCATGAAAACAGGGGCATGTGACTGAGGTCTGAGAGCCACCTTCCTCAGTCTGGATCCACTGTGGGTCCCGAGCTTTGTAGGAAGCGGATCCACTGTGGGTCCCCAGCTTTGTAGGAAGCAGCTGATCCAGGTCTTTGGAACCAAGTTAACGCCTTCAGTTTCTTCTTGCCATTAGCACTACTGTGTGTCACAGCCCCTGCCTCCCAGGAGCTGTGAGCTGCCACAGGCCTGTGGAGGAAAGGCACTGAAGGGATAATGGAGGTAATTTTCTATATTTGCACTTAGAGTTTGTTTTCCATTCCCTGAAATGTGTAATTCCCTTCATTAATAAGTGAGAGTGCTATTCTCCTTTGAAGATGAGCGTCTGGGTACTATTAGCTTTGTATGTAATGTGCATAGGTAACTGTGAGGGGAGCTTGCCTGGCGTTAGATTTTGTTCAGTTTGTGCTAGGAAGACATCGCAATTCCGGGAGGGAGGGCTTTTACCTTCCCAGCAGAAAGGGCACTCTGAGAGGGAGGTAGTGACTGGCCAAGGCTGCGCAGGTGTTCTCTGGCATGCACAGAGAGGCTCCTCCTACTTCCAGACAGGAAACTTGTGGAAAAGCCTGAGGGGGAGAGCAAGGGTCTGCCTTCAGCTTTTGTCCTTGCCTTTCCTCAGGACCTTGTGGATTCTGGTGGGCAAAGTTCCTAGAACCAGTCCCAGAGACAAGACAGTGCACATGATGAGCTCGAGAGGCTCGAGTTATAGAGAGCACTGACAGGAGGTCCAGGTGGCCATTCGGTGCTCTGAAGATGACTGGTCCTCCTGTTTCTCTTCCTCCTCCTATTTTTCTTCCTCCTCCTCTTCTTCCTCCTATTCCTCCTCCTTTTCCTACTTCTCTTCCTCCTCCTCCTCTTTTTTCCTCCTCCTCATTTTCTTCCTCCTTTTTCTTCCTTCTCCTCTTCCTCCTCTTCCTCCTCTTCCTCCTCTTCCTCTTCTCCCTCCTCCTTCTCTTCCCCTCTTCCTTTTTCTTCTTCCTCCTCCTCTTTTTCTTTCTCCTCCTCCTCTTCCTCCTTTTTCTTCCTTCTCCTCTTTCTCCTCTTCCTCCTCTTCCTCTTTTCCCTCCTCCTTCTCTTCCCCTCTTCCTTTTTCTTCTTCCTCTTCCTCCTCCTCCTCTTTTTCTTTCTCCTCTTCTTCCTCCTCCTCTTTTTCTTCCTCCTCCTCTTCTTCCTCCTCTTTTTCTTCCTCCTCTTCTTTCTCTTCCTCCTCCTCTTCTTCCCCCTCCTCCTCTTTTTCTTCCTCCTCTTCCTCCTCCTCTTCCTCTTTCTTCTTCATTTTGAAAACCTTTTTATTGTATTTTTTAAAAAATGTATTTTACATCCCCATCACAGCCCCTCCCATCTCTCCTCCCAGTCCCACCCTTACAAATCCCTCCCCCACTCTCCTCTCCCCTTATCCTCAGAGAACAGGATTCTGCCTTGGGTACCACCCCATCCTGCCAACATCCCTTTACTGTTCAGAATTGTTTTAGCTATCCTGGCTTTTTGTTGTTGTTGTTGTTCATTTGTTTTTCTATATGAAGTTGGGAATCGTTTTTTCAAGGTCTGTAAAGAGTTGTGTTGGAATTTTGATGGGAATTTCATTGAATCTGAGATTGCTTTTGGTAAAATGGCCATTTTCACTGTTAATCCTACCAATCCATGAGCATGGGAGAGCTTTCCATCTTCTGAGGTCTGCTTTAATTTCTTCCTTCAGAGACTCGAAGTACTTGTCCTGTAGGTTTTTCACTTGCTTGGTTAGTTACCGTGAGATGTCTTGTATCACCTGTGTCTGTTACAGAGGGTGTTGTCTCTCTACTTTCTTTCTCCTTTACATAATGGAGGGATACTGAATTTTTTGAGTTAACTTTGTATCCAGTCATGTTTATCAGCTGTTGGAGGTCTCTGGTAGAATTTTTGGGGTTGCTCATGTATACTATCATACCATCCTCCAATAGCAATATGACTTCTTCCTTTCCAATCTGTATCCCCTTGATCTTCTTTGGTTGTCTTATTGCTCTGACTAGAACTTCAAGTACTATATTAGTAAATAAAGAGAAAGTAGTCAGTCTTGTTTGTCCGGCCCTGATTTTAGTAGGATTAAGTTTCTCTCCATTGAATTTGATGTTAGTTATTGGCTTGATGTATATTACTTTTATTATTTTTAGGTATGTGCCTTGTATCTCTGATCTCTCCACTACTTTGAACATGAAGGAGTATTGGGTTTTTTTCAAAGGCCTTTTCAGCATCTAGTGTGATAATCATGTGGTTTTTCTTTCAGTTTGTTTATTTGGTGGATTACATTGATGGATTTTCATGTATTGAGCCATCCCTGCATCCCTGGAATGAAGCCTATTTGATTGTGGTGGATGATGTTTATTGAATTGGGTGGTGGTGTTCTTGAATTCAGTTTGTGAGTATTTTATGAGTATTTTTTTTAAACCTATGTTCATAAGAGAAATTGGTCTTCAATTTTCTTTATTTGTTGAGTCTTTGGGTGGTTTAGGTATCAGGGTGACTGTGGCCTTACAAAATGAGTTTGGCAGTATTCCTTCTGTTTCTATTTTATGGAATAATTTGAGGAGTATTGGTATTAGCTCTTCTTTGAAAGGCTGTAGAACTCTGTGCTAAAACCATCTGATCCTGGGCATTTTTGTTGTTGTTGTTGTTTGTTTTTTGTTTTTGGTTGGGAGACATTTAATGATTGCTTCTATCTCCTTAGGGCTGTTTAAATAGTTTACCAGTTCTTAATTTAAAGGGTATCTGTTTAGAAAAATTTCCATTTCATTTAGATTTTCCAATTTTGTGGAGAATACAGGCTTTTGAAATAAGACCTAGTGATTCTTTGATTTTCCTCATTGTCTGTTGGTATATCTCCCTTTTCATTTTTGATTTTGTTTATTTGAAGACTGTCAATCTGTTATTTAGTTAGTTTGGCTGAGACTTTGTCTATCTTGTTGATTTTCTCAAAGAACCAGCTCTTGGTTCTTGGGCTGGAGTTTTCCTTCAACTATTTTCTGTAGGGCTGGATTTGATGATAAATATTGTTTAAATTTGGATTTGTCTTGAAATATCTTGCTTTTTCCATCTGTGGAGATTGAGAGTTTTCCTGGGTATAGTAGTCTAGGCTGGTGTCTGTGGTTTCTAGAGGCTGTTAGATATGTGTCCAGGCCCTTCTAGCTTTTAAAGTCTCTGTTGAGATGTTGGGTGTAATTCTAATAGGTCTGTGTTTATATGTTACTTGGCCTTTTTCCTTTGCAGCTTTTAATATTCTTTCTTTGTTCTGTAGATTTAGTGTTTTAATTATTATGTGGCAGGAGAATTTTCTTTTCTGGTCTAATCTAATTGGTGTTCCATAGCTTCTTGTATGCTTACAGGCATCTCTTTCTTTAGGTTGGGAAAGTTTTCTTCTCTGATTTTATTGAAAATATTTTCTGGTCTTTGGCACTGGATCTCTTCACCTTCATCTATTCCTATTATTCTTAGGCTAAGTCTTTTCCCCAGATGTTTTGTGGCAGGAGTTTTTTAGATTTAACATTTCTTTGACTGATGTATCAATTCCTTCCACTGTATCTTCTATGCCTAAGATTCTGTCTTCCATCTCCTGTGTTCTGTTGGTGATGTTTGTGTCTGGGGTTGCTGTTCTCTTCCCTAGGTTTTCCATCTCCAGGATTGCCTCAGTTGGTGTTTTCTTTTTTTTTTTTCTTCTATTTCCACTTTCAGGTCTTGAACAGTTTTATTTATTTCCTTCACCTGTTTAATTGTGTCTTCCTGCATTTCTTTAAGCAACTTTACTCATTTCCTCTTTAAAAGCTTCTATCATCTTTATAAGATTGGGTTTAAGGTCATTTTCTTGTTCTTCAATTGTGTTACAATATCCATGGCTTGCTATAGTCAGATAGCTGTGTTTTGAAGGTGTCATATTGCCCTGGCTTTTGTTGATTGTGTTCTTATGCTGGCCTTTAGCCATCTGGCTTTCCCTGGATGTTCTTGTTTTAGTGGGTGTTAGGAGGTCCCTATCCTCAATGATCCTGGTGTGGCAGACCTCTGGTGAGTATCTTGGGGCTGGAGAATTGAACTCAGGGGCACTGCAAGTCTCCCAGTAGTTTGATGTGCCCCTGGAAACATGTGGGGTAGGAGATTGGGACCAGGCAGGGAGAGAGATGAGAGTACAATAGAGCTCCAGGGGACAATGTGAAAAGTCAAGGAGAAGGGATTTCACTGTGGTGCTGGCTTATGGGCTCACATCTTTCTGGCTTTTCTGCTCTGGGTGATATTACAGCCAGGCCAAGGCTTTATGTCCTCATCATCACAATGTCTATACACGTTTCCCCTCCATGTTTGACACTGAATTTCCCTGGGAACCTGGCCTAGGGCCAGTGCCATACCCTCATCAGTGCCACAGAGATAAGTGTGGCCTCTTGCAGGTTTGACGACAGACAAAGGGAGGCCACACATAGACATCACCAGGAACCGTGTGGGGACTTGGAAGGCAACTGTTGACAAAATTCACCTTCAGCTCTAAGCTCTGTTACAGAAGGAGGCTATCTGCCTACCCACTTGAAAAGTCTGCTTTTCAGAGCACCTCAAGGGTAATTAATATGCACACAGTGCCCTTCTTTCCACCATCCTGTCCCATCTCAGCACCCTGATCACTCAGACAAGGACCTACTGAAATACCATCCCATAGTGAGACTCACACAGCAGAGGCTTTTCTCCCCTGGTTCTGGACACCGAACACTTAACCATCAAAGCACGGTTGACTTACTCACTAGCCAGCATCAGCCCTGGTGGGCAGAGGCATTTGTGCTTTATATCATGAGCTGAAAATGAGAGAGGAGAGAGGAGGAAGAGGGGAAGGGAGAGAATGGGAGAGAGGGAAGAAGATAAACAGAGGGGAGGGGAGAGAGGGAGAGAGAGAGAGAGAGAGAGAGAGAGAGAGAGAGAGAGGAAAGGAGGAAGGGAGAGACTGAAAGGACACTGTTCTTATTTTAGTTTTAAATAGCATCTTGATTCAAGCTGGAATTGTGCAAGACGAGGAGACTTCAAATCAGAAATGCCTCCATCAGACTGGCTTATAGACAAAGCTTTTCCAAGTGCAGGGAGCTTACCTGGAAGCACACACCTCTTCAAAACTACTCCGTCATCTTTCCCTTCTCCACTCTCTTCATTTCTTCCCCATTTGCTACTCCCCCACCACCACTACCACAAGAGACTCCAAGCATCTTTATTGCCAGGCCTAGGTCATTATGGATGGCATGGATCGTGCACATCACTGGCACAGGCTTAGGAAATGGTGAGGAATTATCTGCTTTACAGGTTCCTGGACAAACACATTTTCGCAAAATAGAATCAGGGTATTACAGGGAGAAACCTATTCTTAAGGATATTGGTACCCATGTGCTCAGCATCAGTCATTCTGCAGGACTGGTACAGAGGTGATCATCTTGTGGGGGCTTATGCAGGAGCCTTGTATGTCTCGGGCTTTAGCTGGTGATGTGTCACAGGAAGGATGTTGAGCACATTGCTTCCACACAGGGGGCAGATGGCATGGCCAGTGCTGTCCTCTGCATTGTAAAGATGGTTTGCTCTGGAGCCTGCAAGCTTAATCTCCTGTTTTTTTATCTTCAAGAGTAAGGTTAAGAATCAGCATCGGTGTAGATTTCCTGGAGCCAGGGGTGGCTGGTGGGACACAGCAGGAACATTATACCATAAAGCCAGATGAAAGACTGCACTGAGATATTTAAGTATGCCAGCATCTGCAGCCATGTGCTAGCCCCTCCCCCTTTCTCTTCACATACAGAAGGAGCTTTTATGTCCTGTAAGAATATTTGTTTCTCATATTCTAAGACTATAAGAAATACAACAAGGAGGAGAGCAAGAAGTCTGGTGCCTGCGCAGGCTGTGGGGTGGGTGTGGAACCCAGGGCATCTCCACACTGAGCTGCTTAGCCGCACACTGTGGACAGAGACACATCTATGCAGGTGAGGTCACAGGGCCTCCTGACCCACTACAAGAAGGCAGCCATGACTCTTTTAAATTTTGTCTTCATTTTTTCCCCCTTACACTCCCTTATCTCTCAAGCACAGGCACGGTTAACAAACCCAGAGCTGAAGAATTCAAAGGCACTTCTGTATTTCAGATGCAGGTCTGTGCAAGCATTGAGTTTTTCTACTTTACTGATGAGATTTGCTTGATTCGAGACGGAGGTTTTTGTGTTTGTTTTCTTATTTTTTGACAAAAGAAATAAAATGACATTACAGATTTGTGCAAATACTATTCAAAGTAATCACTTTCCAGTAAGTGTCCTTCTGAAGATCTGCTTGTAAGGGTTTGCATGAGAGGTGCAGGGTATTGAGGCCTCCATCTCCTCCTGGCAGGATGTGCCCCAAGACCTAAGTCAGTTAGGGTGTTTTTGTGTTGACCAGGCCATACCATGTACACAGATGGAGCGCAGGGGTAATTTTACAGCGCATACTTGGGTGCTCGGTGTTAAGAGTGCTTGCTACACAAGCATAAGAACCAGAGTTGAGATCCCAGCACCCATGCAAAAGTTAAGCATGGACCTATATGCACAGGTGCATGGTACAGAGTGTATGTGCATGGGACTGTGCACACTATAACCCCAGCACAGAGGCAAGGCAAAGGAGGAGGGATGTGTGTGGAGACAAGAGGGTCAGTGGGGCTTTCTGAAGGACAGCATAGACAAAAAAGGCAAACTCCAGGTGAAGAGAGAGTTCTTGCCTCGGGAAATCAGGTGGAAGATAATAGAGCAGTGTTGCAGGATTTTCCCTGTGCAATTACATTAGGGCAACAGGAGCCCTGTGATTGGACAAGAAACGGGTAGGCGGAGCTAAAAGTTGCACAGGAGAGAGTCTTGGAGGAGAGAAAGAGGAAGATGGCAGGGGTGAACTGGTGTAGCGCCATCGATGGTTATGTTATTATAAAGGTTAGAAGTTTGGAATAAGTTGTCTAATCTAGGTGGGCAGCTTTTATCATTATCAATTGGCTCTGAAATGATTGTATTGGCATCTTGAAAATTGTGTTTTATTGACACATAAATCTGATTGGTTAACTATATGCTTAAGAGTTTTAATTCTACTGGGTAATTGGGTGTTGAGATGGTTGACCGTGGGGCAGGCAGTTATTTTGTGGGCCTGGTGGCAGAGATCCTCCAAGGCACTCAGCTCTGGGAGAGTTGGCGGGCTGAGAGAATAAGATCACCCAGCAGGAGATCTGCTGTGGCCCACTGGTTGCTGGTCTGAGCACAGGAGGCCCTCTCCTTTTTAATAAATCCCGCCTCAGAGAAGGACATATTCCCTCCTTTAGGTTTGTCATGAGCGAGCGCGCGCACACACACACACACAAACGTACATATATCCCAGACAGATGCGCACTACACACCTCCTAACACAGTAGCACAATTAAAAATGAAATAATGTATCCCACACATTCATGTCCAACAGCTGAGATTCACTTAACACAATGTGGAAGGCAGGAGACCAGAGGAGTGTTACAGGGAGGGGGATGGGCAGTTAGCATCAGGGACAAATCAACTGTTCCTTTCCCACCCTGAGCTACCTGCTCTCTGCTGTGAAGCCCTAAGGCAGGGGAGCTTGAAAGATGCCCACGAATCTCTGTCTACCTCTTTTATTTAGATGCCCTCCACAACTGTCTAAATCCTTATAGAGCTGTTTCTAGAACGTTCCATGAAGCAGAATTTCTTATGTCAGAGCCTGATATTTCTTGTCACTTCCCAGTGTCTTGGCGAATCTTTGTTCAATGATGAGAGAGAGGCAGACAGCTTCCCTGTGAGCCTCTCAGCTTGCAGTGCTGTGGAGTGGGGAGAGGAGCTTGGATCCTAATATGTCTAGACAGCACAGTTAAGCCACAGAGAGGCGACTTAGATATCTCTGGCATACACCATTAGTCCTGTGAGGTGGTATATGCTCTGCTCCATATTTCCCCGTCAGTTTTTCCTAAAGGGAGCCGGGATGCTGAACATGTTAATAGCAGCTCTCATCAGTCCACAGTATCTCAGACAACATTGTCCCCTGACTTATAGGATCCCTTTCTGTGGACCAGAATTTCTAGTTATGTGTATATCATTCTCTTCTTCATGGCTAGCTCCTCTATCTCCTTCTGCTATGGCAAACCAGCCTAAATGTGGTAAATGGTGAAGAGAGAGGCTGCAAAATATGTATATGTATATATGTGTATACCTATATATCTATATATCTATATATGTATATGCAATCATTACAGGGGAATCAGAAGGAGCTAGCAGAGCCCACATGATAGTTCCATGAGTTTTAGTGAACTAGAAGCTTTGAGGGACAGCTAAAGTCTACCCACCTAAAGAGAAGAATGCTCATAGTCCAACAATGTAAAGATGCCAAGGCCTGCCACATGAACTCTGGCCAGATGCAGAATCACTCTGGAGACAGATCTCTAAGCATGTCTGTAAGGGATTTCCCATATTCAGTTAGTTGAGGTGGGAAGGCCCATCCTCACCATAGGACTTCATAAAAAGCAGAAATCCTACAGAGTGCCATCACTCGTCTGTGTGCTTTTCTCTGACTGGTGACACAGTGGTCTTATGATCCTTCCATCGTGGCTTCCTGTCATGATGGATTACACCCTAAACCCAACCAAAATATGAGCCAAATTATCCCTCCTCCTTAAGTTGCTTTTGTTAAGTGTTTTGTTGTAGAGACAACTGGTATAATGTCCCTTGTGAATATGTTTTATTTATGGAGCAAGTTTTTGTTATGAAAAATAACTGAGAAGAAAATTTAACTTATCGATTGTAAACTCAGAAAGCTACCAAAATCTCTATGCTTATTCGCACATAGCCTTCCTCTTGCCTCCCACACCCTCCTCTGCAGCCACTTGTCTGAACCCCAGCTCACAGCATGTCTATACCACAGCAGTTAGTCTGTGCCCCTGTCTACCATCACCTCCCTGTTCCCGTCTCTCCAGTCTTTACTTGCAACCCTCCCATCGGCCCTTGTTCCTCACAATCCCACCTGGTTTATAAACCAGGCTTCTAAACGAGAGCTTTTATTCCTCAGTGGTTGGCCCCAGCCTTAGATTCTCAGCTTGGAGGAGAAGCTCATCCAATTTAGCTGAAACTGTCAGTTGCTTAGGACAGAAAACAACCCCAGAAATAGAAAACCTAAGAACACCCAGGGACTAATGAAGCGTGGGATTCAAGTGGAAGACACTTCATGGTGTTGCACTGCATTGTCGATGCATCTGCATGCTCTGAAAACTGAAACAGAGCAGACTGGCATTCTGACAGAGAAGAGCAGAGAGCTCCAGAGGACAGATCCAGTCGCCTTTGCTTCTAGGACAGAACATAACCAAACCAATGTTGCAACAGCAGTTCTCTTTCTCAGACAGATTCCATCCTAAGAGTGTGTGGTGGAGCTTTGGGAAGGACTTTATAGCTATGCTGAGCTGAGCCTTTGCTCCTCACTTGACAGCAGAAGCAGGGGAACATGTCAGATCTGTGCTTCAGAGTGTTTGAAATGCTATATACATCAGCTCAGGAGCTGACGGTCTCCATCGATGCTGTAACATAATCCATACATTCTACTTGCAGTAGCCATAAAGTCTTTTTTCCAAATTGGGGGAGGGGGCTTTGATTGCAATTCAATTAAAGCAAGACTATCATGGTGCTGAGGACATACTTCCCGTTGGTCCTCCTCCCAAGGCTTCTGAATGGAATATATGCATTTTTGTATGTGTGCCTCTCTGTGTATGTGCACACGTGTGTGTGTGTGCGCGCGCACGTGTGTGTGTGTGTGTGTGTGTGTGTGTGTGTGCGTGCGCATGTGTGTGTGTGTGGTTAGTGTCAGGCTGTCTTAGAACTTTCTTCACTATGATTATATGCTTAGGACATAACATGCTTAGGAGCATGGTACCATTTATGATGCTGATCATCATGTTCAAGTTTAGACTTCTCAGTTGCATCATTTGCATTATTCTTTCCCCTTCTTGTTGTTAGTAAATGAGATGCTCTGACAAGTCTGTTCTTCAGAAGATGACCTTGAACCTTACTGTACAAAAGTCCCACACTGGATGAGATGTGATGATGCTAGAGCTTGAGATGAGAGCACTTATTTCAAAAAGATGATGTCTTGGATTTTGCTTTGTTTAATTTTTTTGTAATTTGTTACTTTATGTTTATGGGTATTTTGCCTTTATGTGTGTCTATGCATCATGCATGTACCAGATATACACAGAAGCCAGAAGAGGACATTGGATTTCCTGGAACTAAAGTTACAGAAGGTTTTGAACCACCATTTGGGTACAGAGAATTGAACCCTCTCCTCTAGAAGAGAACTGAGTCCTCTAGAAGATGAGCCAGAGCTCTTAACCACTGAGTCATTGCCCCAGCCCTAATTTCCTTTCTTGATATTTGTGATGACACACCCTGGCAAAGAGAACCTGGTAGAGGAGAGGTTTCTTACAAGTCAGAGTTCAAGGGTACAGCTCATGAAGGTAAGGAAACCAAAGGAGCTGGAGCTTAGGTCGTATTACATCCACAATCAAGCAGCAGGGGTGGAAGAAGGCATGTTGCTGCTCAGCTCTCCTTTGCCACTTATGCCATTAGGGACCCTAAATAAGAAGATGGACCCACTTACAGTGGGCTGGTCCTCTTAACTCAGTTCATAATCAAGATAGTCCTAGACAGCCATGCCCGGAGACCTGTCCTCCAGGTGACTCTGGATTCTCTCAAGTTGACAATCAATACCACAAGCAGACATGGGGAAGAGCATGGAGATAGGAGGCTGAAACTTGTATTTTCCTGCAGTGCCAAGTCTCAGAAAGTTGCTTGTTTCCATTTGCCTTGTATTCTTGAGGTAAACAGCATCTAGCTCTCAAGGCTTGTGAGGAAATTGCATGCTGCAAAACAACTTTACATAACATCCTAGTGTAAAATGAAACTTATTAAACAAGAGTTGAATTGACTGTTTAAAGCACAGTTGAAAGAATTCTTATTAAATTTAAACTGCATTGAAGGCACATAAATTCCTGAAAATCAGAAAACCCTGAACATCCAACACATACAACAATAGGGGCTGCTGATGTAAAACGCCTCTGAAGTTTGCAAATGTTGACTTCTTACCTTCCAGTATGTACTGTGCGGTAGAAAATATTATTTCTGGTTTCTAAATAGCCTGGCTGAAGTCAGAACGATTACTAGTCTTTTGAAAGTCTGCTGGAGTGGAACCTCAGTAGTAAGACTTCAGAGTTTGCCTTGCTAGTTATGCATTAGTTCATATTGTACTACTATGTTACCATGTCAGTCAACTAGGAGAGAAGTGTGGATGGCTATTGCCTTATACTGGATATAGTTTGAAATATGTAGAAAATATTTTAGGAAGCTTGAGAAAAGTCTTGCAATGCCTTGGACAAAGGGGCAAAATATGAGCTACTTCTATAGCTCTAGGAGCAAGAGAGGCCTGGCAACCTAGGACAGGTTACAACATGTGTGGTATCCTAGTGTGGGTCAACGCAAGGACTGCCTGGGATAGTCAAAGGATGACTCTCTCCGTGCAGTGGTGAAGGAGACATGTTCTGATAGTTCAAAGACAAACCTCTCTGCCTACTCTTCAGTTTCACAACAAAAGCTGCTTCCAAGCAACATATAGCATGAGACCATCTAGCTGTTCAGTTTTGTATCCCAAATGCAAGTAATTAGCACAGAAGTGGAACATGCCAAGAATAGTCTCGTGGTGATCAAGAAGAAGCACAAAGTACACGCTACACATTACAAGGTATCTGTCTAAGATCACCACACACTGTCCACTCAACATTCACTCACACCAGCACACAAAAAGGACAGGCAACTACAAGAGTAAAGGACACACTCAGGTTAAGTCAGGGCTACTGACCTAAGAGCACACGATGAAAAGTCTTACAGGGAAAGCACGCTGTAAGGTGAGGATGATTAGATTAGTCAGAGGCACATGGAGGGCTTCAGGTGTAAGAAAATCACAGGATAACTGAATGCCAGGGAAGCGAGGAAAATGAGCGAGAATGTGAACAAAATAGAGACTCAGCATATATTGTGTTAGGAATTTACTTAATGCTGTTTTGAAGGTTGTTTGAAACAAGCAAAATGTTTAGAGGATAAAACAAAAATCAGTGAATATTTCAAAAACACAAAATAGGATGCACAGAACTGAAGTGTGTGTGTGTGTGTGTGTGAAAATGGAAACAGACTTATTTTCCAGCAATATAATGTATATTTCAATTCTAGAAGAAATAAATATTCAAATATAATAGCTAGAAAATTTCAGAATTGAGGAAGAATCTAAATTCTCCTAAGTAGAAATATTAACTAATTACATAAATAAAAGATGTAATACCTAAAATATCAGAGTAAATATGTAATATAAAAAAATAATCAAACATTTAAGTTGCTCAGTTGGAAAGATGCCTTGAAAATTTTCCAGACTTCTTGATGTTAACAATAGGAATCACGTGGCAATGGAATGATATCCAACCTGGACATAAAGAAAAAGTATCTCACTTGTGAATTTCTATACCTAGCTAAACTATCATTTAATAGCATGAATTAAGTAATGTTGTTTCAGGCAGAGATTGTGTTATGTCAACATTACCTAAACTTCTACAGAAAAAGAAGAAAATAAATGTTTAGAAAGAAGAAACAGTAAAACCAGAATAAGCTGCAAGAAATGATAGTTGTCTAGGTCAGAGATCACTATCATCTATCTAGAGCAATAAAAATAATAGGTTTTTATTTTTATGTATTTATTTATTTTGGTTATTTGTGAATCATAATAAAAAACAAGACCAGTGGCATTGGACATCAGTGACACATAGGTAAGAGACAGTAATCTCAACTGCAGGCATTGGACATCAGTGACACATAGGTAAGGGACAGTAATCTCAACTGCAGCCTTCACTGCTGAGGAGAAAAATAGGGTACTAATGAACTTTCTGTTAAGTCAAATACTTACACTGAAATTTTGACTGAGACTACTAACAACCTGCAAGAGAATGTATAAACTCCCATTTCATTAAAATGAATCAAGTAGAGTAAATAACATTTGATTGCTATGATAGACACGAAGAAAAGAAGAAACACACAGAAAGAGTAGATTCTAGTACTCTCCTCAATTTTAAGAATGTGCTAATTATATACATTATAGCTAGCAATTCATTCGTTTGAATTAAGCACACACAGAATTCGGCCTTCAGTTACGGTGTTGGATATAACAGTATGATAAATGGTGATCAATTTATCATATGCTAAAGAATAGCTACCATAGAGAATTACGACACCTAAGAGGAACAAGCTGCATATCGCAAAATACAAAATCAGTACAATGAAGGAAAGGGGGGAAGAAAAAAAAGTACATCCAAAGTAATATAACCTGGCAAATGTCATAGTTGATTCTGAATAACATGGTTGAATAAATGAAGGCAATTCATGTGCATCTAAAGTAACTTCACAGATGGTTTTGATGTGAGAGATGGAGGGGAAGGTGGGCTCAGGGTGTATGGAGGTATTGAGGAGCCATACTAAATCATTAGCTAAGTAAGTAAATGAAGCACACCTGCAAACATTCTTCATGCAATAACTTTACCTCACATACCAGGCGAAAATCCTTGAAGCTAAACAGAAAAGAGCTGGGTCACTAAGGAATAGGAGCTTAGCTGACTTCAGCGCCTTCCTCAGAAACAATACAATTTCTCCAATGCACTGAAAGCGTGCACCTAACAACTTACAAAGCAGAAAAAGGAAAACACAGAGAAATGATCAGACCCACACCTTCCTCAGTGAGGAAGGAAATCACTAAAGCAGAAACTCATTTCAGGATGGAGTTGGATGCTGGAAGCAACAACACTAAGATCAGTCAGCTTAATCAAATCCAGATTGAATGAAACACTACCCAACTCAAAGCATGAATGGATTCAGGTAGAATAACTCTGCAGAGCTGCTGACTTGTGTAACCTCATCTCCTCATTCCCCTTCTTGCAGCCTGACAACCTTTCTCTCTCCCAGTGATCAGCTGCATGCTTTCACTTGCTTACATTCTCTGAGTTTTACTTTCTTCAGCCAGAAAGTGGGAGCAGTTAGTCAATGTTGAAAGAATAAACAAAGCTTCAGGAAGCCTTTTACCCATGGTGAAGCCCCAGGCAGACATACATCACCTTGTTGGGTTTCCAGGGAAACCGAATAATACCGGTCTGCTAAAATAATGTAGCCAAAAAATGACTCCTAATGACAGCTGCTATACACATAGATCAATGCCTCACTCAGCCATACTCAGGGAGTTTTCACCTGAAGTAGATGGGAACAAAAACAGAGACCCATAACTGGGCAGTATGCAGAGACTGAGGGACCTTGGGACACTCTGTTCTACATGAGTTGTCTTCATTAAATCTGTCCTCTTGGGGCTAAGGGAATTACATGAAAGAGGAGGCGGAAAGATTGTAAGAGTCAGAGGGGATGGATGACACCACGGAAAGAGAGTCTTAGAGGCAGAGATGAACTCACTGTGTGACTTAACACACAGCATGCACAGGGCCTGCACAGGTCTAAAGCAGACAGGCTCCCAGCTTGGAGATGAGAAGTAGGTATGAACTCCTGTCTCTAATTACGAAGCTATCTCCAATTAACAACCACTTGTAAAGGAAGAAATGATTTCTTCAAAGGAGTCTCACTGGATAAAAGGGCAGGTACCACACCCAGGAGTAGATGGCAAACACAAGTGAACTAAGAAAAAAAATTTTTTTTTTTGGAAATGTTTTGTTTTGTATTGTTTTGTTTGGGCCCTTAAAAAAAACCTTACTGGTCTTTTCACTGTATATTATGATTTTCAAGTTTGTGTTTTCGTAGGGTGTTTGTGTGTGTGTGTGTATGTGTGTGTGCATGTGTGTGTCTGTGTGCATGTGTTTACTTATGTGTCTATGTTCATGAGTGTGTGTGCATGTGTGTGTGACTGTGTGTACATGTGTGCATATGTGTGC
>JADRCH010000199.1:1708009-1752816 GCA_019843965.1 Rhynchomys soricoides
TGTGTGCATGTGTGTGTGACTGTGTGTACATGTGTGCATATGTGTGCGTGTGTGTTTCTGTGCATGCATGCACTTATGTGTATTTGTTCATGTGTGTTTGCATGTGTGTGTTTGTTCCACTATGGATTTACATAAAAGTGTCAAGCCCCAACCATCATCATCACGACTTGCCTTAAACCCCCGAGTCTAAACTGAAAATGCTAAATCAGGGTTTATCATTCTTGATATTAAAGAATAATCTGACAGCTTACAGTCAACATCACTCTCCTCGTACATGCTGTTGAAGTCAGTGTCCAGAAACTTCAATACAAAGAGGACACCTGTACAGAAAAATGAGACCTCATCATTCCTGAGCATGTCCAGAGCCGCAGACCCCACATTCCACACTAGAGACAGGGCAATTCTCCATGAGCCAGACCTCCTTCTGTCCTCTCAGTTACAGTGATGAATATGTCAGTTCCAGGACAGAGCTTATGTGGTGACACACCTGCTGTCACACCCCATTGTCCTTCATGACCTCCTCTCTTGTGACATGATGGATATGTAGGCTGAAATAAATGAAACCTACACTAACACAATGTCATGCCAACCTTGCTTTTGCAGGCTTGGTTGAAAAATGAGTGCAACCTTCCTGGTTTTAAAGATTGGTAAACACTTTTGTTCTTACAAGGAAGGAGTTTAGATGTTGATTAACCATTACTAAAAGAACATGGGACAGGAACAAGAAAGTTAGAAATGACATACGGGAGGAGAGGCTCTCAGCACAGGTCGGGGTGTGTGTGTGTGTGTGTGTGTGTGTGTGTATAGGGCAGGTAGCTGCTATCTCTTGGTTCTGTTGAATTTAGATTGAGACTCTGTGATGTCACAGGACACTTTAAACTCTCCTTCACTTCTGCTGAAACACACACACACACACACACACATATACACACACACACACACACACACACACACACACACGGTGGTGGTGATAGGGAGCAGAGAGGAGGAGGAGGGAGAGATTCCTGTTTAAAAAAAAAGAAATTGCATCTATGAAAGCTTAACTTCTCTATACTGTGCTGGTATTTTGGGAATTATTGGCAAATTTTTAATTTGTGATTGTTAAGCTTAATCTAGGAACTGTCAGGGAAATTGCTAACAGTTGCTGAAAAGTCAAATGTTTCCAGATTCCTTCATGTGTATTCATAGTATCCACTGACAGACATATCACTGAAAATAACAAATCAACTAATAATTTATAGTTTAAAAGGCATCTCAAAGGACAATCTATTCATTAGACTCTGTAGGGAGAGGTTGCTGACCATAGTTAATTTGCATATGGGACACACACCTGTGTGTACACACATTAGCTCCGTACAGCTCCAGGAAGGTAGGTGACCTCAAACCCTCTGGTTCATTGGTCTGAACTTGAGCAGTTTGTTTGTATTATGGTCTATTTAACTGTTATCCTGAAAGCTTTTTACCTCTTTGTTTTGGATCCAACCTCCTATTTCTATTGCTTGGTCACAACAATTCTCATTCCATTTAATGTTGATAGTTTTGGCAGACCAGTCAATCAAATATTGTCTTTACCCAGTGTGTATGGTATTGGACTTAGCTGCATGGTAGCATTTAGGATTACTATGTAAACAGGTACCAGTAAAGGCAGACAGAATCCTGTGCCACCCAGAAGCCCTTATGTGGTTACCTGGGCTTCTTCATGCTGCTAAGTAAGAGACAACCAGAATCCGAACACGGTAGTTTGCAAGGGCAAGTTAACCTTAGGTTTGACGTAGAACCCCAATTGGAGGAGGAGCAGATTCTTGCAGTTCAGGGATCCCAGGGAATAAAGGATCCAGCTATAAATGTCAGTCTGTTATTCCCTTGAGGATAGATAAGTGGTACTTAAGGATTTCCAAGGTCAAAGCAATGTAGAGTCAGAGCCAGGCATGACTCTACAGAGAGGAACACTGCAGGGAGCTTCCTGCTTCCTAATGGAGAATTAGATGCCATGAGACACTGCTGGTGATTTGAGGACTAAGTAACTGTGACTCAGATGCCTCAACTTAAGTCCCAGGAAAACCATTAAACAGCTAAGGGCTCAGCAACAGACTTGAGCAGCTGGCACTGGGGCAGTAGAGAAGCAAATGCTACAGAAGAGATGCATACTGTACAGGACTCCCGGGGCCATGGAGGGGGAGTGCAGCTGGTGCTTTTCTGGGCTGATTAAAGTGTGGATGGATCATCAGGAACCCAGGCAGTACAAATTAGAGGGACGAGTCTGGGGCAAGTGTGAGCTGGTTAACAATGACTCTGCCCACAGGAGCCACAGAGCCACTGTGGTCTTTCTGTGGGACGTTTTGTTTTGAGATCGCTTTCTCTCATCCACCCACCCACCCATTTTTCTGCTTCATTGGCAGTTATGAGCTCACCTGTGTTGACCTTCAAAGGCTGTTCTGATGTCACAGGAGGAGTGAAGGAGTTTGTGGAGTAAGAACATGCAGCCTAGCTTGTATGACAGACAAGCAACCAGCTTCCAGTCAGAGGACATGTTTCATCAGGCTATTTTGTCACCTTATGGCAACCTAGTCCCATGGTTACTCACTGAGAATGCCAAGTGCCAATCACAGCAATGACATGCTAAGGGGCTCTACAGATTCACTGAGCTACAGAAAATCACATACACTCTTAGAACCCCAGTGTTTGCATCATTGTCGTCATCATCATCACCATCATCATTGTCGTGTGTGTGTGTGTGTGTGTGTGTGTGTGTGTGTGTGTGTGTTAGTGCATGTGGAGGTCATCAGAAGCAAACTAAATTACTGAATTCTTCTGGTAGCTCGAGACATAAAGTTTGAAAATGGGCTAAAACAGCAACGAATATGGGTAATAATAAATTATCCTAAAGCCAGGCCATAAGCTTTATTTATTCTACCATGGTTAACTCTAAAGCTATCACATGGAAATAGAAGTGTTCTTCAAAACGTTCTCCAGCTGTCTTGGCAAAAACAGAGGTAAAACTATGGCCTTCCCTGCTGTCTTCCCTAGCATGGCTCCTCTATTCCAATTCAGCCTCCTACTCTGAGGAATCATGGAGTTGGCCTGGTCTAGCTGCCTTGAGAGGCATGCATCATAAATTTTTTTTAAAGTTAGGGTCCATGGCTGTTGGGGTACTGTATGCATTTCAGTTCCTGGGAAACAATGGCACTCCCTCAGGCAGTGAAGTATTCAGGCTGCCTTGTGTTTCTCTGTGTTCCTTAGTAGTCAGTGAAGCACAGGGAGGCTTGACAGGACCATTGGTCTTAGACATTAATCTCTTGTACCCTGTATAGCTTTCACACATCATTGTATCCTGGAGACTACCATTGTATGGATCCTGGAGATCACCATTATCTTCTATTACTGATAGAGGTATAAAAAGTTTATTTCAAGATTGTTTGGTATAAATTCCTCATAGCCTCAGTCTTGCTGTGACTCCTCCAACCCTTGCCTGGTTATGATTCATTTCTGATTGGTCAGATGAGGTGACCTTGGCCCAGTAAGTAAGCACTGGAACCCTATTGAACAGCCACCTTGTCTAATAACACAGAGGACAACAGGTACACAGTCCCCATCATCCTCTTGTACCACACGTGTTCTATCATTCCCTCTTCCTATGTTCTTTTCAACTTGGGTTGCAGTATCACAGGTCCGCAGTAATCCTTTTCATGTGTTTTCTAGATGAACACATCTTTGACAACTGTTCAGACAGTATTCTGTGTTACCCACTCACCCCCATCTCAAGATCTTCTGTAACTTGTGACTCCCTGACAAACAAGAACTTAATGGACAATGACACTGTTTGTTCTGAACATGACCATCTCTCACAAAGTGGAATTCAGGTAGAAGCATGCGGGATTCTCCTGTCCCCTGTCTATGGGCATATTGCCAGAATTAATTTCCTCTGGACTGCGATAGAATACTTGAGGTTCTTTCAGGCTTGTGCCCTGCCAGGACATAGATTTTAGAAGAAAATTATTTTTCTTGTCTGAATATGAAAGCAAAAAAAAAAAAAAAAAAAAAAACCTATTCCTGCAATTAGTTTACTTACAGAAACACTGAAATCAACAAACCCAAGAAGTAAGAGTCCTTGATTCAAGAGTGTTCTTCCCTTTCTGCGATGGGAAGGCTCAGAATCTACAGAGCCCACACACGTACACACTCTTCTTTCATCTTTCTCTCTTTCTCTCTGGAGGTTGTGGGCTGCATTGTATAATCACTGCAGCAGGCTGCAAATGATGTATGAAATTAAAATATATATATCCCACTCCAGAGAACTTGGCCAAGATTCTGTGTTCATGACTATTTTAGCTACTGAGGCTTGGCGGAGCCTGGCAAGCTGGGCCTGCAGAGAGATGCAGCCACCAGAGATACTAAGTGATGCTTTTTAAAAATCGATGTTGTTCTTCCTCCTCCTTCTCCTTTGCCCATCTTGTAGGGAGAGTGTCAAGCAAAATATTTCGACAGAAACAAAGATGTTAAAATGAATCAGCTGAGTTGTCCTTCAAGGTATTTCTGAGTCATGTCTGAGGTTGCTCCCTAGCTTCCTGAGTGGGAAGCATGGCCCACTCTACACTCAGAGTCCTCTTCTAGGCCTTGACCCATGATCTATCTACATCTGTGAGACTGCAATAGCTGTCAATCATTTTTGGTCATGTGCTTGGGGCACATGTTCTAGTATATCTACAATTGATAATTCACCATTTCATCACGACCCAATATCTCAAGGTATTAAATAGACTTTAGCAAGTATTGGTTCACACAGAGAAGATCAACCCATCTTTTGAACAGTCTTGGAAAAACCCAGACATCCTGCCACTTTGCAGCCATGCTTGTGTGTATGTTCTCTCTTTCAACCCATTCTTATCCAGTGCTCCTTGGTATCCAAGGGAAGGATGAGTCCATATGAGCCAAGAGTTACACCCATTAGGTTTACTAACATGTTGTCATGGTGGCAATGTTCCTGGTGGGTTGTAACTACCAGATACATAAACATTAATGAGGTGGGACAACCAGTTGGATGTTCCAGGCATAGTTTCAATAAGACGATTACCTTTGTTTAATGACCTGGAGGATGTGAGTGAAGAAACTCTGAAGGCTCCCCTGTGCAGAGGGCACAGTCAGGCACAGGTGAAAGACGTGAGTGTAAGGGAGTGTTTGCAAAATCATTTGCCTTAGGACAATTTACCCTGAGAATAGTTATCAGGTTTGCTACCTTTTATTGTTTATCTGCTGTTGATTCTTTGGGGAACTGCCTAGAATTGGAGTTGCCAAATCACTGGAGAGGATGAGGTTGAACTTCTGTACAAATCTCATGTGGGGGATGGGATAGCAAGATAGCTCAGTAGGTAAAGGTGCTTGCCACAAAACATGATGACTTAAGTTTGACCCTTGGTTCTATATTATGGAAGGAAAGAAAAGACTCCTGTATGTTGTCTATAACCTTAACAACCATGCCCTGGTATCTTAGGGTTTTACTACTATGAACAGACACCATGACCAAGACAAGTCTTATAAGGACAACATTTAATTGGGGCTGGCTTACAGGTTCAGTCCATTATCATCAAGGCAGGAATGGAACAGCTGGAGCTGAGAGTCCTACATCTTCATCTGAAGGCTGCTAGCAGAATACTGGCTTCCAAAGAACTAGGATGAGGGTCTTAAAGGCTACACCCACAGTGACACACCTACTCCAACAGGGCCACACCTTTTAAGACTGCCATCCCTGGCCCAAGAATATACAAACCATCACACCTGGCACGAGGACCCTGGCCTGTGCCCTACTGTAACACAATTATTTTAAAAAGAAAAGAAGTGTAGAAACTTTGTCAGAGCAGCTTTGTCAAAGCACACTGTGAGTCCCAGTAAGTGCACATCCTGCTTACCTCCTGTCATGGTCAGGCTTTAAGTTTCAGTCATTTTGGAGAGTGTGTGGCAGCATCTCATTGTGACTTACCTTTAGTTGCCCCAGTGGGTAGTGATGTTGAACATCTTTGCCAAGCTTTCCTCCTCTTAATGAAGTACCTGATTAATGGAGGTCCAAAGCTCCCGCTACCTTTATAACTGACCTATTTATGTGCTTATACTCAGTTGTGATTGTTCTCTGAGCAGCCAGTTAGTTTTCAGAAATTTTCTGTGATGTCTAATCTTAGTTGTCAGTTTGACACACCTAAGAAGAGGGAACGTAAATTGAAGAATTGCTTTCATCAGAGTAGCTTGTGAGCTTGTATTGTCTTGATGATTAAATGATGTGAGAGGGCCCAGACCACTGCGGGCAGTGGCACTTTTGGGCAGTTCATTGAGTTATATATGAAAACAGGCTGAGGAATGTAAGCTACCTTTCACTGGGTAAGTGTAGCTACCATCCCTCACTGAAGAAGTCTTGCTTTATAGCAAATGGAGAATATCACAGAAAACATGACTTAACACAAGGTAGAGATAAACACATCACAGTGAGCCCAACCCTAGTAGATATATGTATACCACAGGTCCTGCATCTAAGGTTTAGGGAACATTGAAGAAGATGGGACAGAAAGATTGTAAAAGCCAGAATACCAGAAATCTGCTATGAAACAGTGTCTCATAGTGGCTGCATGAGCAAGACCAGGGCAATGGACATGTTAACATGGTTGAGGGAAACTTCTCAGGTGCCTACCCCTAAACAAAGAACTGTAAGCAAAAATGACTGCTCCGAGAAGGAGAATTACCTTCTCTCAGGGATGAGCCCATTTTTGGCTGTCAAGTATAGAATGGTCAGTCTTGAACCCATATATATATACCACCACCAAAGCCAAACCCAACAGGTTACATTTATATGTATTTGTGCATACACCCACACCCACCTCACATATATAACAAGAATAAGCAAAGAAAACAAGGCTACCCATGTGAGAATGGGGGCCGTGGACAGAGCTTGATGGAGGGTTGCTGGGAGGGGCTGAAAGGAGGAAAAGGAGAGGAGAAACAATTATTTTTCAATAGAATTTGAAATCATATTTACAAAGAAAAGAAGCAGGCTGGGCAAGCCGTAGAAGGCAAGCCTGTAAGCAGAGCTCCCCGTGGTCTGTGGTTCAGTTCAGGTTCCTGCCCCGAGTTCTCTCAGTGGTGGACAGTGACTTGGAGTTGTAAAACAAAATAAGCCCCCCGACCCCACTGAGCTGGTTTTGGCCAACATTTTATTAACAATGGCGGAGCAAACAGGGCATCCGGTTGGAAGCATCCTTCCCCATGTAGGGAGCACCTTTTTCTTGTCTTCACACTACGACTCCTTCCCAGGGTAGACATCGAACACTTCTGCTGAAGCCCAGCGTATCCGTTTCCTCTGTAAACTGTGATGTGCTTTCTTAACACAAGCTCAGCAAGCTTGCTTCATGTTTTCTCTCTATGTAATTAGTATCACATCTTACACATCTCTGTGTAGCCTCTTTTTGGTACACTTTTATGTCTGGTGCAGGATACAGTTTGGATTACATTTTTGGATATGAAAATTCAGACATTTGATGTTTGTCAGAATGACTCTTCTTTACTCCTGAATTGCCACTGCCCATTGCCTAGTCAACGGTATGTATGTGTGCACTTTATGTGTAGGCCACAGCTCCATCCATCTATGTGTCTGTATTTACTGTAACACTGCTCTCTGTCTGTGTCTAGCTAGTGCCACCTTTCCCATCCATGATGTGTTATGAAACAGGCAGTATTAATCTTCCAGCTTTGTTTTGTTCTGCAACATTGTTTCAGGGATTGCTTGTCATATGTCAACTTAAATGACCAAAAATGTCATCTATGATCTTAAGTGGGATTGCTTTGATTCAGTTTCAGGCAAATTGATATCTTAATAACACCAAGTTTTCCAACTCCTGGATACAGCTTCTCACTTAATTGCTTGTTTAATTTCTCTCAGCAATGTTGTCTCTTTTTTAGTGTGCAAATCTTTCATTTATTTGGTCATATTTGTCTTTATTTATTTCTTGAGTTTCTTGCCAGTGTTACTTTAATTTCAGTTTCCAAGATTATTTGTTGGAAATATAGAGAAACAAAATTGATTGATGTGTGTTAAGCAACCTGGCTTAACTACTTGCTTGCTTTAGTATATTTCAAAATGAGTTTCCATTGGTCTTCTGCATAAATAAATTATTTTTATGTGAATAAGAACAGCTTTAGTTCTGACTTCTACATAGATATTTATTTGAAATGCTTTTTCTCTGGGGGGGGCATGGTTACAATAGCCGCAACCTCTAATACAAAGTTGAATAAAATTGCTGACATATGACATGCTAACTCTTTCCTGAGCTTTGAACTGAACTAGTCAGTGTATTACCTGTAAACATGTAGTCAGCTATGCTTTTTTTCATGAATTACCTTAAATAAGTGGAGGAGGATTCCCCTTGATTCAGAACATTGAGTTTGGCATAAGAAAAGTTGTTGAATTTTTGTGAAGTTTACTTGTGTGTTTATTGAGTCACATGACTCTTCTTGTTTGTTTGCTAGTTGCTATGAAGGTGTCTTAGTCAGGGTTTCTATTCCTGCACAAACATCATGACCAAGATGCAAGTTGTGGAGGAAGGGTTTATTCAGCTTACACTTCCATTTGCTGTTCATCACCAAAGGAAGTCAGGACTAGAACTCAAGCAGGTCAAGGAGCAGGAGCTGATGCAGAGGCCATGGAGGGATGCTGTTTACTGACTTGCTTCCCTTGGCTTGCTCAGCCTGCTTTCTTATAGAACCCAAGACTACCAGCCCATAGATGGTACCACCTTCCCTTCCCCCTTGATCACTAATTGAGAAAATGCCTTACAGCTGGATCTCATGGAGGCATTTTCTCAACTGAAGCTCCTTTCTCTGTGATAACTCCAGCTTGTGTCAAGTTGACTCACAAAACTAGCCAGTACAGACGGTTTGCATTATAACTGACTTGGTGCCAATCCAACAGTGTAGTCTTGATGTAAGCTTAGTTACAATACTTAGTCTATCAATTAAAATTTTGTTTAGTTTTTTTTTTTGCATGAATATTTATAAGTGGAATTGATGTACATCTCCTTGTCTGGTAAAATCAAGTATTAGGTTGATTCTGACCTTACAAAATGAATTGTGAACCAGCTACTTATTTGAATTTTCAGGAATGGTTTATACAGAATTGACATTGTCTCTTCTATGTATTATCTCTATATAAAAACCAAAGGGAATCATTTAGGTCTCTATATTTTCTTTTCAAATGTATCTTTAAGTCTTGATTGATTAGTGAGCTTATTTGATCTGGCTGTAGGGTCTCACTGTGCAGTCCAAGAAGGACTCACACCTAAGATTCTCCTGCTTCAGCCTCTGGAATAGCAGGGATTATGGAAGCATGTCACCAAGCCAGTTAAGTTTAGGATTTCGCTTGTGGGAAGGTTGATAACTCCAAGTTTAAGTTGTAATAATAGACAGAGGAACACCCAGAATCTTCACCTGAGTGAGCTTTGGTAGCTTGTGTCCCCTAAGAATTGTGCCCATTGCACCCAGTTTAACTGGTGCAAAATCTTTTCCTTGTATGCTTCTAAATATAATATGTTGATCTTGCCTCTTTAATTCCCAGCATTGGTAAAGCATGTATTTTCATTATTTTTTCTTATGAATCGACCTGCTGGAGACTTTCCAGTCACTGGAATTCTCTAGAAGCTATTGATGTCCACAGATCCCTGATTCATTTCCATTTCCCCTGATTTTTCTTCTGGTATTTATTTTCTTCTAAATTTTATACTTTAGATTTTGCTTTTTGGTAGAAACGTAAGTCACTTACTAGAGAGCTTTCTTCTCTGATATTGACATACTGCACTGATCTGCTCTCCTCTAAGCAGGGCTTTGTTGGTTCTATGTGAACATCACGGTTTCTTCTTCCTCAAGGTCAGTGCTTTCTCCCATTTCCGTTTTTATGATTTTGTCCACGTAAGGGTGTTAATCGCCTCTCAATATTCATGAATTTCCAGATATTTGCCTGTTTTTAATTAAATATAACATGGTGGTCAGAGTTTATGCTCTATTGGGGTTTACTCTTATTTTTATTAAGACTTATTTAATGACACTTAATAGAAAATGCCTCAAGAACAGTTTTCTGGCAATATTATGTATTCTGCTGCTTATTGGATATTGACCATGATATTTACTGTCAATTAAACCAAGCCAGTTGTTTAAATCTATCTTCTATAAATTTCTATCAGCTTTATCATTTGTTAACAATAAGTTAAAATATGCTGGCATAATAGAAGACCCATTTTCTTCTGTTTTTCGATAAGCTGATGCTTTTCTGATTGCCTGCACGCCTAGCAACCTGTGACTGAACAGTAGGCAGTCTGGGTTTGACCTTGCTGATTCCTACAGTATTTGCATTCTTAAAAAACCTTTTGAGCTTGGTGCAGAGACACAGTTGGTCTACTTGCAAACAGTCTGATCCGTTGGCACTTGCTATGAGGTTGTGTGATGTGGGACTCAGATGATTCTCCCTCCAGGGCTAATGGTCCTCCTCTGCCCTGGCAAAAGCACTGAGTACTGTTCAGTGCCCTACAAGTCATGTCTCATTCGTTTGGTGGTGTCAAGGAGTGTCTGCCATTTTTGTGTGTGCACTGTGCAATATTTTCAGATTCCGCTGAGAAGTTCTGAACTTACACCATCCCCCCAGCCATGTCATTCAGTCAAAATGCAGCAGAGTGCACACTGCATTCTGCAAGTCTCTGGGTCTTCTCTATACTCTTCCCTCTTTGTTCTTACTCTTTGTCAGTCAATGCTGTTGACTTTAGTCTCCCAAACTTTCCAGTTCTCCTGGCCCTCACATCTGACTGAGTGCAGTGTTATACTGAAAGCCAGAGCCTCCTTGATCGCAGGCAGAGTCCACGGACTCATTGATGGGTCACTTATGACCCCCATGGGTCATCAATGCATCACTGATGACCTCACAGAAAGACACAACAATGCTCTTACATTGCATGGCCTCTTCTGTATCCCAAATGGGGGTCATTCCTGTCTCACTTTCTGTCACAGAGAACAGAATGTGCTGTTTTCAAATCTGCCTGGGTATAGGGAGACAGATATGATGGCACCTGCTCAGCTTCCTGATGGCATCTGCTCAGCTTCCATTTTTGTCCGGCTGGAGACTGAACCGTATGTCTCACACATGCTAGGTAAGCATTCTACTGCTGATGTGCAGCTGCAGCTCAGTCTCCTCTGGAAACAGGACGAACTCATTTTATACCTGTTAAGAGAGATGCTTATCCCTGTCCAGTGATCATGATTGCAGGTGACAGGGTTTATGCTGAGCTTGTCCCTTGACTAGGATTGAATTTAATTTCTACACAAAACTACAACGCTGTAACTGGGATGTTTTGCTTCAACATATATAACCGTATTTGGAGCCTTGAATACAAATACTAGTCATGTCACTAAAACCCTTATTTTACAAAGGTTATTTCCCATAACTTGTTAGGAGTGTGCGGTAGGCAATAAGTCCAATGTTAATTTCCTCTTTAAATACGTGTGGGGATGTTAGTTGCAAGAGCGTCCTGTTTAATCTTCCTCTACCAGAATCCCCAGTGATTATGTTCCGTTCCCATCTTCAGACTCCATACGTCACCAGGATGTTAATTTTGCTGTTTGAATCTTCGGCCACCAAACTGAATTAATAAAGCCCCTCACCTTGGGAAGTGTGGTCTTTAAAAAGTACGACTTTTCATTTTCCACCCACTCACAGATTAATAGGAAGTATCCCTCCGTGTGCTATTAAATATGTCTGGTTGGAGTGAGAAAGTGGAAGTGTTTTATAAGGTGGGTGTAGCCACACAGGTATCCTTAAGGAAGATTAATCAGATATGATTAGCAGACAGACGAGAAACGTACAGACTTTCAGTGGGAGTTTGATGAACTTTGACAGTTGCTCCGTCTATGAAATCATTCCCCACTGCAGGTAAAACATGTTCCCACCCTATGACATAACCATTCTTTTCTTTTCTTTTTAAATTGGATATTTTCTTTATTTACATCTCAAATGTTATCTCCTTTCCAGGTCTCCCCGCTGGAAACTCCCTATCCCATCCCTCCTCCCCCTGTCTCTATGAGGGTGCTCCCCTACCCACCCATGCACTCCTACCTTCCTGCTCTGGCATTCCCCTACACTGGGGCATCAAACCCCCACAGGACCAAGGGCTGCTCCTCCCACTGATGTCCAACAAGGCCCTCCTCTGCCACATATGAGGCTGGAGCCATGGGTCCCTCCATGTGTACTCTTTGGTTGGTGGTCCAGTCCCTGGGAGCTCCGGGGTGTCTGGCTGGTTGACACTGTTGCTCCTCCCCTCCCCCACAGGACTGCAAACTCCCTCAGCTCCTTCTCTCCGACAATGCCTTCATGATTGCTGTTACACTTGGATTTTGTTGCTCTGATAGATCAAGAGCAGCTTGGGGAAGAACGGGTTTATTTGACAGCTCACTGTCCATCATTGGGGAAGCCAAGGCAGGAACTACAGAATCACACTCTTCCTGCTTTCTTATATAGCCCATGCCCAGCTGCCTAAGGATGGTAACACCCACAGTAGGCTGTGCCCTCCTACATCCTGCTTCAGTTTCTCAGAGCACTTGCATTGCAGGTGTGAGCTGCCACGCCTGGCTAATTTTCTCTCTATTTCCATGTCTTTCAAATGAAATCATGCTGTGTAAAACTTGCCCGTTCCACACGTGCAAATAGTCTGTTCCTTTTCATTGCCCTGTCTGTTTTATAGGTACTCTGCGATTGCCTGTCTGTTCTATCAATTTGTATTTAGGATTCTTCTTCTCAGGTTTCGGTAGCCAATTCTCTTTTATATCTAAGTCTCTTGGCTGAAATCTGTTTTCATTTTCTCAGGCAAATGCATTAGAAGGGAAGTCCTGGTCATTTATTTCACCAATGAATCTCTAATTTGAACAGTAAGGCAGTTCTGTCTTTGTGCTGCACCATGTCAACTGGGATATATCAAAAGCTGGAATTCTTATGTCTGGGGTTTGAAACTATGGGAAGAGTCAGCCTCTTTGTATCTGTGCAGCCAGTGCTGGTGGGGAGAGATGCCTGGGATGAGTAAAGATGTCTGTGTCAGGAGACTGAAACACGTTCACCGAGCAGATGCCCCAAGAGGGGAGATGTCTGCCTCAGTTCTGTACCTAGACCTTGCTCATAGCAGTCTGCCCTTCACCTTTTGGTGTATGAGGCTAGTGATCTGAAGCCCAGTGGAGTCTTAGACAGTACTTGGATGGGCTATAATCCCCTTACAGCAGCTCCTTGTTATACATGAGTAATTGCAAACACAGTCACAAGGCTAGCTCATGAGCAATGGGAGTGTTAGAAAAAGATGACCCAGGGAGCAAGCCCAAACAACTACTTCTGGGAACCCTCTTAAACACAGTGAACAATGTCCCCAGGCTGCTCCTGCTGCTTGGATATAAACAAAGTATTCCCCTGTGTAAACTGCATTAGCTCTGCCGAACTTTACTGATAATATTTTGTTTAACTTTATTCTGTATTTTAAAACTCTCTGACATACATAAGGTACCCATGGTTACTGATATTATTGTCTTAAATAGTGGACTGTGAACCCCCATGTTTGTTTTTTAAATAGAGATAAGAGGGATCCCAAATGTGGGGATCCTTCTACCCCTCCTAATTCTAAACATTGAAGCCATCTCAAATGTGTTTAAAACTAAAATCACCCACGAAATACAAGCTAGTTTCATACAATAGATGCGGTAAAGGTCTACTTAGATTCCTGGCAAGATTTGAAATTAAATTTTAGAAACAAAAGTAAGGAAAAGACTATGGAGACCACATGTATGGTCATCACTTTTCATCGGGAGGTGGCTATGAGAAAGCATGCATCCGACACCTCCTGCTGCTGCAATGTTTTCCCAAGTGCTAAGGGATGACACTTACCCCATTCTCCATCAATAATGAGCACACAAAGGAACTGTCTTTTCTACACCATGGAAGACTGTAGGGTTTCATACAGATTCCCCCAGGACCTTGTTGACGTTCATTGGGATTTATTTCATCTTCTTTTTCATTTGTGATAATCAAGATACTGCAGTGGCCAACCCTTCGAGATTTCCAATTCCTTAAGTCTGTCCAAAACCAGACAGTCATGCAGAAGTTTGCAGCTATGAGTTTTGGGAGCCAGTTCTAGAGCTAGGGATGGACCTTAGTGGGTAGTAGCCTAGCCGACAATGTATAAAGCCCTGAGTTCCATTTCAGCATCAAATAAACACAGCCACTGTGGTACACCAACTGAGCTGAGCTACAAAGTAAGTTCAAGATGAGCTTGGAACACAGGTGATCAAATAAAACAAAAACAAACAAATATAAAAAGCAAAAACCCCCTTGAGCTTCATGTGGTCTGTGAATTGTATCATGGGTATTCCGAGCTTTTGGGCTAATACCCACTTATCAGTGAGTGCATACCATGTGTGTTCTTTTGTGATTGGGTTACCTCACTCAAGATGATATTTTCTAGTTCCATCCATTTGGCTAAGAATTTCATGAAGTCATTGTTTTTAATAGCTGAGTAGTATTCCATTGTGTAAATGTACCACATTCTCTGTATCCATTCCTCTGTGGAGGGACATCTGGGTTCTTTCCAGCTTCTGGCTATTATAAATATGGCTGCTATGAACATAGTGGAACATGTGTCCTTGTTATATGTTGGAGCATCTTGTGGGTATATCCCCAGGAGTGATATAGCTGGTCCTCAGGTAGTACTATGTCCAATTTTCTGAGGAACCGCCAGGCTGATTTTCAGAGTGGTTGTACCAGCTTGCAATTCCACCAACAATGGAGGAGTGTTCCTCTTTCTCCACATCCTTGCCAGTATCTGATGTCACCTGGGTTTTTGATCTTAGCCATTTTGACTGGTGTGAGGTGGAATCTCAGGTTTGTTTTGATTTGCATTTCCCTGATGACTGAGGATGTTGAACATTTTTTTAGGTGCTTCTCAACAATTTGAGTTTCCTCAGTTGAAAATTCTTTGTTTAGCTCTGTACCCCATTTTAAAATAGGGTTATTTGATTGTCTGGAGTCTAATTTCTTGAGTTCTTTGTATATATTGGATATTAGCCCTCTATTAGATGTAGGATTGGTAAAGATCTTTCCTCAATCTGTAGGTTGCCGTTTTGTCCTATTGACAGTGTCCTTTGCCTTACAGAAGCTTTGCAATTTTATGAGTTTCCATTTGTCGATTCTTGATGCTTCGGTCCTTCTTAGAAAGGGTAACAAAATATTCACAGGAACAAATACAGAGAGAAAGTGTGGAGCAGAGACTAAAGGAAAGGCCATCTAGAGACTGCCCTACCTGGGGATCCATCCCATATACAGTCACCAAACACAGACACTCTTGTGGATGCCATGAAGTGCATGCTGACAGGAGCCTGATATGGCTGTCTCCTGAGAGGCTCTGCCAGAGCCTGACATATACAGAGGTGGATGTTCGAAGCCAACCATTGGACTGATCATGGGGTCCCCAATGGAGGAATTAGAGAAAGGGCTGAAGGAGCTGAAGGGGTTTGCAACCCCATAGGAAGAACAACAATATCAACCAACCAGAGCTTTCAGGGACTAAACCATCAACCAAGGAGTACACATGGTGGGACCCATGGCTCCAGCCACATGTGTAGCAGAGGATGGCCTTGTCAGTCATCAATGGGAGAAGAGGCCCTTGGTCCTGTGAAGGCTCGATGCCCCAGTATAGAGGAATTCGAGGGTGGGGAGGCTGGCATGGGTAGGTGGGGGCACACCCTCATAGAAGTGAATGGATAGGATAAGGGGTTTCTGGGGAGGGGGGATCAGGAAAGGGGATAACTTTTGAAATCTAAATAAAGAAAATACCCAGTTGTTTGGTTTTTGTTTTTTTTTTTTTTTAAGCAAAAACCTTAGTTATAAAGTATCTAGTGATTAATTCTTGCTGTGAGTTTCTTCCTCCTTCTTGGTCCATTGGCTCTTCCAGAAGTTTTCAGGGGATTTGAGGTGAATTCTGTGATGCTCTAATGTCAGGCATTTCCAATTCTCCTGATGTATATATTCTCACTTACTATAATTTGCATCATGTTACAAATTTCTTTCCGAGGGCTAGACCGTAACTAATCTTCTCCAGACATCTACAAGCTGCCGTGGTAGCTGCTTGTCTATTTTCAATTTCCTTCAAGTGAGGTTTGTGCTTCATTTGCTACTTGAAGTGAAACTTAGCAAGACTTCAAAGTCATTGGTATTCAGTCTGTAGACCCCATTTGTCAAAAGGGAGAAATGACTGAACTTCTTCATCACTCCCTTGCCCTGTTAAAGGGACAGTCAAGGACTTGAGGCCATTGAAGCAGACAAGTTAGAACGTCTTTCTTTATGAATTAAATTCTAGAAGTTTTATTAAAATAAAAGACATAGTCTTGTCTCACTACTTGAGGTAATCATGTTCCATCAAGCTACCGAAAATGCTGAGTGAGTGAATTCTTTCTCTCAAATGTGTGTGTGTGTGTGTGTGTGTGTGTGTGTGTGGTGTTTATGCATGTGTGTTCTTATGTGTACAGAAGCATTTGTGTGCATGTGAGCATGCATTTGTTCATTCCTGCATGTGGAGACCTAACATAGATGTCAGGTATCCTCCTCAGTGGCTTTTCACTTTCTTGAGGCTGGCTGTCTGAACCCGGAGCTCTCCAGTTCTACCTAGTCTGGCTACCTAGCCTACTCCACAGATTCCCTGTGTCCGTCTCCTGAGTGCTCTCCTGGCTTTCTCCAGGCATCTGAATCCTGGTCTTCCTGCTTGAAGAGCAAGCACTTTATCCACTGAGCCATCTCTCCAGTTCTTGAGTTAGTGGATTCTTTTTAAAATTTATTTCTTTTATTTTTGGGGGTGGGGGTATAATAGAATTACATCCTTTTCCTCGCTCCCTTTCTACCTCCAAACTCTCTGATGTATCCTTCCTTGCTCTTTCTCAAATGCACGGCCCCTATATTCCATCAATTTTTATTACATACATGTTTGTTTATATGTATATTCCTAAACACACATGTTCTCTCTGACTCTGTCTCTCTCTGCATCTCTGTCTCTGTCTCTGTCTCTGTCTCTGTCTCTCTTTTTCTCTGTCTCCTTTGTATAGTGTTACTTGCATTCATGTTTTTAAGGACTGACCATTTGGTATTGGATAACCAGCTGAAGTGCTCTTCATGGGGGAAGACTGTTTCTCCCCCCTTGGCATTCCTTTACTGTTTGCAGTTATTTGTGTAGGGTTGTGCGGCTGATATTCTCCTCAGTAAACCAATATATAATTTTATATTATTGATTCTTTAACCTCAGAGCCAACAGAACTATAACGTATGTCTACATGATCTCTATGCATGTGTTCTCTGTCAGGTACAATGTGGCTACCAGTGAGTAAGGACTGAGCCAGCCTTTCAACACACTCTGCTCATGAGGTCTATTGCTAATTCCTGTTTGCATGTGTTTTTTGTTTTCCTTGTTGTTGTTGCTTTGTGGGTTTTGTTTTGTTTTTTTTGTTTTTTTGTTTTTTTCTGTTTTGGTCTTGTTCTGAAAATGTAACTTAATCTACTCTGTAACTCCATGTCCCTTTTCCTTCAGCCTCACTGAGGAGTGCTGAGATTGTGGGTTTGGGGCAGCACCATCCAGATGCCCTGTAAAGAGCAAAGTCACCTATAAAAACTACGAACCTGCACAGATGAAGTGTCACTAAATCAACTTAATGTGGGCACTATAGAGGGCTGGCACAGGAAGACACTGTCTTGCTCAGCTGGGGTCATAGCTAGGGTCATGTGAGCTCTGCCACAGGAAGACATTGTCTTGCTCAGCTGGGGTCATGTGCATTAAATGCTTTGCTCACAATTGAACTGCTAATATTAAGGTTATGAATAAAGTTTAGTGAGTTCAAGCATTTTCCAAATTTTACTTTACTTTTTCACTTCTATGGTTCTGTTGCTGTTTTCTACTCTCTGAGTTAATTCCATCCAGTGAAAGAGGAAAATTCACCATTCAAAGTGAAAACATTTTTAAGTCCACGAGAGTTTTCACAGATACAGTGGTTTTAAAAATACATTTTTAAATTTAAAAAATTGTATTATTTCCTTCTTCCCCCTCCAGGTTCTTCTAAGTGTCATTCCTCCCAACCTCTCACACCCCCAACTCTCAAATTGTTAGTCTCTATTATATTATTATTATTATTATTATTATTTATTATTATTATTATTATTATTATTATTATTAATCAGTGTGTGTGTGCACCCACATATGCTCACACACAAGTATATAAAACAACCTTCTGAGTCTATTTTTGTTGTTTGTATGTAAGCACTTTTTGGGTTAACCATTTTGTATTGGCTAACCAATAAGGAAGTTTGCCTCTAAAATAAAGCTAATTCTCCCTCTCCCAAAAGTTACAGCTGTTTCTTCTTGCTATGTTTAGTTTTTCCTTTGATTATATTTATATTTCTGAGCATATTTTAAGTAGCTGTTTCAAAGCCCTGATAAGCTAATTTTATATTCCCTCTCAGGTTTTGGCGATTTCTTTTCTTCCAGTAGGGAGTGTAATAATTTCTTAATCCTTTTATATTTGTTGAATTCTCTGCAAGAATTCCCACCCAATTTTTAAAAATTATCTTTCTTATTCTGTTTGTTTATGTGTCTGTGGTAATCATGTATGGCAGTGCACCCTTGGAGGTCAATAGACAATGTGCAAGGTTAGTTTCTTTCTTTCCATCATTTGGGGTCTGGGGATCAAACAGAGGACTTGAGGCACGGCGTCACGTGCCTTTACCCACTAAACTTTCTTATAAATTTCCTTTATTGTTTTAAATTCTGACAATTATTTTCTTGCTCAAAAGCACTGGCTTGGGAAGGGGAATGAACCTGCACTACACTACAAGGGACTGGGCTGATCTTGCTACATTGTTTCTCCTCATTTTGATCTTGCTATCTAGTTTCTCCTTGTTTTTTTTAGATCACTAGTGAAACAGCCTGTACTCTGGGAATATTTTGCTGCTGCTCTTTTCTTCTAAGTGTCTTCTAAAACCTTACTGGTTTTCTGAGGACTGAACAAAAATGTCCTTTCTAGGCAACAAAATTTCTGTCAGGAATTGAATAATTCTCAGCTATGCAGTGGTGGTTCTTTCCCAAGCCTGAGATGGATGGATGGATGGATGGATGGATGGATGGATGGATATACATACAGACAGACATGCAGACAGACAGGCGGATGAGTGGATAGATCAATGGATATTCTGGAAGTTGAACTCAGAAATCTTATGGTGCTTTGACTTTGCATGTTCAGAAGAAAATTCAACTCAAGACTTAAGCGGGATCATTTTCTCCTTGTACATACACATGCTCCCTCATGAGTACTCAAAAGTCCTTAGTCCGTATTGGCAGTATCTACAATAATTCAGTAAAACAAGAACTCAGCTTCAATTTTCTTCAGAAATTGCCTGCAGAGAGAAGGTTGTAGGGTGTCACCTAGCTTTGTCCCTTTTCTTACAGGGTAGAGCTGTTAGCTGCTGGTTATTGTATGTGTGTGTGCGTGCATAAATGTATTTATAATGTTGTCAAGTTTTCTAATTATGTATGATGTATAGGAAAATATTGTGGGAGTTATCTTTACATGGACACAAGCATAAATCCCTTCAGTAACTTTTTCATTTAAAGATGAAAAAGAATCACTTAACACTGGTAAGTGGGATAAAAGACAATGATTTAAAGTTTATGTCAATGTAACTTTTACCTGCCTGGAGTAATTGTCATCTCCGGGGCCTACTGCCTCCATCTGCTAACCTAGGCCTAGCCCTGGAATCTTCCAGCCTCCATACAATCTAATCTAAGCCTAGAATGTTCTCAGCCTCTGAGTCTTACTGCTGAATAAGCTCACCCTTTCTAGTTCCAAGCCCTGACTGGCTGGTTAAGCTCAGCAGATCTGGCTCGAACACCTCTCCAAGCTGACTGATTAAAACTGGTTTCTCTCAGCTTCTGACTGAATTGCTCTGCTTGACCTCAAACTAACTGTAGCAATCTGTTCTAATATTCTGACTCCTTCTCATTCTCTGACTCATTCTGTCTTTACCTGCGTCTATCTTGTTCTCTCTCTGCAACCTGTCTCTGTACAACTGTCATGGTAAAACTGCCTCCCACCTCTCTCTGCACTGCTCTTAAGTAGCCTTTCTTTTCCCTCTGTTCTCATGAGAGCTGGGCATATACTATTCTCTCAAATCTTTCTCTGATTCATCACTTTGTCTGACTCTCAACTGAACATCACTTTCAACCATGATGTTCCTTCTACAAACTAACTTTACCATCATTGTTTGAAATTAAAGGGGCATATTAATGGCTTGTCTGTATTCCAGCCAGAGGGATTAAAGGTGTGTGCTAAGGCTGAGTCACACCACAACTAGAAAAAGTTTTTTTTTTCACTAAATAACACAATGTTGGGGTTCACAGCATGATCAAATGTCCTGCAACAAGTTTCATCAATTTTGGGGCCTTTGTTTTTCTCTTGCTGTTTGTGAAATGTACCAGTGTTTGTTTTCCCTCTGATGTGGAAGCTGAGCTATCTGTCAGGTCAGTCTTCTCTGCTTGTGTGCATTTATCTGTCTGTCTGTTTTCTCCCCTATGCTCAGTGCTTCTGTCTTACAGTGTCTTATAACCAGTATAAGAAGCCATTTTGAATAGGACTTCCATTTTGAGCAGATGTCAAGTAAACTTTAAGTTCTCAAGACTTCTCTGGGAACTGACATCCTACTTGGCAGAAAGAGACATGTACATAGGTAACTGACATCTTGGTTGGCAAGTTAAAGACATGAATGTTAGACTAGGCAACATCTGGTCCCACTCACTCCAGCTTTTAGGAGATCCTGATTCCCACATCAGTCTGCTTGTGACACATTGTGTTCACTTTTTAACCTTTTATTTTATGTTGTAAACGTTTCAGATTTTTACCCGTGATGCATGGTACATCTGCTTTCAGATCCATCTTTGAGCAGAGCACACTTTGATGGTAACTAGTTTTCATCTACCAATTTCACCTCTAGAAAGTTCCAAATCATATTATCAACTCCAAAAATTCAGCTCTAGGTTCTCCCAGGCTTTTGATCACATGGATGTATTGACTAGCTCAGCCTTAGAGTCATTTCTGCTTTCTTGCTTGCCTTGGGCAACCAGAGAATCAATCTTCATGTTAAAGCCTGGGTAACTGCTGCATGTCCAACCAGCCATTTTATGTTGATAATACTGTGACAAGGAAACTTTCTCATGTGCTGCTACTACCATTAGTAGGAAACTTTCTCACTCTGAGTTGATTGCGTATACTGTTATGCTCTGTGATTTTGCGTTCTTGGAAGCCAAGCACAATAGGGTTCAGTCAGAACTGTTTTGTATAATTAGCCACAGTAAACTTGGACCTAAACCAACTGCCCAATAATACTTCCTGCACCTATGTATAAGTTTTTAGGGTTTTTGTCTGTATAAGCTGCCCCTGGGATGAATCCCAACATAAGAGAGACACCTGCACCAGTACAAGAAGCCATTTTGAATAAGACTTCCATTTCGAATAGGTGTCGTAAAGTTTAAGTTTCTAAGACCTCCCTGGGAACTGACATCCTACTTGGCAAAGAAAGAATGTACATGGGTAACTGGCATACCAGTTGGCTAGACATGAATGTTAGAAAAGGCAAATCCCCCCAACACAGATGATACCCCAACCAATGGGAACCAATGGGATAAATCTACAACAAAGGCCTGTTCCTAAGGAGATCCCCCGTCCCTACATCCTGGTCAGTGGAATAGCTTGGTGCAGATGTCTGTGGATTTCAGGCTTAAAAGCTCTGTAGGATTCTGCTAGGGGGTCACAATCAGCTCCTGAGTCTAGTCTGTAGCTCTGAGTGATCAGTCCCGGGGTGAATCCTCAATAAACTATCTCTGTCTGACTGAGATTGGTATACGTGTAGTTTGTAGGGCAACCCCTGGATCCCAACACTTGAAATAAATAATAAATCTAGTATGTTATCCTTGTTCACAAATTTAAATATCAATTTTTCCACTTTTCCTAAGTTAGTAGCAGGTTTAATCGTGGTTTTCTTTTCATTGTAATCAGAGAAACGGTCTGTTGTGCTCTTTCTAACAGAGTTCTCTTGGATATATACTGAATTTGTTACATACACACATAGTAGCTCTTAACTGTTGTTTCCTAGTTTCTATTTTTGAATTTCAGTGTTAGATATTTTTAATGTTTCTCTCACTCACAACCTTGGTGTAAACCCACTCTGTCCAAGGTATGCTGTTTTTAATGTGGTACTAGATGCGTCTCTGATACAGCTGATGCTCGTCTCTGGCCAAGCTGGGCTTAGCATGGGGTGTTTCTTTCCTCTATTGTGATTACAGGGAGCCCACCAGAGAAAACCACTCACACTTTATAGTCAATGGAAAGTCTTTATCCCAGGGGGTCAGGACGACACTCCTTTATTTAAGACTGAGTGTAGCACCAAGTTTAGAGTGAGGTGTATCACACCCATCCCAGTATTTTACTCCGCAGATCTGGGTGGGCGTTTGCACGAGAAGCCAGTATATAACAGGAGCTAGGATAAGTTAGCTGGGGCATCGTGACCTCAGGCTCCTACAATAGAGTTGCATAATTTTCTATTGAATTCTCCATCAAGGAGATCAAAAACTCATGAAACCTAAAGTGGCCTCAGCAAGGAAACTGGAGGAACCTCTGCACTGTCTTGCCAGGTCACAGCGTTTTTGGCTGTATTTAAAAAGAAAAAAATCAGTGCTAGATTTGATACCAGGTTTCTGCTTCTAGTTCTTCAGCAGTTCTAAAGTGCAGGAATATTTGTTCCCTGGATCCTTGACATTGTTAGTGTCTTCATCTGAACCTGTCTAGTCCAATGGACTTTTTGGTTTGCTTTGGTTGTAGTGAATATTTGCTTTCCGATTCCGCTCATTTGTAGCTGTACATCCTATATTTTACTCTATTTTCAACTGTCCATTGCTTCTAATTGTATAGTTCCCACATTCTAGGATGTTATACCATTTTCTATAGGTTATTTTCCTTCATCTTTGCTGGTAATTTTTAGTTTTCACAAACCTTGTGAATTTGTGGATTTTCTTTCTTTCTTTCTTTCTTTCTTTCTTTCTTTCTTTCTTTCTCTTTTTCTCACTTTGCCAAATTTGGGGAACTTTTAGTTTTAGGTTTGTTCTGTTTTGTTTGCATTTTAATAAGGTTAATTTTTAACAAATACAAAACTTTGTGAGATGTGTCCCTCTTTAATGTAATTTTTACTTTTTGAGATTATAATTGCTCCACTTCTGTACCTTTTCTCCCTTCAACTCCTTGCATACAACCTCCACTTCCTCTGTCTCAACTCCATGACCTAGTTTTCCTTAATTGTGTGTGTGTGCATGTGCATGCGAATGTGTGTATGTCTGTGAGTGTGTTTGTGTACATGTGTGTGAGTATTCCAAGTGCATGAATACAACCTGCTCAGTCCATCTTTACAAGCTCATATTATTCACCTTAGTTGATGCTCATTTTTTTCTAACATTTGAGCTAAATACTAATAATGAATAATTGTTAGTTGCTGATTTTTAATTATAAATACATTGCTGGATCTTTGTCTAAAAATAATCAGTGGGCACATCCCTACGTTTTGGTGTGGGTGGGGCCGTTTCTTGTTAAGGATTCTATTGCTGTGTTATACACCAAGACCAAACACAACTTAGGGAGAAACTTAGGGTTTATTTCAGCTTACACTTCTGAGTAACAGTCCACTACTTGCAGGCATAAATATTTTTACAACCTACTTTTAATAAGGGTTCAACCTCTCCTCTAACCCACGACCCAGCAGAGGTAGTGGAAGAGAAAATTATTAGGATATAGGGGAGGTGGACCTGTTTAACAATAGTTCTTTAGGGGTGAGCTTGATCATCTGTCCCATAGCAAACACCATGTATGACTCAGTAGCTGTGGACCAGTCCTCGAGGCAGACAGACACCACACATGAACCAACAGCTGCAGTTCAGTGCTTTCAGCAGGCAAAACCAGGCAGGAACTGGCAGCTACAGACCAGTCCTTTTGGCAGGAAGACACCAGGCCAGAACCAGCAGCTATAGTTCAATCCTGAAGAAACCAGCCTGAGGAGAGGCCACAGAAGTGGCAAGCTGCCATAGGAACCTCATGAGCAGTTCTTAGATGAGCTTCTCTCAATGGCATCATTACAAGTTGAGGTCAACAATCTATGTAAGGTGAACCAATACATGGGAGTTTATGTGCCCTCATCATGTGTCCCTTCATGTCTCTGCTATATATCCTTTCCCCTGTGTCTGCTTCAGGAAAACAGTCTTTCCTGTGTCTGCTTTAGCAAGACACCCTTTCACCTGTGTGCCCCAGCAAACCATCATTTGATGTAGTTGACTTTCCAAAGAAACTATAAGTTTCCTCTTCTGCTGCTGAGGGCATCGAGGTAGGAACTCAAAGAAAGAACCTGGAGACAGAAACAGAATCAGAAGCTGTGGAAGCACTCTGCTTACTGGCTTTCTTCTCTTGGCTTGCTCATTCTGCTTTCTTTTACCATCTAAGACCACCTGGACAGTGGTAACACTATCCTTACTGAGTTAGAAGGACCTCCCACATCAATTGTCAATCGAGGAAATGCACAAGAGACTTCGGCCAAGCTGATGGTTGCATTTTCTCAACTGGGAGTCCTCCTTCTCAGATAACTCTAGCTCGTGTCAAGTTAACATAAAACTAGCCAGCACACTATGTTCCATAACAGATACCTGGAAGCCATGGATGGATTGCCTTTATTTCTGGGCTAAACGCTGGATTGTATGAGGTTCCCATGAAGCTGCAAAGGAAGCCCTTAGGAGGCGGAGCCAGACTGCTGCCTGTGGATCAGAGCCGAGGAGCTGGGCGTTCAGAGCCACAGAACTAAACATGAAGGTGCCTGCTTGCCTCTATGAGAAGTGAGAGGACTATCTTTGTTCACAGAGGACATGTAGATGCCAAAGGGGGGTTGCAGCTCTACAGATGATATCAGCGGGGGCCTTGCTGTGCCTTTGAACATTGGAAGAGGTGAGTTTTGAAAATGGAGGAAGAAGTAATCTGTGCTTCACAGAGGCATGTGTGAGATATGCAGCTGGAGGTAAGGCCACTCTGAGCGTGGGAATTCCTAGCAGGTTTCCAGACTGGAAAAAAACAGGCCTTTAATTAGATTTAGTAGGAGATTTTAGCAGCAGAGGGAAGTCCAGTTAAAACCATCCTTTTGCCAAGTTCGGGGGTTTTATTAGATTTTAGAGTCACCTTTGAGACAAAGCTAAATGCTGCCCAAAGAGGCCAAGGTCAAAATGAGGCCTGCTGAAGATAATGCTTTCTTTATCTCTAAATTGTGGGAGTGTTGGAAGCACAAAAGTGTTTTGAAAGTCATCGAGTAATTGGTAGGAACTGGGGCTTGGAGAGATGGGTTCAGATGGAAGAGACTGAAAATAGGAAACCCATTAAATAAACATCAGGATGAGGAGGACATCTTCAACACTTTTAGGGCCCAGCAAGAGCAGCTGCCCCCCACTCCCATCTCCACAGAAGACACAGGCTAATAAGCCCCTGCCTGCCTGTCTTGAGCTTATGGAAAGTCACTTTCACCAAATATTCACTCAGGTATTTGTCACTGAGTACAGGGAACTGCTTAAACCGCTTGAGAAACAGACTCATGACAAAATAGCCTGCTGCCCAGGGTGTGCACAGTTGAGGGAACACACAGACAATGGACAGAAAGATGGCATGACCCCAGAGCTCTCACAGAGACTGGCTGCTGGGGGAGTTAGGCAGAGGGTGGACTAGAGGAGCCACGGCTCAATGTTGAAGGAGCTCATGTCATAGGTGGTGCTGTTTGTCTGGAGGTCAATACTGAGGACTTTCCTGCTCTGATACTGGAAACCTGGGAGGCAAAGGTTGTCTTCACAGTGAGGCCCATGTCAATTCAAATGACAAGATGCAGACATGCTTTTCAGCATACATTTTAATAAGATTACACAGTAAGGAAGCATTGCTGGATGGTGAGACAGGGCTGTGGAGGCAAGGGACAGAAGCACAGGACAGCAGGGAAGCATAGCTGTTTCACAGCTCCAAGGTGACTCATGAGGCTTCAGAGTTTGGACTTTGTCATAGATGACAGACATGGTTTGATTCAACCTGGCAGTAACCTGACAAGGTTGATATTACCCTTTTCTCTTCCTGATGTTTCCCTCCACCCAGCGTGGGTCCTCCCAGTCCTGAAAGCTGCTGAATCATGAATCTTGAAATTACTGTGTCACAGGGATTTTGAGTCCCTGCCTGAGGGTCTCTGTTAACTTCCTATGATGTGGTTGGGTTTGGAAATCATTGCTCCTTGCCTGGTTGTTGTGGTGTTGAATACCTGAGCATATGAGAATGTGACTCTGAACAGGTTCACACTGACTGACCCCCGACTAGGCAGCCATTTTCTCTAGTGCCTCTCCTGGAATTTATCGTGTAGTTTTGAGCCTCCTAGCTTGCCTTACAACCACATATTTCTCTTCTTTTCTAATTCCTATTTCCTTGAAACAGCTCAAACAGCACAGGGCTCATTTGCTTTTTGAGCTCAGTTCTTCATACTCTTGTGAGGATGTACAACATGTCCCTTCTAGAAATGGCTGAAGGAGAGGCTAAATTAAACATGTGCACAGACACTGGAAACAAGCACCACACACAGAAGCATTTGTGTGTGATGAGAATGAATGCATGATCGTTGCTGTCTTACAGTAACAGCTGCTGCCATGAAACACTGTGATCAAAGCAATTTGGGGAGGAAAGGGCTTGTTTGGCTCAGGCTTCCAAATTACAGTTCATCACTGAAGGAAGTCAGGACAGGAACTCAGAGAAGGCAGGAAACTGGAGGCAGGAGGTGATGCAGAAGCCACAAAGGGGCGCTGCTTACTGGCTTGCTCCCCATGGTTTTCTCAGCCTGCTTTCTTATAAAACCCAGGACCACCAGCTCAAGGATGACATGACACACAATAGGTTGGGCCCTCCCCCATCAATCACTAATTAAGTGAATGTTTTATAGGCTTGTCTACAGCTCAGTCTTATGAAGGCATTTTCTCTGTTGAAGTTCCCTCCTCTCAGATGACTTTAGCTTGCATCAAGTTGACATAAAACCAGCCAACCTAGACCTTCCAGTGAATGTGGTCGACATTGGCTCCTTTGCATAAAGTGGTCTAGAAAATGTCCATGGATGATGTGCTTCAGTTTCTTTGACAGAAGGAGGAGCCAAGGGCCCAAGGGCAGAGGACCGGTTCAGAAGAGCAGAGCTAGCGTCAGCCACACACAGTGGAAGGGTGTCAGTGTATGCTTAGCCACACCAGGTGCTCTGTAGGTAAAGAGAGCACAGTCCAAGGGAAAAAAAAATCGTCACTGCAGCCATCTTCGGTGATTTTTTTTTTTAAATTGGCTACCAGGTATGCTGTTCGAATCTGTCCAGTTGTCTGTATCAGAGCTTCCCTGCAAGAAAACTCCCAAGGTCTTGCACTCAGAAGTTTAACAGAAATTCAGTTCATATAAAACCATAAAGCTAGTCCCTCTAAAGACCCAGTAAAGTGGACCCCAAATGACAGATTTCATCTGTGCTCTCCGAATATTTCCTTGGAGTTCTCCCAGCTCAGGGTTGTATTTTCACATTATGGAGTTTTTATTGTCACTCCTGGAATATTAAAATATTCAAATCATGAAAATTCCAGAGAAATCACATCTGCAGTCAGCCTTTCCCCCACCTCTGTGTGGACACAAGGACACATCACTGAACACAACTCTTCTCTTCTTTGATCTTCAGTGTAAAAGTGGTCTTGAGTAGACCATTGAGATTTCAAAACCAACACTTATTCATTTGGGTTGGAAAATTACTGTGCCTCCTTCCATGGGTCCCCAGCTAGTTATAAAGAATGAAGAATCTGCACTCACAGCATCCCAGAGCAGGATGCAGACAGCCCTATGACTGGGCAAGTTTTCTACAGAGATCAAACTTTAAACTTGTATGTTAGAGGCTTCTTAGCTTTTTCCTAAGCTCATTTTCTTTATTCTAGAGAACTTCCAGGGCATGCATATATATATGTGTATATGTGTATGTGTATATGTATACATGTGTGTCTGTATGTATGTGTGTGTCTCTGTGTGTGTGTGTTTACACACAACTATAAAAAAATATTTGCTGCATCTAGGATTGGCCTATGGACTCTCCATCACTAGATATACTAATGAGAACAAATCTGAATGATGAAGGAGCCTCATGCCACCAACAGGAACCATTTATTAGACTCGATGTAAGTTATAATAAATATTCTTGGATTAAGCCACCAAGTTTTGCATTTCTTATCACTTACTATTACTGGGTCTAGAGTCAACAGATGTTAACTCAGGAGTTCATTCTATTGTTTTGAAGACAGGATCTCACCATGTAGTCTAGATTAGCCTGGAGCTTGCGATATGGACCAGACTGGACTCAGTCTCACAGGTATCAACCTGCTTCTTGCCTCCCTGAGCTGGGGATTAAAGGCATATGCCATCGTGCCCAGCCCAGAAAGTATTCTTTAAAAATTTGTTTTTGAAATGTTTTTACGTGTATACATTGGAATGTGATCTTCTTCTACTATCCCTGGGACACACTAACTCATTTTCCCATTTCCTCTTTTCTTTACTGTTAGTTTATCATTAAAATCCCTTCAGTCTACTCAGTGCTTACTGTATGCAAACGTATAGGACAATACAATAGGGCATGGGCAACCCACTGGTGTCCCGCTGTGGGAAGTGACTCTTTTTCTCTCAGCAGAAATGAACATCCTCTGCTAGGAAGTGGCTATTAGGAGTCCCTCCTCCATTCTTACTTGAATGTTGACGAGCTGTCTTGTGCAAGTAATCAGAGTTGTGGGTTGACACGTGTGTCAGCCATAGTGTGCCCAGAAGACAGCATTTCACAGACTTGTCTCCATTTTCTGCCTCTTACACTCTTTCTGCCCATTTGACTGTGAAGTCCCTTGATCCTGGAAGCAGTGGCGGTGATATCGGATATTCCTCTCTGGCTGAATCACTTATTCTCAGCACTTGGTAGCCAGTTCTGAGACTCTGCACTGACGATTACCCACTGTGCATAGAAGCATAAATATTAGGAAGTTAGTTAGTTAAACAATTCCAGTAGGGTTCCTTCCTACTGTATGACCTCCTCATACATAGTCATTGGCTTTTGGCCAAGTTTACAAAACTAAATGCAAAATTCTTTCTGAGGAAAAAGGCTTAAATCCAATCAGAAAATAGTTGGTTATTCCTATAACAGAGAACTATTGTACCAGAAGGCACAACTTTCCTGGCACATCAGTATTGTACCTTGCAGGATTCAGGTCTGGGTAAGAAAATGGATGCCACTTCCCCCAGAAGCCCACATAGAACCTGCCAGATCTGTGAAAGCTGTTTAGCAGGAGCAAAGCTTTCTAGTCAGTTCACAATTGACTTCTCAATGATCTGTAACCAGAGTAGGTGGCGTCTAGATGGTATTTTTAGTGCTATGAAGACATACAATTTTGTGAAGGTGCTTTACAAGGTTAGACACAGTTATGGAAGACTGAGGGTTTATGGGTCCCAGGACTAAGGGCACTTGGAAGCTGTCTCTAGGCTAGAAGGACAAGGAGCAGAGTTATTCCTGGAAGATGCTTTGGAGGAAGAAGCCTGCAGAGAGCAGCTCTGGTCTCAGGAAGAGCCCATCAGTGAGCACACTGCAGCATGAAAGACACTAAGTAGGCACAGTGGGTGTCTCGGTGCCCATTATGCCAGGCCTGCAGCAGCCTTCATTGACAGGCAGACTTACAACTGAGTTATATTCCATATAATCTGTATATGTTAGACTTGGGGGAAAGAGAAAATTGTGGGGTAGAAATAAGTTCCAAAGAGGCCAAAATAATACATTTCAGCGCAGACATGTTAAGTCAAAAAGAACTGTGGTCAGTCTGTGGGTCAAGTGGTGTGGGTGCAGCCAGCAGGCTTGTGTTTCGGTCTGTGCTTGTTTTTTCTTCTCTACAGTGTTCTTCTCTCTGGGGGTTGCAGGCTCACCACTCAGAGCTCCCATTCGAGCTGTATTTCTATCACTTATTATTTCCATTGCAGATTTCTTTAAAGCAGGAGGAATGTAAACAGCATCGGCAGGGGGTTCACTTTCTGAGCATAATTGCTGGCTCTGAATCCTCCTTCTCAGATCTCATTTCAATTAAATTCAACATCACTTAGTGTTTCTCTTACTGTGTTTACCGATACCAGGCCCTACTCAGATGACAGGAGAACGCCTACAACCCAGTATCACCTATTCATCCCTCAGACAGGCAGGCACGTGGGTAGAGCAACACCCATTCACCATCTTGCCTTCTGCCATGTCTGGTGCTAAGCATGCCAGTGGGAAGTTACAATCAAAATCAAATGTAGGGGCAGTGGGTTATAGGATGAGAGATGTTGACAGCATTCTCTAGTGTCACCTTAACCTGGATCTGTTCTGTCTTGGTTCCTCCAGGCCTTGTGAACTGGACAGGACACTTTTAGGACTCTTTGTTCTAAACAGGCAGGGGATAGCGGTGCCTTCCCTGATTCCCTGGCTGTGAGACAAGTTCATATGAAGCCACAGATCACAGGCTGGCTGGAGTGAGGGTGTTGTTTTCCTATAATCTCTGGGTAATTACAGATTAGTCTGTGGAGCACCTGTCAGTTTCAATAGTTAGGAGAAAAGCCCACATGTGTTTGCAGTAAAATGTTTACAGAGAGCAAGGAGCCCAGCTGGAGCCTCTCTGTGCATGGAAAGAAGCAGGCCCTATGCTCAATTATGGGAATCAGCCTGAACAGCCGGGCAAGAAGGTTAAGGGTGAATCTGAGGCAGAGGCTGGCCAGAGGCAGCCCCAAGCTGTCACCAGGACCACGACATGGAAAGTCAGGACTACTTTCTGGAGCCTCTGTATGTAGTGTGACACAGCCAACACCTTGAACTCAGATGTTTGACCTCCAACACATTGAGAGAGGCAAGTGCTCTTGGTTAAATGGCACCTACCTTGTGTTCATTTATTGAAGCTTTCACAAAAACTAAGGCACGCTCTTTCAGGCGTCCCCCCACTGCAGACTTCCAAGGGAGGCCCTAGACTCTCCTGCTGCCTGCTGTGTATTTCATTTCCTACAAACAGTCTGCAGGTTTTCCTTAGGGGATGGTGGATAAATATAGACTATATTTAGCTATATATAGAACACATAGAGAACTATGAAGCCCAGGTTGTTCCAGAACACTCTTTGTAGCCAAGGGTGGCCTTGAGTTTATGGCTTTCCTGCTTTAGCCAATCGAGAGCTGAGGTGTGTGTCATGATGCCACATGCTCAGAGAATCTGATGCTGATGTGGCAGCCACATTCTGGAACCTGACTCATCTTTTGAGCATGCCAAGAAAGGCTCCTGGCTACTGAGAAAGGGGTCTCCACAAAACCACATGACCCCAGTTCCCTGGAACTGAGGTGATAGCTTTGGATAATCAGTAATTTATGATTACTGATGTATAGAATAGCTATTTTCTGTGCAATTGACTTTAGATTTTGTACTAATGTCCTGTATGAATGGACTGAGTCTATCTGGATAATCCAGAAGTGTCTTTAAGCTCAATATCCTCCTTCACATCTGTAAAATCTCTTTGGGCGGTAACGTAGTCATAGACTCTGCGTATGGAGCCACTATGGGGATTGTTTGTGTACCAGAAAGGTGGGAGCATAGATACAGAAATGCAGGCAGAGAGATGAGCCAATGTCATTGATGCTTTGCAAAATTTCTATAGCCACTGACAATGCATATGAAAGCAAATCACTAGAAATCCCTTGCTCAGTACCTTCCACAGGTGTGCTAGGCTCAGAAATCTCCACTGTGGGGATCTCATCATCTGCTTTGCTCACCCAGATGCTTATTCAAAGACTGTCCAGTACCATTGGCCCTATTCTAATGAAATAGTCCAGTTATTGAGCTGGCCCTGGTGCCATCCAGCAGATGATACCAAGGAAGAAATAGTCAGAATTTCTCACTAGAGTCTTTTCCTCTTGGGTCTGGCTCTGTTTTGAGATAAGAATCTGAGCCCTCAGGCCTCTCTTCCTTCCCTCCTATGACTCACTTTCTGTGGTCCACTTGTGAGCCTGTTTTTACCAGTGTTCTAGTTGACATGAGATGTCACGATTGTTAATATTGTGAAGGGTTTTGTATTTTTCATCATTTCAGTGTTTGGACTTTGCTTAGAGGTTTTCATCATATAAAATTAAGAAAAAAACACATTAAAAATACAATGAAACATTGAAATTTTAGACAGAAATGAGCTTAGAGTGAACACCCGGATGGGGTAATCAAGCCCACAGAGTCTTGCTCAGTACAAGTTCTCCCCAGATGTCCCAAGGTCAAGTTCCCTCCTCACAGGGTGGGGACAAATGCTTTTGTCTTTAAACCATGGCAATCCTGACTTCCCGGCCCCTGCCATTCTCTGTGCTATCGGATATCACCTTGGGATGCTAAGCAGTAGGAAGTCATCCCCAGCTTTGCACTTAATCTGAAAAGCCATTCTGTTGTCCCTTGCCACCCACTCTCCTAAAATGACTTTCAGAGCATGGGAAAAGAATCCGGTTTCCATTTCTTCTGTCAACGGTGGCTTGCAGGTGAGCGAGCAGCGGTTCACGTTCCCGCCACTGATGAAAGTAATTCTATGTGACTTAGGGCAAAGGCTCAGAAGTACAAGCTGTGTCTGCTGAACTGAGGGAGAGAAGGCTGATCACACTGTGGGGTGGGAGATCTTTCTCTCCTCTTCCCACCTCTGACTGATGTACTCTGAGGCTGTGTTTACGGTGTGATTAAAGGAAGACTGGGGAAGGCTGTTTTCCAGGCTCAGGAACCAGAAAGGAATGTAGGAACATTTGATAGTGGTAAAGCCATCTAAAAACAGGCCATGAGTGTCATTTATGGTATGCAAGAAGGTGGTGGATGACCCTGACACCTGTCTTATTGGATGAAGCGTAACGAATGTGGCAGCACCTTGGTGTGCTCATGTGTGTGTCACAGGGAATGAGGCACAGCAAGCAGTGAGACAGGAAATGTGTGTGCTCCTTGGGGGTTTTTAATGTGATCTGTGCACATCACTGAATGTCTCTGCCAGTTAATTCCAGCCACTGTTTGTTGATTCCATTGCACTCTTCAAGATCTACAGCCCAGGGCTACTGGAGAATAATCCTTGTTATTAGTGTCACATAAACACTTGTCTCAAAGCTGCATCCAAGACACCTGTGGATCTGTGCTTCTAGCACCCTCAGAATACTCACTCCTAGTCTCTAGCACATTCTTACCGTGAACTCTCACAATGTATCGCCCATTTCTGTTTCCTTAAGCCACATGGTAATTCTTTTCTGTAACTAAGACACTCAACTGCATGAGGAAAGCCTGGAGGAGTCACCCCCATACATCTACTTGCGTGTCCTGCCATTTCCTGATTGTGTGATCTGAGATGAATTCCATGATTTCTGGTTAGCCATTTATCAGCATGCAAATATATGGCATGCATGGTATTTGCCATTAAAAGTTCTTCAGAAGTTAGGTAATGGTGTGCCCTGAGCGCTCCTATGAGGATGCAGTCCTAGAATGACAACCCACTGAATAATTATAGTCCATGTCAGCCAGCAGGCACATCGACCTTTCTCTAATGCTTACAAACCACCAAGGCTTTATAGTTCCTTGCCAAGAAAATGCGACCCTGGGGCTGGAAAGAAGGCTTATCAGCTGAAAGCACTTGCTGTTCTTCCAGTCATGTCCTGTGGCCCAAGCCCTCTATACCTCAGCTCCAAGGGATCTGCTGCTCTCTTCTGCCCTCTGCTGGCGCCTCCACTCAAATGTGAATACATGCTCACACATGCGCGCGCGCGCGCGCGCGCACGCACACACACACACACACACACACACACACCCATACAAATAAATTTTAGAAAACAGCCTTGTATAGCGTTCTATTTGTAGATACTTTAATCCTCTTCTGGCTTTTGATTAATAATAAGGGCTTGCACCTACCTTGTCTGAACCCACATTTATTTTGTAATGTATCTAATGAGAGAGGACCTTAGCTTTTACACCTGTTTTCTTCCTCTTTCATTTTTTTATTTGAATGGAACATTGACTCATCACCAGCAGAAATATAATGTGTAGGGGTTTTTATATTTAAAATGATCACAATGGCTATGGGTGTAAGTCAGGGGTTGAGGACTTACATGGCATGCTGCAGCTTTAGTCTCTAGCACTGAGATGAATAGATGAATGATAGATAGATAGATAGATAGACAGACAGATAGAGAGATAGATAGATAGATGATAGATGATAGACAAATGATAGATAGATAGATGCTCGATAGATAGATGATAGATACATAGATGATTGATAGGTAAATGATAGAAAGCTAGATGCTCGATAGATAGATAGTAGATAGATAGGTAGATAGATAGTAGAGAGATAGATAGATAGATAGATGATAGATAGATGATAGATAGACAGATGATAGACAGGTAGATAGATGATAGATAGATAGATAGATAGATAGATAGATAGATAAAGAATGTTATGTACGTGGGATGGTTTATTTTATGGATCACCTTGACATGGCCATATAGTCCCTGAGTATTCATTATAGTATGTGTTTCTGCAATGATCTTGTGAATAACAGTAACACTTAAGCAGTAGGTGGAGCTAGACAGAAAGCCTTCTATAATGTAGGTGATCTCCATCCAATCAACTGATAGAGCTATACATTAACTCAGCAGGAAGGCCAGTCTACCCTGGTTACAGGAGGGGAGAGTTCTCCAACAGAAGGCTGTGGGCTTTTCAGTGCACTGTAGTAATCACAGCTCAATCGCTGAGCTCTCCTGGGCCTCCAGCCTGCTGGCTTTGACATGGAATTGCATTCTCCTTTAGCCTGCCCTGAAGAATTTGAACTTGGCAGGCTTAACAATAATCCCAAGTACAAATTCTGCACCAAAAATCCCTCACCATGTGTTTGTGCACAAGCACAGTTGTGTCCTTGCACACATATGTACTGTATGAGCTCCTGGGCCTTGTATCTGCACTGTATGTACTCCTTTTGGTTCTGTTTCTCAGATGACCCTGACTGAAGGGCTTTCTAACCCAGGAGTGGAAAGAATCACTACACTCTGGTTTGTCTCATGTACTCCTATTTTTCTGTGCCCCATCTCATGTCCAATACCCAGGAGTCTCAGCAGAGACAGTAGCAGGTTCACTTCAGGAACAATGCAGCAAGAGCACAGAACAGCACTCCAGAACCCACGCCAGTATTGTAAAGAGGATGACATTTTTATGTGCTTCTAAGCTCAACACAGGGAAATAGAAAGCTATTGAGAATGCTGACTTTTGGCTGCAGTAGCAGACTGTATATGTTTTATTAATTAATTAATTTTACAGAAATAATGTAGTAAATGTCTCGAAGCAGCAGGAAGATATCGCACACTCTCAATACAAAGAGATGATCTGTGTCTGAGATGGTGCATGGGCCAATGGCCTTGATTTGCTTATTGCTCAAATGTATACATAAAACATCTGACTGTACCACATAAATATATACAATTATAATGTGCCAATTAAAAACAAACATAAATAGTAATGCTAAATATGTGCAACTAATAACACGACCTAGGTTGCTATCGTCAAAAGGACATTAAAGCTGCACTTTGGCTTCTCAACACCTAAAGCAATGAGCTTTTTGATGCTGTACATTTAAAAAAAACAGAAGCCATCTCATTTTGAATGGTTCACGAAGCCCCGGGCAGTCTGATTTAAATGAGGATTATATATACTCAGTGACAAATCCAAGATACACGGCTTAAGAAACAGCATTATCTAAGAATACTGAATGCATTTTGTGTATGTGTCAGATGTTTATGCCCGCACATGCATATTGGAATGTGTATATACATAAATGTATACATGTGAACTTTGTACAACTTTTAGTATATGTATGAAAGAAACACTCCTGATTATAGCTGTCTTTCTTACAAAGAATGTTTGGGGAACATTGAGAATCAACCTGGACCTCAGGACAGATGCTTGACAAACTTATTTGGAGAAGGCACAATATTTTCTAAGTTTAGTTGTTTTAGAATGAACTTTAGAACATAGTCAGACACTGCAAAAATATGTTAAAATGTCATAAAACACGTTTGAGATTTGTTTATTTCAGCTTCATGAGTAGAAAACCAGCCAGACTGCCAGACTCTAGTCTTCCTTGTGGCAATTCAGGAAGGCAGAGCAGGGACCACAGGAGGCCCAGTACAAATAGAACCCTGGAATAAGACAGGCTCTCCTAGGTCATTGTCTTTCCAATGTGGAGACATCAACTGCACCTTTGTCATCTGAAACTGAGACCAGGAGTCAGCTAGGATGCCGGTAATTGGACCCGCGTGTCCTGCACCAGGACACTCCATACCTAAGGGAAGGCTTTAATTATGGATGTGAAATGATGCAGGGGCATTCATGTGTTCATACTTTCTTGCACTGATATTTATAAGGGTTATTTTTAAAACTTATACCAACACATTTAAACATTCATGTCAAATAGACAAAGGATTAGGGATGCTTTGGGTAGGACTCTGTAGCATGAATTCCCTTTTAAAAATATTGCCCAGCCCTCCCAAACTGAGTTCATTCAAATCTAGTTTCAGTCTGTAAGTGCCGTCCACTGGGCCTCTCCCCTTCAGAGGCCTTGACTTGGGTGATCTAAGGGGCTTCCCAAAGCTGTTCTCCTTTGGGGGCTCTGGTGATCAGTGTTGGTGCCCTGGGTCTGTGGGCAGGATGTGATCAATGTTCTTTGTAGACTCCACCTTCCTGTTTGATGGCCCCTCTATCCCTGGCTTCTCTTTGTTACCAACTTGATCCTGCTGATCTCCAAGCCTGTGGAGGCAAAACTTGGCTGGGTTGGGGTCACATTATGGTTTCCTTCTGTTTCCGATCTTGTCGTCTTCTTTTTTAAAATTTTAAAATATTACGGATAATTAACGAATTTACATAGTCAGGATGGAGGGTGTGTTTAGTTTATGTACGTTTATATTGTCTAATGATTACTACGATCAAATCAATACTGCAGTTTCCCTACAATGAATACTAGGTCTGCAGAAATGGGCTTCCCCATTTTACTTTTTATTTTATATTCTCATTTTCTAGGTATCTCTATAGATCTGCTTACAAGATTAAAGTATCTTTCATATGTGAACACAAGCAAGAGAGGCCCTCCATTCCAATGGATGCAGTCTGTCTGTCTGAGAGCAGTACACCCTCAGAACTGCGCCTGTCTTTTGATCAGCGTTACTTTCTATCTACATAGTAGCAAGACATAACCATACTTTCTCTTCTGTCAAAGGAGCAAAGCACATGTTTCACTGCTCTAGACATTTATATTGAGTGGAGCTTATGACTACAAAGAAGAAATTGCAATAAAGTAAAAAAAGATTAGTGTCATTTAAAAAATTCTAGGAGTTGGAGCCCTGGATTGGAAAAAGTCGGCATCAGTTGGGAGACTTATTTTTCTAATTTGTATTTGGCAGCGTTGATGATCTGAAGTGTTTCAATAATTATGAAAGCAAGAAAGCCAAAGACATAACAAGATGCAAATTGCCTCATTCCTACAACTGCGCAGTGCTTAGATACTCACAATGGCCGTTATTCAGAATTTTATACTTTCCCTGTTTTTCGAGTTTCAAAGTGGCAATTTATTCTTTGGCAAGATGAGTATTTTGGTTGGTCTAAATGGTAATGTAAAACCAGAATAAAGAACGGCTGCCAATCATGACGATGTCTTCTGCATGACAGGGGGTTTTAAGGAATTTCTGGTACATAATGGCTATTTTAATGGAATAGGCTGGTGAATCCCTAATGAAGCATGGAGCAGACTCTTCATAGCACTCAAGACAGAGCAGGAGGGCCAGGATCCAGCACTGAGGATTACCCCCTACTACGCATCCCAAGAATGTATGGGCTTCTTTGACATGTGTGCTGTGTCTCAAACCCAGGATTTCATGCATGCCAGATAAGAACTCTCCTAGCTGGGCCATATCAGCAGCCCCCAATCCGGTAGTTACATATTCCGAAGGTTTAACTATGTAGCCAGTGTGTATGTTTTAAATATATAGTAATTAGTAACTATGGAGATATGAATGTGAAGCATTCTCCACAGGGTGAAGTGATTGAACACTAGAGGGCTCTGGGCACTGTTTGTAAAGGTCATTGAACTTTCTTTGAAGAGGTGGAGCCTTGATAGAGGAAGTAGGTCCCTGGAGGCGGACCTTGAGGTTTTATGTCTGAGCTCTACTTCCTGGTCATGCCCAGTTTACTGGCTGTTCCGGAAAGGTGACCGGCAGCATCCCAAATCCACCACCTTGTTCTCACGACGAGGATGAATTGCACAGCCTTGAACTGCGAGCCAAAAGAAATTCTTCTTTAAAGTTGCTTCTTGTCAGGACTTTTGTGGAGGAATCCAGAGAGGCGGTTAACACAGGCACACTGATTCTCTTTCGGTAAGCTCTTGTTGAGGAGCTGCTAGAGGCATCGATTCTGCACTTGATAAATTCAGCGAAGCTCCACCATCTAAACATTTGAAATGTAAATAAAGTATGAAAAAAATCGTGGTATTAGCAATTTAATTAGTGCATATATGTGTGTATATGAATACCCTTGTATAATCATATCTATGGATAAAATACAATAATAAACATTGCTATCTTGAAAAAAATGGACCAACTATTCCTTGGAAGCTTGCTTCCTAGGACTATCTACTTGACAAATGGGGGTTCCAGAGATCAGATCTTCTAAATAGAATAAAAATTCCGTAGAATAAAAGTAAGACAACACTTTGTTTAAGGGTTGAATATTTTGTCTGTAGCAAATCAGCTTTGTGACGAAGACTGCAGCTGCATGCTCCAGGAAGCATGAGTCGTGTCCACAACAAAGGTTAGAATACTGGTCCTGTGTCGTTGCTTCAGAGATTCAATACCAGAATTCTTCATCCCCTCTAAGCTTTGAGTCTCTCCATCTCAAAGAGGGGCTGATAATGCCGTGATGAGCGCGACGTTTTATTTTAGGACAATGTCTGGTTTCCTCTGTCATCCTGCACTCTTAAGTCCAGCTTAACATGTAACAGAAGTTAATCTCTCGGCTGGAACAAAACCACATTATTTGTGAATGAGAGTACTCAAATTTGTCCTTTCCATGACATAGACAATTAAAACTGAAAAGTAGGTCATTTTGTCTAAAATGATGTAAACAGACAAGCAAGGCTAAGAGCCCTTGACACACCCCCAAAATAATTGCATTTTCTTCCATTAAATCATTCAGGCACCTAAGAATATAATGGAGACCAAGGGTACCTCGGAAGCTGGTGGATGTCCGAGAGAGGCCTTGGCTAGGGACATGTTTGGCAGCTTTTGATGTCTCTGGCTGGGGGACAGTGTGTGCAGGTTTGCCTCAGCATAAGGTTTTCAGTGTGTTGGGTGGGTGATAGGGCATCTTTTAACAGGCATGACATAGTAGGCACACATGACACCTGCTAGAACTTTACATCAATATCACTTCTGGCTTGTGTATCTTCATTATAATTCACAGATCTATGAATCAGTGTCTTTTTTTTTTTTTTTTTTTGCCAGAACTGACACCTCATTTCCTTTTAAATGAGGTCAGATTCTTGAATAAATATAGATGAGCTTTGAGAGACACACACTTCTCCATGAGAAAAAGCATGGCATTGTCTCAGCACAAAGGCGAGCACTGGCCCTGCTCCCCACCTTCTGAGGCTCCTCATTCAAGTAGCTGATGAATCCACAAATCAGACTCTGGGGAAGGTCCTGGCAGGAAGGAAGTGGGTGTCTTTCTCTCCTATGTAGGCAAGCAACCCTAGAGAACATCATAGCAACCGGGAGTTATTTGGCTTGGGCTATGTCCAAGGATGTACTTTACAGTGAGGACCTCCTTGTGCAGAGCTATGCACACCCCTCTCTGAACAATGCACCTAGCAACATGGCAGCAGCAACCTTGGATCAAGCTACATTCACACCCCACTCCAAACAGTGGAATACAGTTCTCCTCTTAATGGCTGTCAAACTTTAACAAGTTCTACCCCAGCTCAGTCTTAGTAGGAGAGTAGGGAGATCAAGCTGGCCTGAACTGTTTCTGAGTGCATGAACAATAGGGCTAACTATATCCTTTGAGGTAATTTTTGGGAGGAATACCCTACTTAGCATCTTAAGCCTATGAATAGTTGGGCATATATATGATTACAGTCAGGTGCATTATGGGAAAGGGCATATGCAGTAGCTTAACTTACTCTGTCATAACAGACCCACCCAAGCTGCTCCCCTTGGCAAACAAACTCCTTCTGTTTAACCCCATAAAGGGAGGCTCCAGGCTGTAATCAGAGGCTGTGAGCATCCCCATGCCTATGGCTGCTGACACTCAGTTTCCTCTGTACCGCCACTCTGGAATAGAGTTTACTCACCTTCTTTCAGTCTGCCTGAGGTTTTAGTTCAGTCCTTTGAATACAGAATTACCTGGCCAAGACACTAAGTACTGGAGATGGCAGAGCTGCCATTACAGAAAGGGGTAACTTTGGTTCCCTGGAAGAACAGATTTCACACAGGCAGCCTAGATCAACCAGAGTGAAGGGTCCTGGACACAGCTTCTTCTCAGCAGGGATCCTTATCATCTCTTTTAAAGGCTTGTTTGCTTGTTTAGATTTGTGTGTGTTTCTCTGTGTGTGCCTATGTGTGTCTGTCTGTCTGTATATGTGTCTGTCTGTGTGCCTACCTGTGTGTATCTGTCTTTATGTGTGTGTCTGTGTGTATGTATGTCTGTGTTCCTGTCTGTATGTGTCTATGTGCCAATCTGTGTCTGTCTGTCTGTCTGTCTCAGTGTGTATGTGTGAGTCTGTCTTTCTGTGTGTGTGTGTGTGTGTGTGTGTGTGTGTGTGTGTGTGTGTCTGTATGGGGAAATGTTCATATAATTGCCCATGGAAGTATCATATCTCCTTTAACAGGCCCTGGAGGTGGCACTATTAGAAGGTGTAGCCCACCTGGAGTAGTTATGTCATTGTGAGTGTGGGCTTTAAGACCCTCATCCTAGCTTCCTGGAAGCCAGTATTCTGCTAGCAGCCTTCAGATGAAGATGTAGAACTCTCAGCTCTGCCTGCATCATGCCTGCAGGTGCTGCCCTGCTCCCACCTTGATGATAATGGACTGAACCTCTGAACCTGTAAGCCAGTCCAATTAAATGTTGTCCTTTATAAGACTTGCCTTGATCACGGTGTCTGTTCACAGCAGGAAAACCCTAACTAAGACAAGGCAGTTGCTGATATGGGTGCTGGGAACTGAACTTGAGTTCTCTACAAAAGCATTAGTCTCTTAACCACTGACTCAGCTTTCCAACCCCCACATAAATTCATGATCAGGACCCTAAGATGGCTTTGCCTGTGGAGCTGAACTAAAGCTGTGTTGGTATAAATGTCTGGGGCACACAGTACACACTCCCTCTGCAACTGAGATGTAAGAGCCACAGCCTCGCTGGGAGTTGATGCAGTCTCTGGGTAGGGAAGGCAGAAGTGCTGCAAGGGTCTGCAGATCCCTAGTGTGAGATGACAGACTGGAGGACCACACACCAAAGACTGAGAGGATGTGGGAAGCAGAGGATTGGAGTAACCCTGATGCCTGAGCTATGAGTTAGGAAATGTCTAAGTCTCTGAAGCCTGAGGAGGCTTATAATAAAGAGCCAGGGTGGGGTTCATTGAGAAGAAGCAGCATTACCCAGTGGTTATAGACACGGGTTGCAGAGCCTAAGGATATGGCAGGGAGGCCCTCCTCCCACCTCCTACTCTACTACCTACAGATGCCCAGTAGGTTTGAACTTCTCTCTTCTCTGATGGGACTTACACACAGGCTCATGAGTAGATCCAGCCATGGTGTGCAGAAGAGGCTAGCAGCAAGGCAGATACTTGTGTCTCCAGCCTGCCCCAGGTGTGGAGTAGCCTCTCACAGGGCTCCACACGGTCAGTTCTGTGGTCAAAGATACTGCACTAGGAAGGCAAAACTCAAAGGTCCCCAGAAAGGGCAGTAAGAAGCCAGTGCGGCTCTGCTGTGCGTGGGAGAGCTTGGAGAAGCCTATGCAGAGAGGCAGGCTGGTAGGGAGCACAGAGGGGCCAGCTGTGCAGAATGGCTCCAAGGAAGTATCATCCAAAGGGCTGGCCTCCACCAGGAGGGACCTTTGGCTCAGTCTCAGATGAACCCTGGCAGTGTTCCTGCCACATATGTGCAAACCATCAAAACCTATTGTATCGCTGCAGATGCTGAAGGGCCAGCTGGGTTCTGTTGCTGTGGTTCTGCAAAACTCTCTCTGAGGAGCAAAGATGTCCCTGGGGCTCTGGAGTGTCAAAAAGGTTCATTACAGCACTTACCTTCATATAACTCTGGTGGTTCCTTTTTGTTTGGTTCATTTTGACTTCATAAAGAAAAATCAGCACAACTTGGTGGCACGTCTCATTTCCATGTGAGCCTCTTAGAATTCCCAAGGGACTTAACTTGGTCCTGTTTGCTCCATCTTAGCAGCAGAGACTAAGGGTTTTCTCTCAGTGTCTTAACCTCTCTGAGATGCTCCTTACACTGTGGGAAATAGAGGTACCCAGAGCCTACTTTCATGCCTGTCTGGGATGGAGCTTTTCTGGAATTTAGTCACTAACCACACAAATTGCAACTCTTAAAGTGCTTTCAGGAAATATCAACTAGATCCAGATTCCCCAAAGGGTTTGGAAGTGGGAAAGTCAAGTACGTGAGCTGTGTCTTTTAACTTCCATTCTTGAAGTCTCTTATTGTGCACTGGCCACCTGTCAATGTACTATATTCATGGCAGGAAATAAATTATGGATGTAAAAGTCATAAAGGTAATTTATAGATAGCTTCTGTTGCACTTAAAAATTAGCATTTGAATTCTGCTGTGTGGTCGATCAACTGCTCCCAGGATTCATTAGCTCTTCTGGGGCTGCTGTTTCTAGGACAGGCTCTGGTCAGTTTGCTGTATCTTGCAAGGAGATCCCCATTGTTAATGTATAGTGCATCATTTATCACTGGGAGGGGGGGGAGATGGGGGAGGGGGGCTGGTAGGGGAGAAGGGAAGAAAGGGCTAATTAGCTGTCTCTGGGGTTCTATAGAGGGAAACATACTCCAAATCCTATATTATTAAGCACCCCTCCACACACACACACACACTACAGAAGAGGAGTAAGTCCAGAACATGGCCTTATCCATCGATCCAACAACCATTTTCCCTATACTATAATAATATGCATCTCAAGGGGAAGCTAACCCGCTTATTGTAAATTTCTGCAGCATGCACACAGATAAATTAATTTCCAATGATATAAATATACAGTGATATTGGTTTCAGCAAAACCTTCTCAAGACTCTATGAGGGCATGATTGATGACTGACTATTTACGTCTGTGGATCTTACTGGAGAACATGTCTAACTGGCATTAGGTAGGAAGAAACACAAAAGTATTAAAACACCCACCTTTGCTGAGGGTCCAGACATTGTACTGGTCACATCAAAGTGAGCATCCTCCCCTCAGGGCCTACAGAAAAAGATTCTTGGAGAAGGGAGAAGGCCTTGCTGATTCATCCTACCCATGTTCACTGTATTCTCTGAGGGGAGTTGAATAGTTGTCATCAAACTACACATGACACCAGGAGCTTCCAAGTTAAAAAAAAAAATAATGTTCAGGGTGCCCCTTTAATTAAATGAAGCTCAAAATACGTTTGCATTGTTGATCTGTTACCATGGTTTTACCTTCAGAACTCATTTGCCTATGCCATGTCTGCCATGTCCTCTATAGGTGAGGAACAGCTACGTGTCTGTTCAGAAGGCAACGTGCAGAAACATGATGAAAAGCTGAGTGTGTGATGTGAACCACACCGAGAGCATCAGGGAAAGCGACGCCTGGCCAGAGTCATCATCAACAGTTGTTAGAACAGGAAGTCATGAGACAGGTAGCTTATTATTACCCTTGAGTTTGTGCTTGATGCTTATCACCCAGCGATCTTGAGCACGACCTTGAGCACAGGAACCTGCCTTCTAACTCTTCCTTTTCTCCTTAACACAATTTGGAATGTTTGACCAAACTTTCTGGGCTTTATTCTAGTTTCAATGCTGCTACAATCCACTGATCTCTGGTTTATTGAACTGATTTGCCGGCTCAGTCAATCAGCATATAGTGAATGAACTCACCCATGAGCCTGTTCTTTAGGGTAGAGATTTTGTACCCAGGAATGGGCATCTGTCTGGAGTGCTGAAATCTACCTATGTGTCTTGTGCCTGCACGTGACAAGGGCTCTGCAACTCTGGAATCTATGAAAGGTCTTTTCTGAGTTCACATCACAGTAAGTGATTCTAGTCAGTGATCCAAGGTCAAAGCTGCTCTGCATTTAACTTCTGCTATTGCAAGCAGCATGCTTCTGCTTTGTCATGTGTGTGTGTGTGTGTGTGTGTGTGTGTGTGTGTGTCTATTGGTTGCTCTTACAAAATACCCAACAAAAGAAACTTAAGTAAAGAAGGGTTTATTTTGAGAGTACAGTCTATCATGGTGGGAAAGGCGTGGCAGCAGGAACATGGGGCAGGTGATCATGGTTCACCAACAGTCAGGA
>JADRCH010000199.1:1752826-1800540 GCA_019843965.1 Rhynchomys soricoides
TGATCATGGTTCACCAACAGTCAGGAAGCAGAGAACAATGAAGCAGCTGCTCAGCTCCTTTCCTCTAGGACCTAGCCCAAGGAGTGAATGATGCCATCCTCATTTAGGTTGGGTTTCCCTACCTCAATTAACCTAATGGAGATAATTCCTCTTATACCTGCCTGAAGACTGACTTCCATTGTGAGTCTAAGTCTTATTAAGTTAGAAAGCAAGATTAACCATCCCAGTGTGTGTGTGTGTGTGTGTGTGTGTGTGTGTGTGATCTTGGCCAGTGGAGTAAGGATTATCCATCTCTTTCATGTTTGAAATTCAAAGCACCTCCACCCCCAAACCTGCTATTATCTCTTCTTGATGTCTTCTTCCTTCTATTTTTTAATTGTAATTGACTGTGGCATGAGCTTCCAGGCAGTGAATCTCAGACCATAACTGACTGTCTACTTCTGCAGAATTGATTCTTAATAATGGCTTTCAGACACCAGCCAGGTAGATCTGAGACAATTCTAGATGAACCATGGAGGAGATACAATCAGATACAGGGCTACATTTGGGCTTGCCAGTGGACACACGAGTGGTTATCAGGCCCAAAGTTGCTGGGTAGACAGCTGGGCCTTGTCTTGAGTCCCACAGACTTTTATGTGTCATTGACTTGAATGTAGGCTGCTTTGTTACCTTAGTTAGGAATCTTGAGAGAAACAGAACCAGTAGATTGTGTGTGTGTGTGTGTGTGTGTGTGTATACACATGTGGGTTTTATCTTGAGGAATTATGGTTATGGAGACAGGCAACAGAAAACTGGGGATCAGGCTGAAGACCTTGCCCAGAAGAGTTGGCACTACAGTGGGAATCTAAAGTCTTTGTGTCCTAGACCCAGCCTGGGAAGATGGTTCTGATCCTGAAGGTGTTTGGGTTCGACGGATGGGCCATGGGGAGCAGATGGAGGATTAGTGACTTCCTCAGTCAGTATCTGCCCTTTTTGTTCCATTCACTGTGTCATTGGTTACAGTCAACCTCATCTCACTTGGTTACACCTCTCCTTGAGTCAGGACATCATTAGGAGATCCAAGAAGGTGGTGTCTTCAGTCCTTGCCTGGGCTAGTTTCTGGTCCTCAGAAAAATAAAAGCAACTCTAAGCTTGGCAAGTCAGATAGGAAGGACCAGGGTGGAGCCAGACATGGCAACACCAGCCTGTAATCTTAATAATAGAGAGTTCCATTGTCCATGCTTCTGTGTATGTGTGTGTGCCTATTAGTTGCACCCAGAGATGTTGAATTTGAGATCAGAGTTTCTCTACAGCAATGGTTCTCAACCTTCCTGATGCTACCTGTTAACACATGTTGTGATCCCTAACCATAAAATTCTTTTTATTTCTGCTTCATCACTGTGTACTGGCTGGTGTTGTGTGTCAACTTGATACAAGCTGGAGTCATCACAGAGAAAGGAGCCACCCTTGAGGAAATGCTTCCATGAGGTCCAGCTGTAAGGCATTTTCTCAATTAGTGATCACAGGTGGGAGGGCCCATTGTGAGTGGTGCCATTCCTGGACTGATAGTCTTGGGTTCTATAAGAAAGCAAGCTGAGAAAACCAGGGGAAGCAAGCCAGTAAGTGACATCCCTCCATGGCCTCAGCATCAACTCCTGCTTCCTGACCTGCTTGAGTTCCAGTCCTGACTTCCTTCCGTGATGAACAGCAGTGTGGAAGTGTAAGATTAATAAACCCTTTCCTCCCCAACTTGCTTGTTGGTCATGATGTTTGTGCAGGAATACAAACCCTGACTAAGACACACTGTAAGTTTGTTACTATTGCAAATCGTAACATAAGTGGTTTTGGAGACAGAAGGTTTCCAAAGGGAATGTCACCTACAAGTTGAGGACCCTGCTCTACAGAGTCAGTTCCCTGTTAGCTTATGTTATGCAAGATCTTTGAAAGGGTGTGTCTTTGATGGCTCAGTGGGTAGAGGCTCCTCTCAAAAAGCCTGATGATCTGAGTTCAATTCCTGGGTCCCACCTGGAGAAAGGGGAGACCTGACTCCTGGAGGTTGTCCTCTGATCTTTGTGGCATGCCCCTCTGTCATACTCAAGGTAACTGTCACCTTTTCTCCTCCTGTCCTTCGAGGACTCACAGTCATATTAGGTCATGGCTTCCTTCCAAGTTGACCACATCTAAAGATTAAATTTCAGGTATGATCAAATTCATTCTGTACTAGGGGCTCAGGGCACTAACGCATCTCTTGGGATGGACATATTTAATCTACAGTGGCATCTCAGTTACCCATGGCAAAGGGCCAAGAAGTAAGAGCTGGCAGCGTCTCACCCTTCCCCCTTCTCACCACAGCAAACTGCTTAGCGCATCCCAAATTGCTTTCCACATTACAAAATTAAAATGACTCTGTCCCACCCCATGCGAAGTGTAGGAACTGAGAAATTATTTAAAATTCAGATTTGTATCCAGCCTTCTTTGTAGCAGGCGAGCAAGGCATCCTTTCCGCTGCCATTGTCTTCACACATTCTGACAGAGATGAGAATACATTCTACTTCAAGGAGTAAGTCAGACCAGCCACAAATCAGAAGCATTCAACATTCAGCTGTCTAATTACTTATTAGGTGACTGCCCTTGTTTAATTTCCTTAAGTAATATTTAAAATCAAAGACCAAAGCTGGTGTGGGCATCACTGAAGCCCTTGGTGTCTGGTTCAGTGCCTCAGCAGTGGGTGTGTACAAGGAGGACTTCACAATGCAGGTTTAAGACTCCGGGTCATCAGGAACAACCAGGACGAGACATGAGGACCAAAGACTAGTTTCTATCAAGGAACTGAGCACAGGGTCAAAGCTGACCATGCAACTATTAGGCAGCTCTTATGTGAATGCAACTGACCTTAGAGGTGAGTGGAACCAGCCTCCAGCATTCACTGGTTGTCTCATGTATTGTTATACAATAGGCACATGTAAGTCTTTCCATGCCAAATGGATGGATGGATGGATGGATGGATGGGTGGATGGACAAACAGACAGATGGATGGATGGACAGACAGACAGATGTTTATACTGAAGGCAAGGGAATGAACTGAGAGCTATTGTGGACTGACAGAGTTGCTTCCCAATTATGCCTTGAGACTTAAATCCAAATGTGTTGGTTCCAGCATGTGTGAAGAGTAGGGATCATGAACTTTCAGGAATGCACTGATGCCTGTAGAAGACATGGCAGCTCCCTCTCTGTGCCTGTCTGCTTTTCTTTACTTGCTCTCTCTTTCTTTTTGTCTCTCACTATCTCTGTCTCTCTATCTTATTTGTCTCCTTTTCTATTTTTCCCTCCCCCTCCTACTATGTGAGAACCCAATAAGAAGGTAGCCATCTACTAGCTAAGCAGAAACCCTCACTAGACAGCTGATCAGCTTCAGGAACTGTCTTTTCCTTGCTTCTGTGGCTAAAGGATGGAAGAAAACAAGTTTGGGAAGTAAGGAAGGGTTTATTTGGCTCATGGATTGGAGATAGAGTCTGTCTTGGCAGGGAAGGTATGCTCTGTGAGAAATGTTCTAGCCATGACAACACATGTCACATGGCCACATGGTTACATTGCATCTCCAGTCAGAGAGATACATGCTGCTATTTCTTTCATTTTCTCCCCCCCCCCTTTTTTTTTGGTCTAGGACTCCGTTCATGGGGTACACCACCTACATTTAGGGTGGGATTTTCCTGGCTAACAGTTTGGGAAACACACTATGAGATTTGCCTAGTGGGTGTTTCCATGTGATTCTAAAAGCTGTCAAGTTGACAATGAAGACTAGCATTATACTTCTAAGGTGAAAAGTGAAAAAAAGACCCTAGCTGCTGTAATGGCTAGTTTGATAGCAAACAGAGGATGAGCCTGTTGTGGATGGCCCTGGTGCTGCCTGTATTTTGATGTTAATTCTGCTTTCCCAGGAGGGGCTGTCTGGAACAAGGAATAAGTCAGGTACTCAGGTGACTTCTTGTGAACCTTCCCCCAAATGAATAAAGGGACCAATCACTGGGCGAGTAGGCAGGACTTCTGAGTTGGACAGAGGAAGAGAGGAGCAGGAGAGAGATAGGGGCTGTTTTGGACAAGGTTAGCTAAAGGACAAGATGTAGCTGCTAGTGTCTCAGGTTATATGACAAATCCTGGCAGATTTGCCACCAGAGGATTTAGATTTAATATGGCTTGCAAGATTAGGATTCTAGGTGATACGCCCAGAGAATGAGTTAGTGTAGTTTCTGAACTAAGTGCGTGTGGTGTTTTCCTTCACAAGGCAGTTCTACTGGGTTCCAGAGAGAAAGGTACGGCAGCAAAACGTGGGTCTGCCTGATGTGTACCACAAAAGGCCATGAGGGTTTTGAAGCATGGGGATAGCATGGTAGCGACCCGCCAGTGGGAACTTAGCGAGGTGGGTGGCGAGAGTTTGGAGCTCTGAGTCAGAGTCTTCACGAGATAAGAACAGGTAGGTCATTGCCCGCCAGTGCATAGCCAGCCAGCCTGCCGGGGAAGGGAGTAGTCGTATGTATGGCATGAACTTGCTGTACTCTTTTTAAATATTTCTCGAAACTATTTTGCCAACATTAGATTAGAAACCATGGTGATAAGCACATTCCTCATTTGAAAACACAGCTTATTGCACATGGCTTCCTCATTTAAACATCAGTATTATCACAGTTCCAGAGAGCTGCATCCTGCCAGCCTCTCTCAGCTTCGTGTGTGCTATCTTGTCTGTGAGGGTTGAATGAAGTACCCTTTCGAATGCCACACCATTCTCCAGGGCCCGACACAGATCACATGTGAAGCTGAGTACCAAGTCTCAGGGTTTGCTCTCTTACAGTTTCTGTATCTTATCAGATCAAATTTCTCCATCTCCATCAAGTATTACAAGCGACGTTCCTCTCAGACACTGAGAGGGTTAAAACGTTTGCCATTTCTTCATTCTTCACAATTCTACAGGAAGGAGTTTCTGTGTAAAGTTTTCTAAGTATTTCATAAAAGTGTATTGGTACATTTGTCTAAGTAACACAAACCCAGAGAGAACCCTCCTAAACAAATCACATTTGCCCAGCAGACAGTAAGTAGACAAGGAGGCAGAATTCTTTTCTCCAACCTCCTACTCCCATCAAGGAGACGCTGTCCCAGGTGTGTGTCTTCTGGGATACTGAGGCACTCTAAGCTAATAAATGAATGTTTTCCTTTAGTCAGGAAACTTTCTAAATAAACAATTCACAATTAGAAGTCTCAGAATTCAAGAGGAGCCTGCAGGTGTGTCACATGTGTGTCAGTAGGTGGCAGAGAGGAGAGAGGCTATGTCTATGCTCAGTGTTCTGACCTATGATCATCTAAATGATTAGTAGCCTAACAATCTCTGAGAAAAGCGATGCTGAGATAACCACCAATCTGGAGTTAGGGGCCTGGACAGGGAGCTAGACTGAGATGACCACCAGACAAGCGCCAATCAGCCTCCCAGGGTAGGAAGTCTGAGACTTAGAGCCCTCACCCCTAACCCCCTGAGACCATGGGTCCTGGACTGGAGTGAGCCCAAGACAGATAGGGGTCACTCTGGCAGCCTGGGAAAAGAGCAAGTCCAAGACAACCACCAGACCGATGCTATGGGACCTGGACAGGGAACCCAGGTCTGGTGGTGTGAGCAGAACATGCTCAAGTCCTGCCCAGCACCATAATGCTTGAGTGGGGTATAGTGCTCCTAAGACCACTCCTGAGAAGACACCAGACACCCGAAGACCCTGGGGGCCACTAAGAGTAGCAAGTAAGTGGTGGAGAAATGGAAGAGAAACAGAAGGATGAGGGCACAGTGAAGAGAGGCAGAGCTGGAGACTTGAGAGTAGTGAGAACAGCCTGATGTGAGTAGCCAGTAATGCCACCTGGGACCAGGTAGGGTCCTGGCTTGTGCTGCCACTGGGGGCCACGTCTGGGTACTTGTCCCTGGAGCAACAGGGATCTGTTACTACCGAAGGTCAGGCAGACATCCCAAAGACATGTTGATGTCTGAGGACTGTGCAGAACTGACACCACCCCTCACCTTGACATCTTGGGAGAACTGGCCCGGGTGGCCTGAGAGCAGGATAGCAGACCCAGCTATGGATAGATAGATAGATAGATAGATAGATAGATAGGGAGATAGATAGATAGATAGATGATAGGTGATAGATGATAGATACATAGATGATAGATAGATGAATAGATAGATAGATAGATGATAGATAGATGATAGATAGATAGATAGATGGATAGATAGATAGATAGATAGATAGATAGATAGATAGATGATAGATAGATGATAGATACATAGATAGATAGATGATAGATAGATAGATGATAGATAGATGATAGATAGATGATAGATAGATAGATGGATAGATAGATAGATAGATAGCCAGCAGCAGTACTTAGGAGAGATGCTCTGTCCACATTGTGGGAGAGCAGGCCCTGCACCTCATCTGGGCAGCAGGATAATGCTGACCCTGGTTGAGTGGGCTGCTGGTGAGCCGGCCCTGAGGGAGGAAGAACAGGAGTGCCAGTTAGGTGACCAGCTCAGATACCTCTCAGGCTCAGATCCAGGGATAACAATTGGTCCACTCCAACATCTTCTCCACTGATGGATGCTGGAACACATGAAGGGGCTGGTCCTACACATCCCAAACTACCAGGATCTCCATGACACCAGGCAACAACAGGGTATCTGAGAAGAGTCCCGGTGAGGTTCCAGTATTAATAGAGTTGCAGAAGCCTGAGGCATCATACTAGACCAACCGGTCATTGCAATGAAGGTTTGCAAGCAAAGAGGTGTGGACAGAAGTCTATACCATGGGACATACTGTGTCACACTACAGCTTCCGTAATGAGAGTTTTTTCTCTGGTAGGAGGAGGTTCAAGGGTGGAGGGAAGGTATGAGGGGAGAGAGGTGAGTGCATGATGTGCAATTCACAAAAAAACAATAAAAAATAAAAATAAAAAAGAATGCATGAGAAGGGGTAAGATGGAGTCTGTAATGGCATGGTCCATTCTGGAGATAGTTGACATCTCTGGACAGGAAATGCTCACTACTCCACAAGGAAAGACTTCCTATGGTATAGATGTCCCTTGTCTCCCTCACAGCAATAGTGTCGGTAGACCCACTCTCCCTTCAGAGAGGGACTATCTTGTTTCTGCACAGTAGTCATTCTCCTGGGACATGGGCTTTTTAATTTAATTTAATTATTATTGTTGTTATTATATTTTTTACTAAATGGACTGACTCCTAGATGGAAGAATGGAGATCCTGAGGTGACCATGTCAGAATCCCACTGTTCTTTCTCTGACTCCCGAGTTGCAACCTGCTCTGTGCAAGGAGAGACAAATACAGCAAGTGATAGGCACAAGCACGGGCCTGAGTCCAGCCAAGTTCTTAGAAGACTTTCAGCTTGATTCATTCTATTTCTCCAACTTGGAGGCACACAGTAGTTCTCTAACGATTTGGAAACCAGAGTATGTCCCATGATTGATTTCTATGCTTAATGCGGTTCTTTTCTGTCGTCCAATGAAAAGCTATTAGTAAGTCGATAAAACATTTCAGAATTCATTGCCCACCACACATCAACAATACAGAGTATAAGTTCCATGACATCCAGCCGTGGGAGATAGAACATTTAAATCCTGCTCATCATACACAGAACTGTTTTGCTCTAGGGAGACAGGCTATGTTGACTTCAGAGGACCTAGGTCACTCTGAGTTTCCTCAAAGAACAGGAATGGCCTGAGCTCCAGAAGGCAAGTACAGGAAGCTTCAGAGACACAAAGACAGCTTTCCAAGGCTCAGCTTGATCAGCAGGTTTCTTATAGCTCATTACAAGTCAAGTTCATGCTTCTCTCCTCTAACTTAAGCCTCCAGCTTGAGATGGCCGGAGTGGGGGAGGGAGGGGGCTTGCTGTGCTTTCTCCAGAGCCAATAGTGTTGGTTCAGGGTTCAGGTCATGCCTGCTGTGTGTGTTCCTGGTTCTCCTTGTTTTAAATGATTTCCTTAGAAGTAGTCTTCAAAGAAGTCACTTTTGGATCAAGGTCAGTGTCTTTTTTATGAAAACCCACAGTGCTCTGGTACTTATAAATACTCAGCGCTGTGTGATTTCTGCCTAAGCAACCAGCAGTGTTATTGATTTGGTTAATTTAGAAACATAAATTACATAACATAACATAAAATACAACTGAGTTGTTTTCTTCTGTGGAGGGTTTTCGTGTGTGTGCGTGTGTGTGTGTGTGTGTGTGTGTGTGTGTGTGTGTCTTGAGTGTTTTTAACGTTGGCTTTGCTAAATGCTTTAATGGACATTACTGTTTCAAGGCACTAAAAGCACAGACCTGAGCAGAGTAGAGCAGTGCCCCATTCTGACTGGGCCCTCTGAGACACAGACATCAGGATGTGGTTAGCAGTCAGAAGACAGCTTGTGCTGGGCCAAGGAGGGAGCAGCATAGGTGGAGAGCTGCATATCACACTGAGGTCAAGCATGGAGCAAGGCGAATGGAAAAAAACAGGCAGGGCCAGATGGAGCCTCAGGATGAGGCAGCAATGGAGAGTAAACGCAGAGGCATAGGGAACCCCTTCCTGGGGCTGGATGGTCCCCACACTGCTGAGTGTAGTCATTGCATGGGAAGACCCAGGGAAGTGAGACTCCCTGCTCTGCTCCCCCAACACATAGGACTAGTCAGCAAGTGGAAAAGCAGCAGCCACAGGGCTGTTTCTTAGCTTCCTAGCTGTGAGCTTGGTCCTGCAGAAAGCAGAGGACCCTGAAACCCAACCATACTTATGCTTCAGACGGAAGGAAGCAAAAACAAACAAACAATAAAAACAATCAAATGGGTGTGGTAGAAGAGAGAAAAAGAAGACACACTGTAGCATGAACTGTGACATTTTGTTACTTTCAGTTGCTACATTCAGTTGCTTTGGCAAACAGGTGATGTTGAGAGAAGACACCTGAAGAGGAAGCCATGGACAGAGTTTGGGAATACTGCAGACAAAGAGAGTGCAGGTGCAAAGGGCCTGGGGCACATGGAAGGGAAAGTAAAGTAAAGAGATATCTTAGCAGAAGTGAAACGGCAGCCAGAGATAAAGCAAGGCGAGGTCTAGAAGTACCCTGCAGGTTTTCTCTGTGACCCAGAGGAAATTAAGCCACAGGGGCCCATGGCTGGAAAGGTAATCTGCCCTAGAGTGCAGCCCATACTCTTCAGCCAAAATATGCAGTGGCTCAGGGCTAGGAACACCCTGGCTCTCCAGCTGCAGGCACAGGCAGGAAACACATCCTCAGGAGCCCAAGAGTGTGCAAAAGAAACACAAAGCCCCAGGGCAATCTCTCATTTCAGTCAATTTCACAAACACTTTCCCTGAAATTTCTATCTTTTATCCCTGTAGCAGGCTCTACTGGAATTTCTTGCATCTGCTCAATTCTTTGCTCATTTGTAGTTATCGTGCTTGGAGCTCTTGGAACAACTAGGTCCACCTGAGCCTTCCTACTTTCTTATTCCTGTCTCAGAGCATGGGTTAGTGGTATCCCTCTTCTGGCTTTACCACATCCAGATTGGTTTTTCTAAAAAAAAAAAAAAAAAAAAATGGGGTGCATTGGAAAGATGGATGATTCCCAAAGAATATTTTTAAAAATTTGAGATTCTTTATCTCAATTGTAGGCAGTTTCTTCTGGGACTAATGTTGACTACATTAAAATTGACTATTAATTTTTTTGTTCTCAATTAATTAATAGTATTCAGTGTGATCTTTAAATACATGCAAATTTTGTGTGCGATAATTAAATTCAGCCAAATATTCTTTCAGTTGGATGTTTGATAAGATGCCAAATGCAGCACGCATGAGCTGAACTTGAGCCATCGACCTTTTCTCTTCTCTCATGTTCTGACCCAGTGCTGTTTAAAGTTTTCTCACTGCAGGTCTGTTTCCTTCTCACCCAGCACTTTCTGAACCTTTAGGTACAGTTCCTAGGGCAGGCTGGGATCAGCTCAATTTACCACTCTGTGGACTGGCATTTGGGATATGCTGGATGATGGCCTGTCGCTGCTGAATAGAGAGGTTACCCAACCTCTCCAGAGTGTGGCAGCTTGTCCAAGGTGTGCAGCTCACAAGCATGTAAGCATTGCATATGCTTTTGGCTCCCGTGACTCCACAGCCAGTCTGGTGGTCTCCCTTCCTTTAGTCTTTTGGATGAGGTTTAGAGCCCTTCCCTAATGGTCCATGAAGAATCATATGTAAATTGCATGGGATCTATCAACTAACCTGCTAATTACAATTGTATCAAGCATCTCTGTAACTGAGCACAGTGGCATTTCATCATGATGAGAACAAAGCCTAAATGTACATGGCGAAGACATGAAGTGGTGGAGGGCCGTTACCTGCAATAGGCAGAGAGGCCCACAGGGATTAGTTCAAAGGGAGGGAGCATGGGGAACGTATTCAGACACTTGCACATACTCATGTAAGGGTTAGCCTTTCCTGAGTATGCTCAGTTTAAGGTTATGAAGCATGTGCAAATGTTAAAGTGATAGACAGGAGCATCGCTGGGCATGCTCAGCTTGCTCTGCAGAGTTTTAACTGGAAAGGACAGGACAGTGTATTGATGCTGGAGTGGCCTCCCAAGGAGCCCACCTCTTTTAGCATTGAAACAGAGTAACTCCAGATTGAAGATGTTTCTATTTCCCAGGAAACTGGTCATTTTATTTATAGAGGGCTTACATCAATTCTTAAATTTGTTTCTAAATATTTTATATTTCATTTCCATTGTAAGTACAATTTCTTCATAAGCAACACTGTCCAGGTTGCTGCTAGCATGGAAGAATGTATGTGATTCTGGGTATATTTCTTTTATGTCTTGCCAATCCTTGAAATTAAATCTAAAGTTTTATAATAGATATATTTGAGCTCCCCAAGGGTACTATTATGTTTATTGAGCACTTGCTCCCTCCAGTTTGTGCCCTGGTTTTTTGTTGCTCTCTTCACAGAACTTCAGTTAAAGCATCAAGTTTGCTGAAGCTTTTCCAGGTGCAGCATCCATGAGAAGTCTCAGGACTGATGCTGGGGCCCAGCATGATGAAAGCCAGCTCTGGCAAGCATCACTGCGACCGGCAGGAAGACATCTCCCAATGCTACCCAGGTCCCAGACTCTAGAATTTAGGAGAGATGCTGTGATTGTTGGTTTTGAGTGTCAACTTGACTAAATTTAGAGTGGCCAGGGAGACATGCCTCTGGGCATGTCTGTGATGGCATTTCCAGAGAGGCTGAACTGAAGGAGGAGGTCCCCCCTGAATGTTATCAGTGCCTTCCCACAAGCTGTGGCTGCCCACCAAATATAGAAAGGAAAAGACTGAGTACCAACATTAATCTTTCTCTGCTTCCTCACTGAAGATGCAATGAGACCAGCCGCCCTACACCCCTGAGATCATCCTTTTCCCTGCACAGTGGACTGTGGGCCCTCAAAGTCCAACTCAAAGCAAACCCTCATTCTTTAATCTGCTTTGTTTGAGTCTTTTTCCCAAGTTATGAAGAAAGCAAAAGGTGCTTATTGGCCGACATGGACTCTTAGATGGGAAGTTATATTATAAACCTAGATGTGTCTTAAATGAACCTACAGGTACTTATGAACAAGGTGTGAAGTGCTGGATACAGAGGCAAGAGAATGCCAAAAGAGTCAGGCCAAGAGAAGCTGTGAAGGCAGGACTATGCTTTTAGCCTTGAAAATGGAGGAAAGGCCCTTTACTGGCTGGTTTATGTGTTAACGTCACACAAGTTGGAGTTATCACAGAGAAAGGAGTTTCAGTTGAAAAAATGCTTTCATGAGATCCAGGTGTAAGGCATTTTCTCAATTAGTGATCAAGGGGAAAGGGCCACATGTGAGTGGTACCATCCCTGGGCTGGGCTGGTAGTCTTGGGCTCTATAAGAAAGAAGGCTGAGCAAGCCAGGAGAAGCAAGCAAGCCAGTAAGCAGAATTCCTCCATGGCCTCTGCATCAGCTCCTGCTTCCTGACCTGCTTGAGTTCCAGTTCTGACTTCCTTTCATGATGAACAGCAATTGGAAGTGAAAGCCAAATAAACCCTTTCCTCCCCAACTTGCTTCTTGGTCATGATGTTTGCACAGGAATAGAAACCCTGACTAAGAGAGGCCCCAAATCAAAGAACACAAGAGAAGTCCTCTAGAAGCCAGCACAGTGCTACATGGAGAGTTCCAGTCCTCAGAGCACGTTTACTCTTCCCTTTGGCCTGGTGAGACCCATTTGGCCATTACAACCTGCAAAGATACAAAAGGATATACAGGTGTTTGTCAGCCAACAAACACACTGTGGTGATCTCTTGTGACGGTCGCAGAAATTCCTATTCCTGGAGCTGGAGCAGTGCAGGGGCAGGGCTCTGCAGCTCTCTGGGCTCTCTGGCTTCTCATGCTATCTCCATTCTAAAGTGAACCCACATAGCTGTGAAGATGTCCCTTTTACCTGCTACTGGTCCTCTTAAGCACAGTCTAGAGGCAGGAAAGACAGGCCTCCAAGCTTCTCAGAAAGGGATGATTCATGAGCAGCCCCAGCCGAAGGCTTCCTTGTTAGCCTGGGGCTGTGCTGATTTAGGGTGGCACCAAAGCCTAAGCCAGCCCCATATGGCTTCTCCTAGGTGGAGGCTGTGAGCAAAAAGGGCTTTGGGCTCTGAAGGGGCTATCAGGGACTAAGCAGTTTCTTCCCAGAGCACTCACCTTCAATGTCATTGCCCTAAAGAGTTTCCTTTAATAAACTCCTATACTGTTAATAACCCAACTCACGTCTGGCTAAGTTAGCCAGAGAATATTACTGCTGGGTTATTGATGAACACTGTGGGTTGAGGTGTCTGGCCGCCATTGAGGCTCATCAAGGATGGTATCCTCTCATGACTCCAGTGTCCTGCCCATGACAGGCAATGTTGTCTGAAAGCCCCCACAGCTCAGACACCAAAGAGGGGCTTGGTCGCCAGGCTTGATGGTTCAGAGTAGCCATTCCTAACATGTACTGGGGAAGTTTACATTGAAAAACAGAAAACAGACAAACAAAACCAAGTCTTTGGCTGGAGCTAAGAAAGCAGGATTTGCTGTGGCACACTAGAGTGGTGGGATGCTGCTGTAATACCTCTGCAGAGGCACTAGGTCCAACACTCCTGCTTGACTGCCAATTTTAAGGTAGTTACCAACACTTCGCTGGCTTACAATATTAAGAGCAGAGTTTTACATACAAGTCACCTTGTGCTAGACACTGTTTTGTTGTTGTTGTAGGGGTGTGTAGGGTGTGTACACTTCAGTGATGTGTGTGTGTAACACCAGTGATTGGTGGAGTACATGTGTGCATATGTATGCATGTGGAGGCCAGTGTGGGTGTTGAATGTCTTCCTATTGCTCTCCATCTTTCGAGAGAGAGGTTTTCTGAACCTAGTGAGCAAAAGCTTAGTAGACTAGCTGGCGAGTGAGCTTCAGAGATGCTCCCATTGCTATCCCTCCTGCTCCCTCCTGTGCTGGAATTACAGGTCCATGGCATCACATCTGAACTTCTGTTTTTAATGTGAGCTCCAGGGCTCCTAAGTCAGTTTTCGTACTCACAGGGCAGGCACCATCTCTCCAGGGTTTTGAGCATTTCTTCATGAATATAAAATCATTATTGTTATTTAAGGGATTTATACATTGGTGTATGAAGGAGTCAAAGGTCAACTGAAGGAAACTGGTTGACCTGTCAACCCATTGCCCTTGCTGGAGTCGGGACTTGTTTACAGGTGGTCTGGCTCACCTGGGACACTGTGTGCTGACTCGAAGAACCAAGGCTTGTCTGCTGAACACACCTCTTCATGTATGTGTCAGTTCAAGTTGGTCCTCATGTGTTTCAAATGGCATCTCGGAAGATAATGAGAGGATTTGGGTAATCCATGGGGAGTGTGCCATTTTAACACATTTCTTCATCTGTTTCTCAAGTTTACATTATTCTTTTATTATGCTTTCTTTGAGTATATTACTGGATGGCAGATGTCATACATTTGCAATTTTGGTTCTTATCATATAGGAAAGTTGGTTCTAAAATCTCACATGCGTGCCTTTAAATTTCAGTGTCTTCTTGAAGTGAGACATACTGTCTTAGTCAGGGTTTCTATTCCTGCACAAACATCATGACCAGGATTCAGGTTGGGGAGGAAAGAGTTTATTGAGCTTACACTTCCATGTTGCTGTTTATCATGAAAGGAAGTCAGGACTGGAACTCAAGCAGGTCAGGAAGCAGGAGCTGATGCAGAGGCCATGGAGGAATTCTGCTTACTGGCTTGCTTCCCCTGGCTTGCTCAGCCTGCTTTCTTATAGAGCCCAAGACTACCAGCCCAGGGATGGTACCACTCACAAGGGGCCCTTTCCCCTTGATCACTAATTGAGAAAATGCCTTACAGCTGGATCTCATGGAGGCATTTTTCTCAACTGAAACTCCTTTCTCTGTGATAACTCCTGCTTGTGTCAAGTTGACACACAAAACTAGCCAATAAACATACTTTCACACATTTTAGGTAAGGCCCAAAACAAAAGTAACTTTTTATTAAATATTAAATATTCTTGAACTGGAAGTGTGAGATCATATTCTACCCTAAGGGGAAACCGAAATGAGCCCCTTCTAACTCACAATAAGCAAACATGGATGTCATTCTGATTGATTCTGAAAAGAGATTCTTTGCTTCCATTCCAGCAAAATGCATCCTGGGGATTTTTCTTGTTTACAGATGGCCAAGTGAAAGTGAAGTCTGACTTATCACCTGCCTCCTGTGCTTCTTTGCCCCATGTTCCTTTATTGTCAGGGCTGGTACAATGGCACCTATAGTCTGTCACAACTAGTGACAGACAGAATGGGGAAAGTCTTGGAAGTAGAAGATGATAAAATAGCAGTGTTCTCTTGCTAATATGATGAGCAAAGTTAAGCACATAGTTGCTGGTACAGAATGGTCAGAGTTGGGTTTGGGCTGACACCATGAGGAAAAAGAATATAATACGCTAATAGATAATTGCTCAGGGTAGAGAGAACGAACCCCCAAACCAGAGAGAAGTCTCAGAGTCTGGAGAGAAGCCATGAGACAGACACGGCTTCCTTACCCAAATCACCTCTCACCTCAGGTCCACACGACCAGCTGACTTTTCTGGCAGATTGCGTTTCAGGACATCTATCCACAGTCCACAGCCAGTCTTAGGGAAAACTGGCTGGAGGGAAGGAATGAAGAGTCTTGGGGCCTCACTCTCATGCATCCCACAACACACAATGAAAAGACTGTTAATGTTCCCTAGACCAGAGAATCCTGTCTTCTCCCTGCTTTTATTCATTAAAATCCCTGTTTCCTACCCAATTCTGAACAAATCCCTTTGTGAGACGCTGGTAAAGCTGCCACTGTAAATTTACAAGAATGTGCATGCAAACTAGGAGATAAAAGGGATGGGGGAAGAGACCTCCAAGCCACAGAGATCAGAGACAAATATAAGGCATCCTGGGCGGGGGTGTGGGGAGGAAGAGGCAGCTTATCCCCAGACCCTAGACATATTATAGTGCTGAGAGAGTGAGGTTGACATTTTAGATCCCTGTCAAACAAAGATATGCCATCATCTCCTGCACCAAGAATGTTTATTGCTGCTCTTCCATATTTCATATGCTTTCCATTTCAAGGTAATTCTGCTATGCCATTTTAGAGGTGAGGGTGCTCATCCTTAGAGAAACCTTGAGAGCTGAGTCAAATACCAGTTATTCCAAAAAAGTGATTTGGAATAAAAAATGTTTATTAGTCGGGCTTCGTGAGTTATTTTTAAAAAGGGGTTGTGAAACTGAGGAGGGGTGGGATAGGCTCTAGGGGGAGTTACGGGCTGAGTCTGTATTCAATCAAAATCCATTGTTTATGTGTATGAAATTCTCCAATAATAAATTAAGAAATTCTAAACGTGTAAAAGAATGCTGCTTGGTAGTGTGGCCTGTGCTCTGAGGTAACTATGTCCCGAGAACGAGCAATTGAGTAAAGTGCTTGTGTCTCCTCCCCACATGCTTCCATTTATGGCTGCGTGGCCCATGGCTCAGTTGTGTCTGAGCAGTTTCGTTAAACTGTCAGTTCACCCACTGCCCTTAAAGTGATGTATGGGAAGGCTTTCCCAGGGCTAAGTCGGGCCCCTTTGCCGTTATTAATAATATCACAGTGATTCAGAACACGAAGCCATTAGAATGGTAATGAAAATAAGACTGTCGTTATTCCAACCGCAGAGCAGAAAATGACTGGATCTCCTGTAATTATGGACGTTTGCAGCTGCCTCGTTCCAGTTAGGAAGCAGTGTGCAGAACAGAGACTACCTGGCAGGCTGCCTGTGTGGGGAAGGAGGCAGAGAGAAGCTGATGCTGGACTTTCAGAAAGCGGGACTCAGTCAGAAGAGGTTCAGGGACCTCCCTCTGGAGTTCTGCTGGCTGTTTTGGAACAAGGATGTTTAATATAGCCCTATCGATTCCACCACTGTTTATTAAAATATATGAACAAAGCTTTGCCTCTATCTATCTTCCATTTTAAAAGCATCCTACAAAATATTCCTTTGCATTCATGATTTTTCAATAAGTACCAGTTACCATCAAATCTGCTTCTTACAGCTGTGTTTTCATTTCCAGCTCAGAGGAAGTAGAGACAGTGTAATGGGTGTGTTTTACTATGAGTTTGACAGGATTTAGAATCACCCAGGAGACATACCTCCATGAACCTTGCCTATGAACCTCGCCAGAGAAGACTAAGGGAAGATCTGCCTCCAAGTGGATACAATCCAAGAGACTGCTCATATATAGAGGTCTGAGAAGACAGTGACATCATTCTTTCTGAATTCTGTCACTGGTGTTTACCTTTCTCAGTGTCAGACTCCAGCTTCTTCAGTCTTCCAATGCAGACTTAAGAGCAGCAACTGTCTAGCCAGCCTCTAGGTTTTCAGCACCATCTCAGGAGTGCATGGGCATCTGCTTTCGTAGACCAATGAACTACTAGGGTCTCTGCTTCTTCAGTGTGTGTAGATAGCTATTATTGGACTACCTACCCTCAGTATGAAAGTCATACCTAATAAATATCTTTTAATAATATGTATCCATCCTGTTGATGTTGTTTCTCTGGAGGACTCCAACTGAATCGATTACTACTTTTCCCTATTCATTTCTATGGTCCCTAGTGGCAATTTCTTGAACTTAAAGAAATATCTAAAATCCCTATTTCATTACAATATTCATCCAGTATCAAATCACACCTCCCTTTGTCTTCTAAAATCAGGTCCTGACCTGTAACACTAGCTCCAAATCAAGAGTTCTTCAAACCAGACGTGTGAGAAGTTTATCTGTCACATTGAAAACCACAATCAGGAAAAAAAAAAAAAGTTAAATCTGTAAGGTTGATTCTGACTGGTTTTGATGTTTATACACTAAGAATGTGTTTAATCCGTTGCTCTACAAAAGGGGATTTTGAAAGGACAGAGATTGGTAGAGCATGTGGTTTTCAGTATGGATTTTACCCTTAGGGAGCATGATTTATTGATGTTGGCTCTGTAATGAACCGTAACAGCATAAAGACTGGGCATGCATGCTCTACTCTGAAATCAGGGTCTTGTCTCTAACACCACATTGGGCCGTCAGATGTGGTCCTGTATGGGCACAGATGATGGGAACAGAGATTGAAAGCAAACTTTTCCACCCAAGCAGTGGGAAGTTCTGGGCATGCCCAGAGTACTATTTTTGAAAGGCTGTTGAAACCTTAAGAGATGGGGCCTCCTGGAGGGTCACGGGGTGTGTGTGTGTGTGTGTGTCTTTCTATTCTCTAGGAATAATAGTGTGTTCATGTTCACAACAAAGTTTGGATGTTTGTTGTTGTGCTCTTGTTAGAGGGCTTTGAGGGATAGGCAGGCTGTCTTCTATAATAGTGACACTGTGACTTACTACATGGCAAGGGACAACTTGAAGCAGGAAGAGTTTATTTTGTCCTAACGTTTTCAGGGATATAGTCCATGTGGTGAGAAAGGCATGGGGACAAGAGCATGAGGTCACATTGGCTAGAAAGTCCAGATGTAGAGAGCAGACAGGAAGCAAGGCTAGGCTATGAAGCCTCAAGGCCCTCCTCCATCATCCATCCACCTCTGACCAGTTCTACAACCTTCTTCAACAGAACCATCGCTGCTGGCATGCAACACCAGCTGGGAACCAATACCAGAGTCTATGGAGGACTTTGCACATTCAAGCCACAACATTCTACCCCTTATTCCCAGGCCAGATGGTAATGTAAAATGTGTTCATTCCAGCGTCAAAAGTCTTCATAGTCATTAATAGTCCCCACATGTTTTAATTAAAACCTTATCATTCACTATATTTTGATCATGATTTCTTCTTCCCCAGTTCCTCACAAATCCTTCCTTATCTTCTTCCCACCCAATTTTATGTTCTAGCTCTCCTTAAAAAACAACAACAACAAAACAAACCAAAAAAGAGAAAGAAACACATAAGAAATTAAAATAGCCAAGATAAACAAAATCCCACCTAGACATCTTATGCCCATCAAATGAAACTTCTAGTGCTAGAAAAGAATTATATCTAGTTGAGTCATTGGCCAAAGGGTCCAAGGGAAACTCTCAAACATCACAGGGTATTGCCAATGCTAGTGGCTGCTCCTTACAACCCGGTGCTAAGGCCCTGTTGCTGAAGACACAATTTATGCCATTGAATATGGATGGAGAAGTGGGGCTGGTGCCTAACTAGAAGCTTCACTCTACTGACTGATGTCCGTGGCACTGGAAGATTCCCTGCACGCTACTAAAGGAGGAAGCTAGTCATCTATATCTCCTAGCTACAATCCCTGTGACCTATAGCACCCTCTTACCTGCAGCATATTCTGGTGCAACCGTGGCCCACATGATATAAAAGTAAACAAACACCTTTTGATTGAATTTAAGGCCCATCCCATGCCTGACACTGCTAAAGGGGCCAATAACCTGAGACCAGATAGGTCATGGGCCTAGGGGAAAACCCAATACAATGAATGGTTCTCTTAGGGGAACATAGCAATACTCCTAATGACATTTTGCTGTACCCATAGATCAGTGCCTTGCTTAACCCTCATCAGAAAATCTTCCTCTTGCAGAAGATGGGAATTAGCTCAGAGATCTATGACTGGACAGTGTGTAGAGAGTGAGAGACCTTAGAGTACTCAGTCCTAAAAGGAGACACTCACCAGACTCCTTTACTCAAGGCTTAGAAATCTACATAGCAAAAGAGGCAGAAAGATTGTAAAAGCCAGAGGTGATGGATGTCTCCAAGGAACAATATCCATGTAAATTCAAGGAGACTGTGGTAACATACACAAAACCTGTACAGGTTCAAACCAGACAAAATTCTAACACAGAAATGGACACAAAATCCCATCCTTAACTAAGAAGCTATCTGCAATTGACACACAACGGCAAGGGGAAAAAAAATCCCTTTTCTTAGTGGATTCTCACTGGGTACTTTAATCATAATCCAGGGCAGGCATCCTGCCCAGGAATAGTTGGTCAACACAAAACAAACTCTGTATTTCTCTGTTCTTTCACCCCACTGTGTGTGTGTATGTGTGTGTGTGTTTTCCAGTGTTGTCTAAAAATCCAATACCAAAAGTATCTTCTGATACTCAGGACTCTCAACTTTGAGCCTTTATTTAAAGATATCACGCAATCCTAACATACAATGGCACAGAATAAACCTTCTGATTTCTAAGGAGGGGAGTGGAGGCTTTGGAAGGGACGACAAGACCAAGGACCAGCAGAAAGCCACCAAATTCTATAGCTTTGATGCTGCTGATTACATCATCGTAGCCTCTGCTGGCTCCAACTCTGGATCTTGGTCAACTACTAGCAGCACAAAGAGCCTCTCTCTTGAGGCAGATTCACTCCATGTCTGCAGCTTTCTTTGGCAGATATAGCAAGGTTCTGGCAATTCTCACATCCTGGGGCCTTTGCTGCAGCATCTTTCCAGCTTCATGCAATGGCTTCTCTCAATTTCTCTTCTAAGAGACCAACTATGATATGCATATTTTGACCTTGGTAGCTTTTGAGGACCTTGGTATAAAACACCATAACCCCTCACACTTTCATTTTGCACACCTGAAAAACCAGCGCCAGCCCTAGGGTTGACACTGCCCAGTTCTGCTGTCAGCTTGACATGTGTCTTTTCCTGTTCTGTCACAGCCACAGGGGTCACTGCATGCCTTGGTGGCCGAATCTGAGAAAATACTTTCTTAAGCAGTTGTTCCAAACAGGAAACCCCTCCAGAGCATACTCAGTTCAGTCTTTTTCCTTTTAATGAATTAAATTTTCTTAAATTGGAGCTTCCCATGGGTAGACTTTTATCCTCTGGGTACCTTTCTTATTGTTCCAGTGCAGACCACATGGTTTCTTTTTAATTGTGATAATCTTTAACAATTACAGCTACTGTCTCATTACCCACCTTGTATCGGTTTTCAACATATTCATTTTCTCATCAAATTGCATGTTTTCATATTTCCTGCTCCATCTCTGCTCTCTTACTGTACTACCATGATGTTCTCTGCCAAATAAACTACTCCATTTCATTTTAATTCAGCCTTACTCTCTCAAGGGCTCAGAATATCAGGATAAGTCAGCCAGATTTTTTTTTTCCAGAATGATTTATGACTTCTAGCCCAGTACTCAATAGAGTTCTGGTTTTTTGGTTTTTGGTTTTTGGTTTGTTTTTTTTTTTTTTTTGAACCTTATGGACTGGGTCTCTTCTGCTCATGTTTCTTCTAGCATTCTTATCTTTAAAACTCCTGCCAGAAAGGGCCATAAAGCATTGCTTATAGCTTTTGGGGCTTCTCTCTCCTGCTCTTACAGATTCCCCCACAAACCAGTTCCAAAGGGATATGAACCATATGCTCAAGTTCAGCATAACATCACCCCCATTCCTGGTACCAATTTTTCTGTATTAAATAACACATTTCATTGTTGTGTTGACCAAGTACCTGACAGGAAGAGTCACACATGAGGAACAAAAAGGCTTGTTGATCTTAAACAAAGAATCAGAGGTTGATGTTCAGGGCTGGATTCTCAAGCAAGGATGACATAATATTCCCCAAAGTCATGGAGCTTCCTCAAGAATGGCACATCTCTGGTTTCTAGACGGATCGGACTTTGTTGGCCATTATTCCAAAATGATGAGAATATTTTAATTAAGGAGAAAACAAAACAAAGCATGATACAACACTTGATCAACATAGATGTCTCTGGGTTATCATGGAGAACTCCCTCTATGTGCTGAGGTAGCTAATTTATCATAAACAGAGCTTGGAAACATTTTATAAGCATGGTGTTGAAAGAATGCCATTCTTTCATGGCAGCGAAAGAAGCATTTTCCAACCTTCCATGCCTCTCATATGTTCTTGCTATAATCCAGGGATCATTCATTGATTTCCTCAGGTACATGGATGTGTATAGTACAGCTAAAACCCTTGCCAGATGTTCAGAAGGCCGGCAGAGCTCAGCATCTTCGGGGAACAGTGTAAAATGGGCTGGCATTAAATCATACTGCTTAGTCACTAGTCTCCCTGTCCCTACCACTTAGAATTACATCCATGAAAGCACATAGAACACTATTCTATTACCAAATGGAAAATTGTATTATCCTATAATTTTTCCATCTCTACTTAAGTTACATTTAAAATGATCAGCACCGCAAATAAGAAACACATGTGCCGAGTCCTCTGCTCAATGTAATGTATTTGAAATGTTTATAAAAATATTTTTTGATTTATCCATAAGTTACAACATTAGTAATTGGTCATGTTTTTAATTTTTTCCCTAAATTTCTTTCATGGGAAAGTCACCTATACAAGACAGGCTGGTATCCCAGCTGGGCAGCCAGTTATACTTGCCCCTCCAGTGCGTGAAGGCAAGTTCATGGTGAGGGAACCCAAATGTACTATGCATCAGAAGATGGTCCAAGGAGGGCTTTTGACTAGAACATGTGAAATCTTAACTTTTCTTGCATGGACAAAGTGCTTGAATCATTTGCGTTTCTATAACTTGTAAATTTTAAAGGTTGGAGACATACCTTTCTCACACAGAAATGGCTGCATCTACCACATGTCTATCCATTGTTGATTTGTTCGTCCTTGCCTGGCTCATACTCTGGCTGAAAAGAAAGCACTTGGATTCACACTTCTTAGAGCTCCATGATTTTACCAGCCAATTTTCCTGTTATGATGATTTCCCACAACAGTCTCTCCACCATGCTACTCTTTAAACTAAATCATGATCTGTCAAAAATGTGAGCTTGTGTGATGTCTTGCAATACAGCTGTCATCGTACCTTCAAGGAGTCTTAGCAATTATTTTTGTCTAGCAAATGTAAGCCTAAGAGGAAAGCAGAGACAGCTAAGCATCGTGGCACTGATGTCTGAAGAGTGCACCCTGACTTGGGGCCCTATAACCAGCCTGGTGCCTACTGTTGAAGCTTCATGGCCCAATACCTCCAGTGAATAGATCTTCATCTCTGCTTAGGTTATCACAGTTTGGAGCCCACAGAGCAAGCTGGGGAAGAGCAAGTACCACAAGCCAGGATGGGTGTAGGTAGAAGCAGAACAGAAGGTAAGCCCAGATTGCCTGTATTCACAAGCATACCCTTCTCTGTTACCATAATGGGCAATGTCCAAGCTTTCCAACTCTGAGAAGTGGCAACCCTGAATGTTCTTGCTTTTCAAGTCCTGATGGTTGGTGGGAAGGAGGGAGAGGTAGCCGACCTCATCCTTTTTGTAAGGAACCCACTCTGACGCTGACCCTTCTCAGGATGATGGCTGGCTTCCAGTCATGGGGTTCTAACCCTTGCAGCCCATTTCCTTTGCTTACCTTAATATTGCTGCATAAGGACTTCGAGGACACTTCCCAACCGTAACAGATGGCTGAAGCAGTTGCCATAGACTAAGTGGCCTAAGCCACGCACATGCATTTCTCACAGACCTGAAAGTTAAGAGACAAACATGAAGACAAAGTAGGTTTCTGAGGTAATCTCCTCCTGGCTTGCAGATGGCTGCTTTCTTACTGTGTCCTCATGTGGTGCAGAGAGGAACCTCTCCCCTCCCAGTAACCTACTAGTCCTAAAATAGGGGAGTTCTCCCTACCACCAAAATGCAGTTCTCTCTTTACAGCTACAAAGAGGTCTACAAACTATAACACTTGATAGGACCCGGACACGCAGTCCATAACAGAGGCGAGGCAGTAGTCATATATTATACCACCGCTAGCATGCTGCACATGGTCCTTGTAGTCAGTGTGTACCTGAGGGTGTCCTAAACCAGGTCAACACCAACATCTCCTCATCTCAGACATGGCATTTCTACCTTTGGGGAGGTCTCCCACTGAGCTGTAACTGCAAGGGAGCCTGCTCCTATGCAGTGCTTTATTTCCACAAAGGGTGACAACTCTCCGCTTCTCCAAATACAAAAAAAAAAAAAAAAAAATGCTAGGTTAGTGACAATGAAAGAGAAATCATCTAACATTCTACAGGAAGCATGGGGGGCGACACCTTCCTATGGGCCAGCACCTTCTCTGAGTTTCAGGGTGCTCTTCCTAATCCAGAGCTCCACCTCTCTCCGCAAGCTACACCTTATTACTATGAGGATACATTGAACCATTAGGAGTTGGGAATGTTCAGTGAGAAGCAATGATTCCCCCGGGTTTCTATCTTCCTGTATCTGCAGAACACTGGAGATTTCCAGCTGGAGCCGAAGCACACGGAGAGAAGGGAATAGCACTGAAATGAATGAGCACAGACTATTGGCTGTTGGCCCAAGAGCTCTTGAAGACCCCTCTGCAGGCAAGTGGCCAGTGCAGCTCAGTGAGGAGCCTTAGCACATGGGCTCTGCAGTGGAGCCTAGAGCTGGGTGAGCCCTGCCTGAGCAGCTCCCAGAGCACTTTATGAGCATCTGGCTGCTGATCAGGTGGTGTGGGTTACAAACTATTGTGAAACAAAGTGAAAGGCAGATCGGATAACAGGAGAGAAGGAAGGTAGAGGAATAGGGATGATGCCCAAAGGAGAAAATATACTATTAATAAAATGCACTATAATTAATGTTTACACAGAGATAAGATGATAAATTATAAATCAGGCATAGTTAGCAATAAAAAGACTCAGAAAGCATAAAAATTTGATACTAAAAATACTACAGTAGAAATAAAACCAAAATTGAATGGTCTAGCTGAAAAACAAAGCTCGGGAAAGTGCCTGAATGAATGATAAAAAGACAAAAAAACAGATTCCAAAGAGCAGGGCCAGAAAATTATGCAGCAGTCAAAACATCACCCAAGTTATTGGGGTAGGAGCTGTAAAAGGAAAGGGGAACTGACAGGGAACAAATTATTAATGAAACAAAAGTCCCAAAACAGAAGGCTGTAAACCACAAAGTGAAGGAACAGGCTGGAGCAGTACACATAAAGAACTGAGCCACCAAACTTCAGTGCACTGATGAAGAAGTCTCAGGAAAGAGAAGAGACATCAGGCAGGACATGCAGCAGCATCACTGAGCCAGAAGAGCCAGGCAAAACTACTCTAAATGCCTTTACATTGTATCCAGTTGTAAAACTATGCTTAGCCAAATGAGCTAGGAATTACAAAGTTTTCACACTTGGAAAATAATTTTAGTTCTTACAATGTTTCTTAGAATATACTTGAGTAGATGTACCTAAAACTTTAGATTGAGAAAAGATAAGAGGTTGAGTACAGATGGAAAGCAAGCCTAAGGAAAGATCAGTAGAGGTGGCATAGACAGAATACCACCCTGAAGAAGATGAGATGCAAGTGGGTCTAAGGTTTCCAGAGGCACGGAGGGACCTGAAGAGAAGAGGAAGAAAGAAACTGACAGAGAGCTTCATGTGCTTGAATTCAGCGAAAGGACTCAATCAGAGGAGAGCTGATGGATCTGTTCTACATAGAAACTCAACATCAAAAGAACCAAACAAAAATAATGCAATTATCAACCCAGAAAAATCCAAATTGTTGACTAAGAGATGAGTCAATTGCAGCATAGGGCAGAGTCTCAGTTAAAGATTTTGACCTAATCTTAATGTTTATTTGTGTTCTGATTAGCTTTAACTAACAAGGTACAACTAGACACCAAGGATTGCCCTTTTCAGATTGTCCTGTGGGTCTGTCTGCAGGGGATTGATTGTCTTGATTATTAATTGGTATAGGAGAGCCTAGCCTATTGTGGGTGGCATCATTCCCTAGGCTGGTGGTCTTGGGCTGTGTATCACAGTTAGCAAAGCAGGAGCCAGAGTGGGGTGGCAAGTAGTGTTCCTCCATGGTTTCTGCTTCCAACTCCTGTTTGTGTTCTTTCTTACTTTGACTTCCCTCAGTGATGGACAGGGTCTTAGACATATAGGCCAAGTAAATCGTTTCTTCTCCTAGACCAGTGGTCCCCAGCCTTCCTAATGCTGTGACCCTTCAATATAGTCCCTCATATTCTAGTAAGCCCCAACAATAGAATTATTTTGTTGCTACATTTTAACTATAATTTTGCTACTGTTATGAATCCTAATGGAAACATCTGATATGCAGAATATATTTTCATTGTTACAAATTGAGTCAAAGGGGTTGTAACCCACAGATTGAAAAATCACTGTTCTAGGTACAATGACAGGATAAAATTAGAACAAGTAGTAAATTAACCAAAAAACCAAACCAAACCAAAACAAAACAGAACAAAAACTAAAGTAGGAAAGAAACTTTAAGCTCATGGTTTTCTTTTTCAAAGGGTGACTTTTTTTTCATTTGTTGTTAAACCCCTTGGATACTGAGGTCATAGCACACAATTTCTTCCACTGAAACTACTCTAAGCTCTGTGGAGAACAGACCTTTGGTCTTTGGTGTGAGACCCAAATAAAAGTGTTGATTTCACAGAGGAACGTGAAGGTACTACAAACCACCAGACTTACAGAACTCTGGCAGGTTGCAGCAACTTGAAAGATGTTGCTGTCCAAAGCTGGGACATTTTAAGTCCCACTAAGGATAGCCACACATTGCCTTTGTTCATCAAGATTCTAAACTAAAGAAAATGTCATCACAAGGAAGTCCACTGGTATTGAAAACTGACAAGCTTGCAGATTCCCATTCATTTCCGTGGCCACCCAGCCATCTCTCCTGTCCTTCCCCACACCTGATCCTGAACCCTCCCAGTGCCCTCCCCACCCCTCCCTCCCATTCCCCTCCCTCCTTCTGCCTTCTACCACTATTTTATCCCCATTTCTACGTGAGGTTCAAGCATCCTCACTTGGGCCTTCCTTCTTGTTTAGCTTCTTTGGGTCTGTGGAGTATAACATAGTATCTGCATTTTATGGCTAATATTCACTTGTGAGTGTATATTATGCATGTTCTTTGGGACTGAGTTAGGATGATATTCTCAAGTTCCATTCATTTGACTGCAGAATTCATAATGTCTTTGTTTTAAATAGTATTTGAATCATATTTAATAAAATTTGAATAGTATTCCATTGTGTAGATATACCAGATTTTCTTTATCCATTCTTCAGCTGAGGGAGATCTAGGTTGTTTTCAGTTTCTGGCTATTATACACAAAGCTGCTATGAACATAACTGAACAAGTGTCTTTGTGGAGGGGTGGAGCATCTTCTGGGTATATGTCCAGGAGTGGTATAGCTGGGTCTTGAGGTAGAACTATTCCCAGTGTTTTAAGAAACTGCCAAGTTGATTTCTAAAGTGGTTGTACAGTTTGCACTCCACCAGCAATGAAGAAGTGTTCCCCTTGCTCCACATCCTCACCAGCATGTACTATCTCTTGAGATTTTTAACTTAGCTATTCTTACAGATGCAAGATGGAACCTCAGAGATGTTTTAATTTCCATTTCCCTGATGACTAAGGAGGTGGGGGCATCACCAGAATGAGACAAAGACCTGGGATAAGGGAGGCACCAAGAATCAACGGGGGAGGACACTTTAGCTGTGACTTACTACATTGGGGATATGGAACCTGAAGAGGCCACTTCCTGTAGCCAGGCAGGAAATCCAGTGGATCGAGACACCAATCCACCCACAAAACTTTAAGCCCAATATTTATCCTGTCTACAAAAAATGTAGGCATGCGGTGTGGTGGGGAATGAAATAGAAACTGAGGGAATGCCCAACCAATAACTGGCCCAACTTGAGATCCATCCCATGGGCAAGCATCCGTCCCTGACACTATTAATGATATCCTGTTCTGATTGCAGACAGGAGCATTGTTGTCCTCTGAGAGGCTTCACCCAGCAGCTGATTCAGACAAATACACCAACCACTAAACAATGGGTGGAGCTTGGGGACTCTTACTGAAGAACAGGAGGAAGAATTGTGGGTCTCAAAGGATATAGCAACTCCATAGGAAGACCAACAGAGCCCCCAACCTGGACTCCTGGGGGATCTCAGACCCTGAACCACCAACCAAAGAACATTCACGGGCTGGACCGAGGCCTCCTTGCACATCTGTAACAGATGTGCAGCTTTGTCTTCCTATGGGTCCCAAACAACTGGAAAGGGGGCCATCCCAAAAGCTGTTACCTGTCTGTGGCATATGTTCTACTAGCTGGGCTGGCTTGTCTGGCCTCAATTAGAGAGGATGTGCCTAGCCTTGAAGAGACATGAAGTACCAGGAAAGAGGGATATCTAGGGGGGCTCCACCTGCTCAGAGGAAAAGAGGAGGAGGGATGGGGGAAGGATTGTGGGAGGGGTGACTGGGAGGAGGGCAGTGAGTGGGATGTAAAGTGAATAATTTAAAAATAAATTTTAAAGAAGAGAAGAAAAAAATTAACAAACGTGACTGGCTGCAGTCTCCACAGTTGCACCGTAGCAGTCTGAGGGAAATTCCTCACACCAAGGCTGGAGGTGACAGATGAAGGCAGTTAAGCTATCGCTGATACACTTTCCCCAAATACTGGTTATTTGAAAATTCATAGAGTTTACAGTAATCATATTCGTCCACTGTGACTTTCCCCCAAGTCCCTGTAGACTACCTGTCTCTCTGTCTCTCTTGCAATAACATGTCCTCTTTACTTACTGTTAAATTATCTACAAAAGATGAATTGATCCAGTTACTGATTACTTTCCACATCAAAGAATGTCAGAGATAATGTCTTCAGACCCAAGGACATAGACACCTCAGAAGTGCTTATTCTCAGGAAAAATAAAATCAAACTTCAGTGTGATGGAGCCTCTGGATCCACTTATCAATTCGTAGGAGTCATGAGGGACCAGGCTTAATGATAACATGGAATTTAAATAATCAAAATTAAGGATCTGGGAAATTCTATAGGACAAATGTCTGGATTTCTTTAGTAAATTGTAAGGAAAACAAAGAAACCAAGATGAAGGTAGAACTTATGCTCTGAAAGAGAACTTCCCTCTCTCCCAGCAGAACTTACCTCCAGGGTAGACATGGAGGTTCCCAGCCTAGAACTTACATTCTTGGCCTCAGGCCCATAGGAATCTCACATCTTGGCACCCATCCCATGGATGGGCACAGAACCCTGACACTATTACTGATGCTCTATTGTGTTTGCAGACAGGAGCCTGGCATGCTGTCCTCTGAGAGGGTCTACCAGCAGCTGACTGAGATAGATGCAGATACTTAGAGTCAACCATTGAAGTGAGGTCGGGGACCCTATGGAAGAGTTAGGGGAAGGACTAAAGGAACTGAAGGGGATGGAAACTCTATAGGAAGACCAACAGTGTCAACAAACCTGGATGCCAGGGAGCTCCCAGAGACTAAACCATCAACCAAAGAACAAACACAGGCTGGTCTGCTCCCCTGCCCCCCAGCCTGCACCCCCAAAACCAAAACCCACCAGTCAGAATATTAATAGAATATAAACTTCTCAGTATTAGCAGCAGCTTGGTTTTAGGAGAAAGAATGTTTTAAATGCCTTTACCAGGTCTGGGAAGGTGGTCATGGTCAAGTCTGCTGCTTTTGCAGAAGATCTGAGTTCAGTTCAGTTTGCAGGACTCACAGGCTCACACAACCACCTGTAACTTAGACTCAGGAGATTTGACCTCTTCTCTTGGCTTCTGTGGGTAACAGAGTTCACATGTATATACTGATATACATGGTAAAAATATTCTTTTATCTAATTGTTTGCTTCAAGAATTAAAGGTATAAAAGAAACATTAGTTTTCCCAAACTAATTTTAACAGAGAGTGAGACTAAAGTCATCTTTTGGTAAGAAAAAAAAAAACAGGAAAAAAGTTTTTTTCTGGAAAAAATATCATTTTGATCTAAAATTGTAAGACAATGTCTAATTTTAAAACTCCAAGAATAAGAAAAATGTGGCAGCTGTAGGATGGAATCACAGTTTCATGGGTTTAGCACAATTAATAGTAATTGATTACACTGTTACTTGGGAAGTATACTTCTTTGGATACTTGATATATAAGGTAAGTGTGTATGTGAATTAAGAGGGCATATCAGTGAGGACACGGGCAGGAAATAGATTCCTCACCTGTTCAAATAGTGACTCCAAAGGACATGGAGCACAGGAAGGGGAAGAGAGCAAGTCAAAAGTGGCAAGAGCTGGAGAGTTGTAATCCCTGCAGCCATATTTGTTTGAGGAGACAGTGATCCTGGCAGAGGGCCTTCTTCCCAGCATAGCAGCAGCCAGGAGGATGCCCTGCCTGCCTGTGACCAGTTCCCCAGCACTGGTTCATGCGTGAGAGGATAAGAACATGGCAATCTCCCTCTTTTCACTCCAGCTACACTTTGCATTGTGTGACGTCAATCCAGGGTGCGTGGTGGTGGCCCGCTGGATGCTTGTCTGTCAGGTGAGTCCTGGAGAAGAACAGAAATGGGTAAAAGGCCACTGGAGGCCGAGGAGTCCATCAGTGAAGAGCCAGTACCCAGGACTATTAATTTGCCTTTTTCCGTTAGGCTCCTGTATTTCTTTCTAAACATGGTCACACTAATGCATCTGGATAGAGTGTGAGCCATAGTTGTGTGATATTTCATTCCTCCTTCACTGCCGGCTACTGTTGCTGATGCAACCTAAAGAATGCCAGAGGCTCCTCGGGTTTTATTTTGGTGTTCAAACTTGCAGGTGTTCTAGTCAAACTTCTGGATTGTCATCAAAGAGTTAAAGCCATGCTCTCTGGGGCATGACAGGGCATCACATGTGGTAAAGTGTATGATATCAGCTGTCCTGAGGAGCTGCCAGCTGGCTCAGTGATTAAATGTTAATGATGACATAATTTGACTTTTGAAGCACTGTGTCTGTCAGGTCCATCTCTTCTCTATCCCTACAGATTGGATGTAGACCCTAATTTAAAAACCTGTAGATGCCGAACTAAACAGGAGCTAAGAGTCACAGTTAAAGGACTACTCCTCTGTTCAGGGACCCCAGCTGACTGGTAGAACCAGATAAGCATAATAGTTACCCTTCAGGTTTTCTATGTATAAGAACTACAGTGCTTTATTGTAGGAAGTAACATCTCCAGAAATGTGCATTTGGACTGTGCTCTGATCCCAGCCACATCCCTGCTCCCTGGCTTACAGGTCATCAGATAATTGATCTGTTTGTCATGATACATCAGTTGGAAAAGTGTGGCAAAGAATCATCTTGGTGCACTCTCCTGTTCTGATTGGCACAGGGACATAGTTTACTCTGCCTGGCATTTCCTAACTCTGCCCAGTGATGTGTTTCTTCATTAAGTTTTCTTCAGTCATCTCATTGTTTGAACAATCATTTACGGGTTGATCTAAGAATGATGAATGCTTTATAAAAGTTAACTTTCTCTAATCATAAAGTATTATTCTGCATGGGAGTGAAAATCAGGGTAGAAGTCAAAAATGGGAATTCTTGAGTTTTTAATATCTTAAGCTTTATTTTACATGTTTGAATGCTTGCTCACCTGGTGTGTGTACACCATGGATGGATGGCCCCTGTTTTCTGGAAAGGTCAGAAGAGGCAGTCGGATCCCTTGGAACTGGAGTTATGGGTGGCTGTGAGCTGACATGTAGGTACTAAAGACAAACTCGGGTCCTCTGCAAGAGCAAGAGTTGCTCCCAATAAATGAGCTGTCTCTCCAGTCTGATGCTTAACGGAACTTAATACTGAGGTTTGTTTGATGAGATTGCCTAAGAAAAAGCTTAAGAGAGGTTTGAAGGAAAGAGCCCTGAGGGCCCTCTGCTTTAAGAGACTAGAAACTGAGGTCAAAGAAGCCTTCAGGAGAGTAGAAAGGGATTCTGGGAGTCCAGCTCTCTGGTGTGCAATAACAACAACAACAACAACAACAACAACAACAACAACAAGAGGCCATGAATTTGAAAGAGAGCTATGAGGGGTTTAGAGGGAGAAAGGGAAAGGAATTATTTTTTATCAAATTTTTTGATATCAATTTTTTTTTAAAAGTTAGGACTGATGATTCTGTGTCCGCATGAAAGATTCTGCTTCTTCTTCTTCTTTTTTTTAAAAAAGTCTTATTTATTTATTTCATGTATGTGAGTACACTGTTGCTGTCTTCAGACACATTAAAAGAAGGCATTGGATCCCTATTACAGATGGCTGTGAGCCACCATGTGGTCACTGGGAATTGAACTCAGGACCTCTGGAAGAGTAGTCAGTGCTCTTAACCACTGAGCCAACTCTCCAGCCCGAAAGATTCCTTAGTGAACTGTTCACTCACATTTTATCGAACAAGTCCAGGAGGACATCCCTGCTTTGTTCCAAACGTCGCCTCTGTGCTTGTAAGTGGGAATACACGTGAATCACACACTCAGGCAAGTATGCACAGAGATAAGATAGTAAGAACACGTGCCTGCATCTCTCCATCAGTCCTGCGTGTGTAGTAGCACGCGATTCTAGGCAAGGGTTGCCAAAGCTGCCCACCCAGTTTGCTTTGATAAATTTGATGTTTCAATTATATGAAAGTTCTCTGGCTATTTCACCGCTGAATATTTTGACAAGGTCTTTCATCCTGTATTCTCATTGAAATTCCAGGAACCAATTGTTCAACCATAATTATATAAAACGGGAAGGAAAAAAAAAACCAAAAAAAAAAACAAAAAAAACAAGTAAGTGGGCAACTCTCCGGCTGAGGATTGAACTTGAGCCCCGTGTTTCCGAGCTCTGCATAGCAAATTAGCAAATTGTCCACTAGTTAGTCGCTTATGGCTGCTTATTTTCAGTGACCAAAGGTCTGGATATAGTTGGTGGGTCCCTCAAACTCCAAGGTCTCCTGAAAGGAGCCGCTCAATGCTTATTAAAGGCAGATCTGCCCCCAGACTAACTCCTGTGGCTCTGTGTGACTCCTGAGCCTCACTGGCTGCTGCAAGGACATCAGGTTCTTGCACCTGGGCCTCTGCAGGGGACAGTTCCCAACCTGGCGTCAAGCTTCTACCAGCTTGAGAGTGAGAAAATATTCAAGATAGGAGCCAGCATTTTGTAACCTACTCCCAGAGGCATCTTCCCATCACTTCTGTCCACACTTCGTTATGCAAATTGTATTGGCTTCTTTAGAAGGTAGGCATTAAATCCAGCCCACTCACACTCTTCCGGGGAAAGACCACACAAGAGCCCGCATAGTACAAAGGGGAAAACCAGGGCCTCTCTGAGAGGCTGCCTCCTACAGGTGAACTGAGAAACTGCAATTCTTATACAAAAAAAAAAAAAAAAATCGTGTCTATCTGACTTGGGATTTGATTGTGTTTTTGATGTTCCATAACTGCTTCTGGCTACAAACTTGGAGGCTCTGCCTGCGCACATCTGGAAACTGGCATGCAATGGGGAAACAGTTACAATGGATTCCCCACTGTGGTGATCTTTCCCCATATCTCCACATATCACACAACACATTTCAACTGAGCAGCAGCCCTCCTAGCAGAGAACAGTAACTTGGCAGTGCAGGTTATTTTAATGAACACTTTAAACTAAGTCTCAACCATCTGTTCTGCTTCCTAATTACAAACCCACACTCATTTGCAGTTGCATCATTAAAAGAGAGATGCTGGCAGAGTGTGCTAAGAACTTGTCTAGCGGGTCCTCCTGCTTCTTATCTTGTGATATCATTTAGTCCAAGGCACCTCATTTTGGGTGAACACACACACACACACACACACACACACACACACACACACACAGAGAGAGAGAGAGAGAGGCTATACAACATTGATCTATGAGATTTCAGTCTTTCTTCTTGTCTTGTTCTTTATCTCTGCGACTCTCTCCCTGTAAAGAGAAATTCTCTTTAAGAAGGATTTTACATTTCAAATTCCTCACGTGTCTTGGGTAATTTTAGCTTGCTTTTGGGATAAAGGGAGGATTTCAGTGGAAACCCTTTAAGTAGGAATTAAGTTGATTTGCTCAATGCAAAATTATAGATCTTCCCTGTGAGTAAAGTGAGACATTTTGGAAAATTTAACCCTTCTTATGCTGGGTTGCTTCTTGACATTATTGGGTGAACTTTAAGCCAAATTAACAGACCTCAGGGGATATGTAGCTTCCACACTAATCTGCTCAGATTAACAATATTGTAGCCAGCTCTGCCTCTGTAAGAAATTAACAATAAAGAAGGCACAGAGGTTTGTCACATGAGAGGAAACCACCAGGTATCACTGTCCGAGGAGCGGATGAGCACTGCAGGGTTTCAACAGAAGGCCACCTGAAGGCCAGCAGTGCTCAGAGCTTTGTGAACAGTTGCACACGTTACCAGGACTGAAGAATAGTAAGGCTCACATCCATCCACCAGAGAACCCAGAGAATAGACCGCGTGATTGCATGCTTCTTTTAAGTCAGCAAAGAGAACTGTAGTATCCAGTTAGTAGCTTTAGGCTGTTCCTTTAGATCTGATTAACCCCCCAAACCTGTAGGGGATCAAATAGCCTTGAAAATTGATTCTGTAAGCTAAACTTATACCTACACCCAATGCATGGACAAACAATTTGACAAGAAGCTTGCAAAGAGCCATGGGAGAAAATAGGCCTCTGGATTGTCAGAATCTCAAAGCTCTGGAAAACAAAACAAACACGCAAAACAAGCCAACAATGAAACAAAAACTAAAATCAGGGTCTTTACTTTTATCTTCAGTTTAATATTCAAGATCCTTTCTGAAAGTCCCACTCATACTTGTGCCCTGGCCTGAGGATGACCAGTGCCCCTGCCACACAAGGTCACCTCCTTGTAATTTTCTCACAGCATCTCCTAATTCTTTTTAGAGGGGGTCGTGTGTTTCGGTACTTTTAATTCTACAATAAACTGTTTAGAAACAGTTTCACAAAACCTGCTTCTGATGGGCAACTGCATCCTCTATCATTTGTGGGCTTGTAAAATACAGAGCTTCAAGGACAACTGGATCATGAGGGTTCTATACCTGTGAGCCCAGGCAGGACCAGGGATTCAGGTCAGGGTGTCCAAGGGAGAAGTCACAGCAAGGATGTGAACTCAGGGCAGGATGCTCTTGCCTCAGTGTGAAGCTGTGAGATGCTCAACTCGCTGCTTAGTGACTGCTCTGCGTTGTGGGTGGCCGGAGAGTCTCCTCCCAGGCATTCCTTTTCTCACTGTAGAAACCCGGCCTTCATACCTATCTCTTATGAGAACAGTGCTCTAGACAGGGGCAGGGGAAGAAGCTGTGATTAGGGAAGAGATTCCGAACAGAGAGGAGCAGGACAACACATTCTGAGATGGAGATGACAAGGGGAAGCAGCCGGGCATGGGTAAGAAGTATAAGACACAATTTGGTGTTGCTGTAACCACCGACGGTAAACTGTGATGCTAATGAATTCCTCACAAGTGGCTTCTCTTTTGAGCAATGTGTGTTCTTCAGACATGGCTGATCCTTTCTCCCTAAGTGACTCTTTGATCAACTAATTTCACCCTTGAGAGCTTCATGAAGCTTGGGGTCCCCAGAAAGTGTTCCAGACCTGGATGTAAAGCATTAGAAGTAGAACCAAAAAGGCTTACAACTACTTACACAGCACCCCCTAGCCCATCACAAGCAGGCAGCCCACAGACCTGTTTTACTATGTACTCCAAGATGCCATCTTGATGCCCAGATGTAGAGTGTGAGCCCACATCTGAGCTAGGAGCATCCCTGAGCTGGTAGAGTGTTGTTATTACCCTGGCAACCTCAAAAAAAAAAAGAATCCTGAAGCTGAAGAAATGGTTTAACATGGCGAGGAGTGTTAGCTGCTCTCCCAAAGGAGCCTGTGTTTGATTCTCAGCATCTCCCTAGTGGCTCACAACCTTCTGTAAGTCCAGCCAAGGGTCCTGATGGCTCACAACCTTCTGTAAGTCCAGCCAGGGGTCCTGATGGCCTCTTCTGGCCTCTAAGAACACCAAGCACACACATGGCTCACTTACTTACATCCAGGCAAAACACTCGTATACATAAAATAAAAATAAATATGAAAGAAATCCTGTTGAATTAATTACCTCCATAGTTGTGAGGTATATGGAACTTAGAATCCACAGGGATGAGAGAAAGGATTTAGGTGCTAATGAAAAAATCTGTGAGTCTTCTCACATTTAAATGGCAAAATAAAATAGCCCTCACTTCCCTACTGTACACAACTGTCTTGTTCTTAGCAGTAAACATTTAGTCATCACTGCATGTGAGGCCCACATAAGAAACTCCACAAGCGGTCAACGGCGCTCACGATGTGGCTGTAATACAATTTGGCTTTCCCATTCTCTTAGTGTAGAAAATACACACAAATATTGACAAACTCACTTGTGCAAGCCATCATAACAGATTTTAAAAAGTTGGGCCAGCAATACAGGGCCAGAAATACAAGATTGGGGTGTGTTCAGAGAGGTTTTGGAATTTGATTTCTTTAATGGGGATTTGCAAAATCATTGTTTCTAGTAGAGGAGATAAGACGGAGGGGGAACAGGTCTAGAAAATGTTCTCACTACCAATGTTACCGGGACAATGGATGGCCTGCTCTAGGCTCTCATTCATGCTTCTGTGGACAGCCTGAAGAGTGGCTGCGAAACACTGACAAGAGAGTCAGCATGGAACCTCAGACAGTGTGATGCAAGATGAGATCATTTTTATGACATCACAAGAGTATCATCCGGGGTTAGAGTATCAGTCTCCTTTACGCTCTCTCCAAAACAATGATGATTCATTGCGATGACTACTGAATGAAGCCTCTTGCCAGCATGTGAGAACTTGGTTTGATTGAATGCAGGGGCTGCACAGATATTTTCCTTTTGTCGTGAAAATAAGGATTTAGGAATGGAGGTCAGAGGCCACAGGACTTTGGCAGAGGTGCTGCTGCCACAGTGGGGGTTGGAGGAGCCCAGGTGTCTGGCAGAGAGAAAGTAGCCTGTCTGTTTCATGTCTGTTTACATTCTTCTTATCAAGATACTGGTGAAGCTAGCTCATTCTACACTCCCTTTTCATCCTTTGAAAACTAGGATAGAGAGGCTTCGTGAAGCCTCATTAGCTAAGCAAATGAGCAGCCCGTGTGGAAAGGCAATTATAAATTTTACTTTTTTGTCACAGAACTCACACAGAATACTTCTCACGGCCACATGCAAAGATCTTCAATGGAATTGAATATATTTTTATAGGTAAGGAAGGATGCAATACGGCAAAACAGTTCTTGGGACGAAAAGTAACTTATTAATCTTAATATTACTGTTAGTGTTAAACACCAGGCTTCAGCAGTGGCCTCATGTAGGAGGAGGGAGTAGCAATTCCTGGGCAGCAGTTCTGTCTTTCCCAGTCTCTGTGAACAGTCACAGTGCCATTCAATATCCACTTTTAATCTTGAATGCCAGGGAAGTCATCTTGTCTTCAGCACACCCACAACAGTTTAGGAAACTATTGAACAACGCTCTTATGGAGCTTGTGTGAAGCCGAGTTGTACAAGTATCTGTAATTTTAATTATGGGCAAACCATTCTGCTATTTAGCATGAAGCTCAAAGCCATTCTTACTCTTATTAACAGCTCCAGGTGTTTTATTGCATTCATTTATGGCTACAATGTTAAAACTGCTAGCTGGGCTTATCCCGCTAATAGCTCAGCCATGACAAATCCCCGAGATGTCATTGCTAATTGCATGCTCGAGGCCACACACAATGGGGGAATGTGATCATTTCTTCTTAGCTATCTATTTAGAGATTGTTCCTGTTGGTTGAGTAAAAATCATTTCTAAAACTGTCAGCTTATCGGATTAAACTTCTGCATTTTCATAGATGTGGTCCGGAGGCCTCCCTGGAGCTTGCTCTTGTCTCTGTGTTGAGCTAACTTCTGGCACTTACCCTGCAGAGGCACTATTGATAGAATGTTCACTTTGAGAGGAATCCATCAGTGTCTGCAAGAGTTTCCTGGCGCCTTTTCACCCGGGTAAGAGGTCTTGACCACTGAAATTGTGGGGAAGAGAAAGCATCCCTTTCCTGCTTGGCACAACTGTAGCTCCTAGAACACTTGAAAATGTTCAGGTGGACAGAGCTGCTTGCACACTCTGTCGATCTGGGGGTTTGTGTTATGAAAGATTTCCACAGGCACAAATACTTTTGAATTGCAGACAAATTACCTAGATCCTGCCAAATATTTGTGCCAAAACTATGATAATTATATATACCTCCAAGTATTAATTCCTGCCGAAATTTGAGATGATCTTCATAATTCTTGAATATCCTAAGATGAAAACAGAGACAGGAAGAAAATAACAATGAGCTGGGGCTCAACTGGTGAAAAAATAATTTTTGGTGGTTGAAAAAAGTCTCAAGGTATCCTATAAGACCATAAGAAAATAGACTTTCTGCCTTCATAAATGGAGTCAAAGATGATAAAAATGAAGAAATCACTAATGTTTGTCCATCAGCAATGCATGTGCCTGTCCATTGGACCACCACCACATGTAACACAGCATTCTGTAGTGTGTGTGTGTGTGTGTGTGTGTGTCCTAGATGAAACTAGATCTCATCATACCAACTAGAATGGCTGATAGAGAGGAGTCTTATCCACGTTTGGAAAAGTTCTGCTGGGCATTGACTCCCAGCTGAGAAACTTTTACCCATTTGCTTACCCTGTGTACCTCAGTGCTTGGGTTACGTGCGTGTACCTCAACACCTGACTTTTATGTGGGTGCTGCAAATCTAAACTAGGGTTTTTATGCTTGTGTGGTGAGCATGTTACCTACGAAGACATCTTCCCAGCCCTGAACATGGCATTCTTTGTGTTCCTGTGGCCACCTTCCATGGGACTTCATTTCTGGGAACCAGCTTGAAATCTTTCTCAGTAATTCTTGCTGCTTCATGCCAAGAAAATCAGGCTAAAGCCAAAAACTCTTTCTCATAGACAGAAAGTGATACCTCGTTTGTCTTAATTTCCTTGAAGGTGAAATGGTTACAGAGGCAAAATTCGTCAAGTCAAAGTGCATTTCAGGTCAATCAGGGCACAAAGCCCTGAGAATGCAGACAAGGCCTTTATTCTGCTGAAACTTCTTCATGGAGACCAAAGTGGCAGCAGCAGGTACCCTGCCATCAGAGAGGGCCTCCTGCCTCTATGAGTCCATGAGTATGCTGACAGGCAAAACAAGTTTCTGGAAAAGAACACTGCAAAAATAATTTTTATATATCCTAGAGAATATATGCACTGTCTATATTCTTATTGTATATTCATTTATGCATAATTTTAAATTAAAACTTAATGGATATTTGAGTAGACAGGTGATGGCTAGCTAGCTAGATGCATAGATCCCACATAGCTATCATGCACAATGCAAACAGAGAACAATACCTAATTTAAGGAATGCGGGGATGGAAGGCTATAGCTGATCCAGTCCACCATCTGGCCAAAAATATTCAGAAACAGGAAGCAAGCACAATGCCTTTATGGCAAGGTCCATGTTTGATATTAGAGACTCTAAGTTAAAAGAAAGAAATATTATCATACATTTTTATAGCTGCCTTACCACATATTTTTGGGCAGACCTACCTTCATTAATAAAAAGAAAATATTATTTTTCATACATTTTTTTATAGTAAAGAAAATCTTTCATCAATTTACAGCTCCATCTAATTATGTATTAATTATTTCTGAATTATAAAATCTGAGTCTCAAATAAGAATTTTGTCTGTTTACCCAACTATAGCCAAGGCTTATACAAACCAACTGATAAATTTGGCATTCTGCCAAATCACTCTCTTTTGGTCCAAGTATTTAATTTTTTTCTAATTACTGGTATTGCAATGTTACACTCAACAGGATACATTTTTACTGAGCTTGCCACAGTGCCACAGGCAGCACACAGGAGTGTGATAAGCTACCTTATCACAGACAGTGCTACTGATAAGAACCCACTCATAGTTCTCCAAGGCCAAACAGTGCCTATCACAGAGTGCACTATTGTGGGAGAAAAGCCACTGTGAGAGTGCACAGTTCTGATCCTTTGTTCTTGCCATTGTTGTAATTTAGCAAGTATTCGTGTTCTCATACTGACAGCGGTCACATCCCATCAGCTCATGCTGTGTGTTATGAATGTGACCCAAGACCGTAAACATAAGGTGACACATCTGAGAAATTCTGTAAATCCCAGAATCTACTAGAACAGAAGACTAACATTATGGTAATGATCACCTGGACTCATTTGTTTACTGGCTTGTTGGTTTATTCTGTGTTATTTATGGAATCTTGAGATTCACTGGATTTCTAAGATCCTGGTCTTTGATGGTTTCGGAATCATAATTTGACATAACCTTTTTCTTTTTCATGAAGCACAAGAGGTGAGCATTCTAGAAAAACTGTAGTTTGAGTTTGAATTTAGATCTTCTCCAGAGCAAGGTATACACAGTACTATTTCCTCTTGTAGCAGCAATGTTTTCAAACTCTAGCTGCAGGCAACCCTGTGCCACAGGAGGGACCATGAAGCCCGCCTGTGCTGTTTTTCTGTTGGAGTAGTTGGTGGGCTGTGCATTAGTCCATGACTTTCTTCGGTTGACACAACTCCACTCTAGATCAAATAAAATCCCTATAGAAAATGAGATAAGAAGCAAATAATTATACTGAGTGGATTTTCTTTTCTTTCTCTCTTCTTGGCTCTCCTGAATTTTGCTTGCTTCTCATTTGAGCAGTCACCTTTAACCCCATTTTCCAGTTCCCCTAGATCCACAAATATGTATTTCCTAATCAGTCACATTAGAGGTTAAGGGTCAATGCATCCTGTGGGACCTTCTTGCTATGGGGATACTCAGTTTACAATAGAGATGTGGCATCAGGTCCTGCATGATGTCTGTGTATTGTCTAGAGATTGGTTCAGGCCACAGAGCTGAGTATGGATCCAAGATATTATTGCTGTCTCTAGTTCCTGGATAGACTCAGCTTCCAAATACCTTAGTCTTTAGCAATTCTAGTGAGTCCATGAGCTCTGACATCTTTCGGGGAAATCCTTTTATGCTAAACCTTTGAGGTGTTGTTATGTTACTTGTAGTAAGAATCCTAATGGATTTGTTTTCTAAACAGTATATTAACACAAATATGGAGAGGAGTAAGAAGTTGTGTCATGACCAAGGATCCTAGCCCAGGGAGCACATCAGCAAAAGCTTCTTGGAAAATGTTTGTGAGTATTTTGTGAGAATCATCGTATCTATGCTCATTTGGGAAATTTCTATGGTTTTATTGCTATGTCCTCATCTGGTTTTGGAACAAGGGTAATACTTGTTTCATAGAAGTGGTTTGATGGAGCACTGTATTAATTACCTTTCTGTTGCTGTTAAACATTACAAATACCAAAACACAACTTGGGTAATGAAGAGTTTATTTGGGTTTATTCGAATTTCAGAGTGAAGAAAACTACCATGGTGGGGATACTTGACAACAAGCAAGCACAGAGGCTAGAGCAGGAATCTGAGCGATCTCATCCTCAATAGCAAACATGTAGCTGAGAGCTTGCACTGGAAGTACGGTGAAGTTAAACATTCACAAAGGCCTTCTCTCATAGAGGTCTTCCTAACAGCACTAGCCAGGCGGGCTGCACACTCCAATACCAGAGCCAAGGGGTGTCACGTCACTTTCTATTAAAACCACCTCGAGGCATTTGTTTCTTCCTCTCTATTTTATGAAATAGTTTGAAGAGTATTGGTGCTAGGTCTTCCTAAAAATACCGTAGGATTCAACAGTGAGTCTGTCCCATTAGGGCTTTTCTTTCTGAAGATGTTGTAGTTACAGCTTTCAGGTTTGTTGTTTGTATGTGCACATTTAGGTGGGAGGTCTAGATAAAGATGGGAATAAGGTAGCACTGAAGACAGAAGACTCGCAGTCATAATCATTGTATCACTGCGTTTGTCTTTTGAAAGCACAGTCATAATCATTGTATCACTGCGTTTGTCTTTTGAAAGTGAGAGCCCCAATGTTTGGTTCATGAATACTTATAATTGTCATATTATCACGAAGAACTGTTCTCTTTATTAAAACACTGGCCTTATTTGTCTCTGCTGATATTTTCTCTCAAATCTACTTGACCAAGAGTGAAAACAGCTGCACCAGCTTTAATAGCATGTTTGCACCGCAGTAGGTTGATCTCTATGTGTTCAGTTTTTGGGTGTCTTTGCAAGAGAGGTGTTTCTTAGTCAACAGATAGTTGGGTCTTATTTTTAATAAGTTTTACTCATAAGTTGCCAGAATTAACAGTGTGAAAAAATAACTACATTACTGAAAACACTTACAGATTCAATACATTTCCTATTAAAATTTCCATGACATTCTTCAAAAGACTAGGAAAAAAATCTTACAATTTTATAGAAGCACAAAATATCCAGAATAATCAATTCAGGAAGAAACAATGTAAGATACCACTGTATCTGACCTCAAAACTATGCTGTGGATCCTTAGTAGCAGCTAGAGAGTGGGTGCTGACACAGAACAAGATATAGATGAATGTGGTTCAATACAGAGCCCCTAAATAAGGCCACACAGCTATGGGCAAAGAGGTTGTAGCAATGGTGTCAATATATATTGAAAAAAAGAAAATGTGAGTGTGCATATACAAATGCAGAATAATGAGATTATAGCCACAGCTCTCATGCACCACAAAAGTCAATTCAAAACAGATCAAGACCTTAATATGAATTGTGAAAGACTAGAAGTTCTAGGGGAAAGCATAGGAGAGCACCACAGATACAGGCCAAGGGGAGGACCCAAACAGCACAGTGTTCTGATGTCTGCAAGTCTACAGGCCATGGCACAAGCAGATGCAGCCAAGCAGGAGCATAAGTGGGCCAGGGAAAAGAAATGTCCTGGGCTGCAACAAGAAGATGCTCCCTGCTCTGGGGGAGAGTTCTCTCAAGAACTACCATCACAGGCACATCCAGAGGTACATTCCTAGGGTGATCCCAGATCCAGTCAAGTTGATAGCCATGGTTGACCATCACACACAGGTCACATGCACTGGCTGGCTTCCTGTTAGTAAGTCATTAGCCTGAAGCACCTCACCCCCACCAGCAGGCCTGGCACTCAATGCATGTTTATCTTGTCTAATTTCCAAATGTGAACACATTTCAGAGTTGGGAAAGTGAAGCTCTGCCTAGGGAAGTTTCTGGAGTTTCAGTATTAGAGTATTGCTCAGAAAAGAAACTTGGATTAGCTTGATATCCAAGGAGAAGTTTAAGATCTCAATTTTATCCTCTTCCACTCCTTTCTCTGTTTGTCCTCTTTCCATCTTTAATTACAATAAAGCAGACTGTCAGGGATTATTTATGAACAAGATTCAGAATGTTGTCTTGCCCAATATGTTCTACCAGGAGATTTCTATGGAAATGCTCTATCCTGGTTAATCGTCCCTAATAACTAGGTTGTCTCTCAAAAGAAGACAATGAAGTGATTACAAGAAGATAAACATGTTTCCAAATCCTTGAGTGCCAATGGCAGAGATTTGTTCAAGCATTGTCCCTTTGAGAGGTTGGCGTCTGTTCTTACACACATTCCCCATGAAGAAAGACATGAAACAAAACATCTTAGCTCTTCTGGTAGCACTTAAATCTGATGGCACAGAATGGATTGCCTCCTAAAGAGGTTCCCATGGTAGAAATTAATTAAGGTGTAGGAAGTTGGGCCACAAAACACCCATCTCTTGAGAAACAATACTAACACAAGCAAGTATTGCAGAGCGAGTTTGTACTTGCTAACTAGGGGTGCAGTGAGAGAAGAAGCTACTACCTCTCCTTGGCTCTGAGAAAGTCCCACTAGCATCCTTCCAGAAAGGTAGCATGTGAGGTGTGTTTCTTCAAAGTCATTGAAGAGATACTAGCTTGCAGATGCATTTTTTCTTTCATTCTTAGATTGATGATTTTTTCTTAGTTTCAGAAAAGAGAAGGCAGATGTATCACTGTGGAGTCTGGTGATCGGGGTCATAACAAACTCTTGTGCTGCTGCAAGGCTCCTTACTAAATGTTTGCTGGTCCAAGTTACAAAGAGACCCCCAGAATGTTGACAAGTGGCTCAGGTCTTTGCAGTGGCTTTCTCTCAAGAGCTGGCTCAAGAATTCTGGACTCCAAGTACTCCAAGCTTTTTAGAGAGCACTATTGTTTTTCCCTGAATATTTCAGGTATGTCATCCTCTGTTTCTGACAATATAGTTGTCAATAACATTGTATTACTTTTTAAAATGACCTCAAATTAACAATAATTCAAGAGAAGCCAACTAAAGATCAAGACATCTCCATTTGACTATTTGTCTTCCAGGGTTGGGATGGAGAAGCTTCCTTGATTTCAGAATGAACAGGACCTCATGTTTTTAGAATGAGTTTGTAAATGACTTTTCTATACAGGCTTTACCTGTATAAAAAATAGAACACTGATCACTTGAGTTAGGCTGAAACTGAGGAGCCCAGAGTTCTGCCCTTCCTTCCATAAATTCAGGATGAGTCTCCATGCCATGATGTTTAAAAAGAAGGAGGATGAGGTTGGTGATTTGCCTTAGTAGGTTAAATCCTCATGATCCAGGTTAGGGTCTCAGAACCCACAAAAAGGCAGAAGGTGAGAACTGATTCCACGGAGTTGTCTTCTAACTTCCATGCATGCACTGCTCACACCCCACACACATCCTACACAGACATCATGCACTCTCATACATGATGATGATGATGATGATGATGATGATGATGATACTTTTGAAATAAGGAGGATATGTATCTTGGTGACACCAGTACGGCATGAGATGAGGTTAAAAAGAGATGTGACAATGTAGCAAAGCACATGGAAGGAAACACAGGTCAGGATGATATTCCTGACCCTGCCACACTTAGGATTTAAGATCCCAGCACACACTGTCAGTTTTCTGGTTGGATGTCTTAGCTCATGAAACTCTTCCATATGTCACTGATCCATTTTTCTACAGGAGCATCCCTTCTTTCTATCCCATGCCACCATGTTTCAGACATTTATTAAGTACCTTCTTTTTTGAGCTCAAAGTGAGGTTTCCACCTCTAACTTCCAGGGAGAAGCACAAACCATAGGCAGACTGAAGAGAAAGAAGGAATCCAGAGTAAGGGCAACACTCTAAAGACAGCTAAGAAAGGGCCAAGGGACACTACACTCCTGGATGATGCTGAAGCCACTGGTATAGAGAGTTAATCTCTACTGGGAAGAGAATGGACCAATATGCTTTAGAAAGAATAATATTTAATAACTTTCCTCAAATTTTCATGACCCACTAGGTAGAGTCCTCAGGTGATATTTACCACCAGCATAAAATGATTTATTTATTTATTTGTATGAAGGTAAAATACTAATCTTGCAATCTGATTTTTGTTGCTCAATTCATGTTCATTAGGGAGCATAGTGAATTAAAAGAGGCTCATATGTATCCCTAGAACCTGTGGATATCTTGCGATGTTTTGAGATGGTGTTGTGGGTATCTCCGGCTGGCCTCAGCTTTGCTGTGGGTAGCACTGAAGTTCTGATACTCCCCCCTGTACCTCTTAAGTTCTGGGATTACAAAGGAGTTACAGCATGCCTGGTCTATGTGATGCTGGGGATCAAACCCAAATGGATGGTTTCCTGCATGCAAGGCAAGCATCCTTCCAATGAAACATAACCCAATCTCAGAAATGAGATCCCTTAAAATCATCAGAGAGAATGAAACCCAATCATGTAAGCTCTTAGAAACAGAAGTCAGAGAGCTATGATGGAGATGTGGCTGGCTCAGTGTGACTTTCAGGGAGTTGACCATCAGCTGAAGACTGGATCCAACTGGAACAGTTGGGAATACCGCTCAGCAGACACATGGCATAGTCCTGCACCCACCAGAAACTGAATTCTGCTGACTAGAATCCTGCAATGATGGAACAACTAGCCTCTAGAAAAGACAAAGAGGTGGATTCTCCTTTAGAGCATTGGGGTTGGGGGGAAGCAGGGAGCCTGGGAGCCCCAGATTTTAGCACAATGAGATTCACATGAGCTTTGACCTTTAGAAGTGAGACGATAGCTTCAAGCTATCTGTGGTAATTCTATTACCATTATGATGAACAAATGTGATTTTCTGTATGATAAAGGCTAGAGGCTCAGAAATACAATCTATTTGCCAAATAAAATACTCTTTTCAATGCAAATACTGAGCACTGTGTGTCTGTTTTGTCCTCCCTGAGGAATGCCACCTTCAGGCTTCTGAAGGGCTCCCAGATCCAAATGAGTCAGCTTCACCCTAGAATGTTTCCTTCAGATAAAGGCATATGAATGATCTTCCACCTGCAAACATTTTAAACTCAGCTCCATGCGCTATTTGCCTACAGAAGTCAAAACAGAGCTGAGTACTCCTAGCTTCCCTAGGGGCTTTTTGTGCAGCTGCCTTCCTTCTATCCCCTAGGAAAGAGATCGTTTCACTGATGAATATTCATTTTTATCTCAGTGATTTTCTGCTCTGGCCATAGGCTAATTAGCATAGGTTTGATGGTGGTTCATGTATGCACAGGAATAAGTCAAAAAGAGGAAGAAAAAAAATGTCCTCCTGTCTTTAGGAAGGACCCTCTTTGTCCCCCTCCAGGTGAATGAATCTCCTGGAACCAGGTGGGCCTGGATGGTGTGGATGCTGAGTCCTGCCTAAAGCTATTGTTTAATGAATCAGGAGACTTGCTAAGCTCAGAGTTTGTACTATGGACCAGCAAAGCCTGATTTCTTCCTTCCCATTCAGCAGTAGGTTCTTTGGGCATGTGTCTTGGGTGCAGCCTGCCCGGTGTTGACCCAGAAACCTTGCTTTTTTTTGGTGATTGTGAGAGGGCAGAAGACAGTCTCCTCATGGAAGGACAGACACAAAGGCAGAGCAGAGAATTGACTTCTGAGCCGGGTCCAGCCTTACCAGATCTCCTAGTGGAAAACATAAAGATGTGTTTCCAAAAGAATAAAATTTGTACATTTGATTTTTTAAAATTCAATTGAGAAAACTGAGTTGAAGGAAGCAAGCTTTGGTAAAAATGAATTTGCCTTACCCTTACTGACTCAGAGACCTGGAGCCTAGTTGATTTTGTTTAATTAGTTCTTTGAGCATGTCATACAATGTGCTTTGATCATATTAACCTTCCCCTTGAGTCAATGAATCCATCCCCATACCCCCTGACCCACCTGACTCTGGGCCATTATTTTAAAAAAAGTCCAAATCACACCACCCATTCTTCCCAAGCTCATTGTAAACAGAGGTCAGAAAGATTTTAAAAGCCAGAAGTGGTGGAAGATTTCAAGGAAACTGTCTTCTAACTACAGCAGGACACATGTGAACACACAGCAGGACAGCTGCACATGTGAACACACAGCAGGACAGCTGCACATGTGAACACACAGCAGGACGGCTGCACATGTGATCTCACAGCAGGACAGCTGCACATGTGAACACACAGCAGGACAGCTGCACATGTGACCTCACAGCAGGACACATGTGACCTCACAGCAGGACAGCTGCACATGTGAACACACAGCAGGACAGCTTCACATGTGACCTCACAGCAGGACGGCTGCACATGTGACCTCACAGCAGGACGGCTGCACATGTGAACACAGCAGGATAGCTACACATGTGACTTTTCAGCACTGACAACTGCACATGTGACTTTTCAGCACCGACAGCTGCACATGTGACTGTGCAGCACCGACAGCTACATAAGACCTGTACCATCTCAAACTGCTCCAAATCCCAACACAACATGAAGCCACATTCCTTTTATTTTTTTAAATAACAATTTTATTAATTCTTTGAGAATTGCACATGATGCTCCCCAATACCACTCATGTCTCTCCCTATCCACCCTCTGCCTTTGCAACCTCCTCTGCTAAAGTAAACAAACCAAAACTAAAACCAAAGACAGTAAAGCACAAGTGTCTGCAAGCATTAAGTCAGATTGCCTGTCCATTCCGGAATTGGTTAAGCACCAAGCTCCTAAATTCATCCAGGATGTAGCTCAGTGGTGGTGGCATGACACTTTCCCAGATCTGAGGCTATGCATGTAAGGTGAGGGCCCTTGCCCAAGTGAGTGCTTCCCTGCCCAAACCAGAGTCTGGGGTGGAGCCCCAAATGCAATCAGTATGAAGTACATACCATTACTAAATCCCTATTGCTCTAAACTTAAGGTTTTATTTTTTATAACAGTGAAGATGTATGCATGTGTGTGTGTGTGTGTGTGTGTGTGTGTGGAGTATCCTCACTAAAGGCTATCATTCTCTCCCTGTTCACACATCTATTCTTGAGCTCCCTTTCTCTAGCAAGTGTG
>JADRCH010000199.1:1800550-1825191 GCA_019843965.1 Rhynchomys soricoides
TGGGGTTTTATTGACTGGGTGTGTTAGAGCGACTGAAAAGGTAACTGTGGAAAATGCTCAGCATGGCGGTACGACTGACATATGTATGATCTTTTTATGCCAAAGCTGCTCATTTTTTAAATTTTATTTTTATTTATTTATTGCCCACCCTGTTCCTGACCTGTGTGCCTACAGGCCATCTGCATTTTCCTCAGTGAGAGAGGTAAGGAGTAATAGAAAGTTCTAACCAGGCTTCTGTTTCCAGTAACTGAACTCCTAGAGCATCACTTTCCCACTCTTCCTCAGCCTCAGAGAGGATGAATACACATGCTCGCACCTTAGAACCATGGCAGCTTGAACTGAGGAGCCGTCACTTGCCAGGTTCCATTATACATAATTATGTAAATCATCAAATCTCATTAGTAGGTTTGGTAACCCTTCCTCACTTCACTGTTCATGCCTAATTCAAGCAAATCAAGTAATTATAATTTTACTGTAACTTCAGTGATTTTAATTGCAATGAAATTATAATTTCAATTGTATTCTCAATTAAAACAATTGGGCTCATTGCCAATTCCGTTCAGTTTACAAAGGTCCCAAATCTTAGCTAAATAGTTGGAGATGACAAATAGAACATACCCTTTCCTGTGTCCACAGAGAGTTGGGATTATTCAGAAACAAAGGTTGGTGAGAAGATAAGACTGGAGACTGCAATTCCAAGAGTCCCAACAGCTCAGGCCACTCCTGTGGGATGTGGCTGAGGCAGGCGTGAAGTCCACCTGTTTGATGCTCTCTGAATCTGCTTGTCATGTCTAAGTGGATGAGGGAAGAGGTGTTCCAGACAGATATACAAAGCATGAAAAAATATTTATTCATCTAATGTGTGTGTGTGTATGTGTGTCTGTGTGTGTGTGTGCATGCACACATGCGCACCTAGTGGCAAGTGCCTTTGCTCCTGAGCCCTTGCCAACCCTACCTATGCCCATTTTATCCATCAACTATTAACTAAATTGGCTAAAACTGATTCTTAAAAACACAGCCAAGGGACCAGAGAGATGGCCCATTGGCTAAGAGCACTAGTGATTATTGTAGAGGACCAGTGTTTGGTTGCCAGCAACCACATGGTGTTTTACCATCTGTAAAATCCAGTTCTGGGATTTTGTTTCCTCTTCTGGCTTCTGAGGGCATCAGTCATATATGTGGTACACGGACATAGCTGCATCAAATGCTATCCTATACAAAATAAAAAAAAAAAATAAATGAGACTTTTTCAAAAGTGCACTTAAGACCAGACCCAGGCCGATACTTTGGGCAGGTGGTTCTCCATCTCTGTGTTGTGCCAATGGATAGCAACAGCTCAGAAGTCATGATTAGGTAGGAAGCTACAAACCTGTGGCCTTGTGTGCAGACTCCAGGTTGGTGTTCACATGCTGGCTTAGGGACCAGAGAACTACAGGCTGCCGAATTTCATTTACTTTCTGATACGAAAGCAAGGATTTGTGAACTTCCATTGGAAGCTTTTCATCACCAAGGACACCAGGACTTCACGATAACCGGTGTTCTATCCACATTCCTGCTGTCTCTTTAGTGGTCACATGATATGTAGATTCAGTTAATGTCCATCTTTGTATTTATTCGTCATACAGTACTAAGATGTAACCTAGGGCCCCTCTCATGCCAGGCAAGTGCTTTAACACCGACTTACACTCCTAGTCACATCATCACGATCTTTAAAGTGTTTCTCCTTGTCTAGAAAGGCCTTCACTCTAATAAGTGCAGAATTGCTACTGACATTTTTGAATTCTCCTCTTTAAACTGCAACATGGTGCTGCACATACCTGCTTCTCTAAGGCTTTTTAGGATTCAGGTGTTCTTCTCAATCCAGGAAGGCTCAGTCATTCAGTTTATGAATATACTTAAACATAAGAGTAAGATTAGTCTAGTGGGATGTCCAGCTGGAGCAGGAGCTTCTGGAACATTCTACAGCCCACCCCCACTCTAACTAGGGCTCTTCACCTGGAACCACACATCCTCCTACATAAACGAACACAAGATGCCTTAGACATCCCAGCATTGACAACCACTAGAGTGGAATACCTACAACAGGGTTTACCTGTCTAGTGTGGACATGTATTCCCTTCCTACCTTCTTAGCTTCTCTTATTTTCAAATGATACTCCTCAGATCATCTTGTATCTTCACCATTCTTTTGTGTAAGTGTGCTTTCATACATGTCTGTTTGTGCTTAAGTGTGTGATCACATGAGTTGGGAGGACCGAGGTTGACTTCAGGTGTTCTTCTCATTGTGGGTGTGCATGAGTGTGTACTCATTTGGGTATGGAGGACTGAAGTTGACTTTAGGTGTCCCTAACCACTCTCCACCTTTCACAATGACTTGAAATTTCTCTCTTGAACCCAGAGTTCACCAATTCAACAAGCCTGCCTAGCCAGCTTGCTCTCTAGGATTCCCAAATCTCTCTCCCCTGTGTTAGGATAGAGTTGTACTGCCACATGTGATTATGCGGCCTTCGAGAACTTGAATTTCCACAGTTCTCACCTTACTGTTGAGCGGCAAGTGACTTACCATTAAGCTACAGCTCCCCACTCCCATGTCACTAAGCCATGCCCCCACAATTCTGTCTAATTTTTCATCCCACTTTTCACTGTACCTGCATCTGTTTTTGTCTACTTGTTTGGCTTATGTTTGCAGACCCTGTGCCTCTACGCTGCCCCATTGGTTGGGTTTCCTTGGAGCACCTGACTTTTGTTTTTGCACATACCGTGAGGGCACAGACATCCCCATGCACCAGTCACCTACTCCTAAATACTGGGGCATCACATTTCCTCTCTTGGTTTCTTGGCTTGTAGAAATAAGGTTGACACATGCAAGGTAGATTCAATAGAGAAAGAATGGCTATCTCAGTATTAGCCTAATAAAAATGGATGCCATTGGTCCAATAAAATTGATCAATTTTTCTAATGTAAGAAGGAATATAAAGAGAACTCAGGGTAGCTTAGCTAACCATTAACAATCTTTCAATGACTCACAGAGTCATGCACTCACTCAATGGGTCACCAAATAGTTATTTTTTACTAATTTACCATATATTTATTCTTGGGTACACAAAAAATAACCCAAAGCTTGCTGTTGTCATCTCATCTGACTTGTATAATTTCTGGGAGCTTTGCTGGGACAATAAGAGAGTGTTTAGATATGTGATATGTAGCCATGAGTATGCTGCTTAGAATATTTTACAGTGCAGACCGTGTGAGTCATCTCTGAGTCGCTGAGTCCACAAGTGTACCTAAGGGAGACTGCAATGCTAGGAAAATGATACTTTGTTCTTCCCTGATCTGTCCAAGCAGACCTTAAGATACTCTGAGTAAGGAGAACAATGAGCTAAATATGTGCTCTGCAGAAGGAGAGCAATGAGCTGTGTGCTCCTCCACATGAGGAGAGCAATGAACTAACTGTGTGCTCCACATGAGGAGAGCAATGAGCTGTGTGCTCCACAGAAGGAGAGCAATCAACAAATTGTCCACCTGACTTTCTTGAGACAGTGGTTAAGCCCTTCACCTGAGGCTTGCTTATCTTCAGAGATGCTGGCACAGATGCTGGAAGATGGAAGTCTCTCCACTCACCTCTGCTTCCTACTACACACACTGCTGACTCTTTAATGCTAAACTCACACATTACTACCTTCTCACCTGTACACTCCCACTGCCACTGCTACACACACATACAGTCAGGACAAAAACTGACCATCTTCTCTCTTCACATTCGAAAACCATAGATTGCATGAATGAATTGTCAATAGTCTTTTTTAAAGTTGGTTGGTCTTCCTGGCTAGGATATTACTTGGTGGGCTGGACAACGTATTTACTCATGTGACACTCAATTGGTTAGACTTTGACCTGCAAAACTTCTGGACTTGGATTGAAGAGATAGGGATAATAGGTCAGGTAGAGCACCTGACAAGCATGCATGAGGCCCAGAGTTCAATACCCACTATCTTAAGAGAAAAAAAAAAAATCTCTTATTTAACAAAGGCATGATAGCTCATACTGTGATTCCAGCATGTGAGTGAGGCAGGGATCAGGAGCTCAGAGCCAACCTGGGCTTTTTGGACTCTCTTTTCTTCAGAGCAAGCAAGAGATAGACTGCCCTGTTGAGTTTCATACTACTTCTTTGTAACAAGTGCCTGTGACCCCATCTCTGAGCTGTCCAGTTTGATGGCCCAGCTTATTTCCTGCTTACCAGTGTGGAAAGGAAACAAGCAAGCATCGTCAGCATGGCTATTCTCAAATTATCTTTCCCTGTAATTTCTAGTTCACATGCCTTTTGTCTGAACAAAGAAGGGACATTGATTTCTACCAGGCAACACTCACCTTCAAAGGAATGTGCTGGGTGGAAACAGCCTGTGCACATCAAAGGTAAATCATTTGCAGGCAAGGGGTCTGAGCCCCCATGCATGAGGCTTTTAAAGCCTGGATGATACCTGAACATGATTCCCAAGCTTGAGTGGAACCATGCTGCACTGCAAATGAGAACAGGCAATTCATCACAATCAAGCATGGTCCAGAAAACCTACCTGAGCTTATGCAAGGCTGTCCATGTATAAGCCACACACCCCTCAACAGATGCTGCACAGCTGAGACAGGAGGAAGAGTGTGTACGAGGGGCAGATAACACGAGCTGCGAATGTGTAAATGCTCAGATCAGGCGATTGTCTGGCAGCACACACAACTACAATAATAACAGTGCTGGTTTGCTTGATCCAAGGCTCCACTCAGCCAGACCTACTCTGCTGTAGTTTATGGGCTTGATGGATGGAGTGGAGTTCACTCGTAGCTCATTTCACCAAAGCCTGCCAGTATGTGTCAGTAATGCTGTGTGTAAGAATGCAGTTTGTTGATCTCTGGGACAGCCCAGTGGCTGCTTAAATTGGCAAACAAGATGACTTTCCAGGCCCAAGATGACTCTCCAAGCCCAGAATGGCTTATTTAGGCTTTGTGTAGAGATCTGCTGGAGCTGGATATATTTGTGTACCTGCAGCCTGGTTTCCAGGTCATTAAAACACATCTGTTACCATGAAAAATTGGCAGTGGAAAGGTAGAAAGCAGGCCAATGATTCATGTACACATATGCACACAGGTACTCACACATGCCCGTGTTCCTACACACACACACACACACACACACACACACATGAACTCAAACACACTCAGCTGCACACACACGTGCATACCCCTCCAGGACAGAATCACCACAAAGATAAAGAATCATTGCTGTAGACAGTTGTGTCCCTCCAGTTGCTCATTCACCAACTATCTATAAAGCCTGACTCTACTCACAGGCCAACAAGACTGACCAATCCCCAGGCATCAGGGAATAGATATCCAAGTAGCTGGTACCAGTTCTGTCCTGCTTTGTCTGTTTCCGGTAAGCCCTTGCTTAATTGAAATGGCTGTTAAACGAGTCAGAGAAAAAGATAATCATGAAGGCACAGCTATCAACTTCCTTAATACTCAGAGCTCTGAAGGAGGTAGTGTGTAAAGATGCTTCTCCATTCACAAAGAATTGTGTCTCCTGAAATCACTCCAGACTGAAGATAACAAGGTTACTGTTTTAGGGCTTTACTGCTGTGCACAGACACCATGACCAAGGCAACTCTTGTAAGGACAACATTTAATTGGAGCTGGCTTACAGGTTCAGTCCATTATCATCAAGTTGGGAACATGGCAGCATTCAGGCAGGCATGGTGCAGGAGGAGCTGAGAGTTCTACATCTTCATCTGAAGGCTGCTAGCAGAATACTGACTTCTAGGCAGCTAGGACTAGGGTATTAAAGCCCACGCCCACACTGACACACCTACTCCAACAAAGCCATACCTGATAGTGCCACTCCCTGGGCCGAGCATATACAAACCATGACAGTTACATTGAACACCACAGCTCAGCCTGACCTGTCTTGACCTCTTTGACATACCTATGTTAGTGTGTTGTTGGGCCACCACCTCTCAGAATGCTGCATAACATAGCAATGCTCCAATGCCCGTATTTGAAACTCCTGGCTATACAGTCTGCGGCTTGAGTCACCTGACAGTTCCATGGCTTCTGTGTATCTTGAGACCATACCTTGTAATGTGAACTTGGAAAAGTTCAACTTTCAAAATATGAAGTATGCTTTCTAGCAAAATGTGCATCGTGCTCTGTTGCCATGGTAAAATATAAGAGAAAAATCACGTGGCTTATACACAGGAAGCATTTGCACACAAGGAAGCTTGTATCTTGGATACTTTCCAGTATTTTCATCATATTCCGTTTCTGAAACCCACAATGTCGATAGTTTTTCCCTATGAAAGAAGAGAGGATAATGGTCTGGGATTTTCTAGGCTCAGAGGTTGTATTTGATAGTTTTCTTGTTCTATGGCCAGCTGTCTGATGTGAAACAAGGTAAGGAAGGGGGTTTCAGCATCATGATATAAAGGACAGTTCATCCTGGCTGGGAAGGAATGGCAGCCAGAGTTTGAGGCAGCTGGTCCCACCTCGGGGAACCAGGAAACACAAAATCAAACAGGTTGGCCAATACATGTGAGATCCCTTTCTTCCAGCTAGATCTCACCTCCAAAGGTTCCTGCTGGATACCAGTAGCATCTGGGGAGGAAGTGTCTAAACATGTCAGTCTGTGGGGGACGTTTAAATACAAAGCATGACAAGAGTAAATGAGGGGCAGACAACCCCCGGGAATCTCACACAGATAAGCCTTAGGAATACAAAGCACAAAAGAACAAGGGCATTTTGTCCAATGCGTTTCAGTCATACATAGGGTTAATCTGTGTGGCAAATCCTGGTTTCATCCACTCACAGTTCCCAGACCTACAAACAGTTGTCCTGGCAAGAGATCTTACGGCTCTCTATGGCAACCTCCCCCCAAACTACATTTGATCCAACTACATCTGCAGTACAAAAGGAAGAGCTATTCATTCCCAAGGCAAATCGATGGCAGGTGGATGGGGGCCAGGGGTCAGACGCAGAGAAACGAGCATTGCCTGATGCCATAGTAAAGATCAGTGATGACCTAAAACTTAGTATTCTAGACATGTTCATGTAATAAAATTAAACTTAGCTTAAAGGGGAAAGGCAGTGGTGGGTTGAGGGGTATTATAGTAAATTACCATGGAACTGGGAACTGAGAACTAATCAGGAATAATGAAGACAAGCACAAGGCATGAGTGAAGAGAGAATTGACCCAAATTACATGGCTGCAGAATTTGGAATATCGGGAACCTGGGGGCATGACTGTGCCTTATTCTGACTTTAAAAGTATCTACATCTATGTCCGTTTGGATTTTTCTAAATGACAGGGGGCAATATCCTGCTTCATGAGAACTCTGTGGGCCCTTCCGTTAATACGCTGGGAGACTTAATATTCTGGGCATGAAAGGCTTTGGATGAACATGAGATGTTATCAAAGCTATACATATTTTAAAGCCTCAGGATTCCAATTGGATTTGCCCTTTTCAGATGCCCACTGAATAGTTTAAATGCTTCCAACATGACTTTGAAGTTCTATTAAGGACAGCCGGAAGATCAAAAGCACAAATCTAGAGCCATGCAGACGTCATAGAGAAGGGTAGACTCCGCCAGCCATCCTGACAGGCACTGGAGAGCCTTTCACACCACTGAATTTTTTAAATTAAAAATAGAGATATCTGCACAAATCAGACCATTCCTATGACACCAAAAATTAGCAGTTAGCATTTGTGTGCTCTCTGGTGACAGTCTAACTAAATATATAAATATCAGAAACATGCCAGCTATCGACAGTGTCCATACTAACAGATACATTACATCAGGAAAATAAAACAAAAATACTCTGTTCTGCATTTGATAATTTCTACATACAGTGTGTCATTTGTAGTGTTCATAGTTTCTTTGTAGATGCTGCACAGTGTTCGGAACTGGATGTGTGTACATTAGTGAGGGTGAGTCTCTAATTTTTGGTGCCTGCTTTTGCTTCCGAGCTTTCATTTTTGTTTGGGGGCGTGCCTGTAGTGATGTAGATGGGAAGCACAATCACAGAGGCTGAGCATTACACTGGCTGCCATCTGGTATATGCCTCCTGTAAGGAATAGACGTTTGCCTGCCTTCAGCTTTTCTGTGTTATAAGGAATGCGGATGGCACACCGGAATCCCTTCCTCCTGCTGTGCACACACAATGGTTTGCTCAGGTTACATATTTGTAAGTGGGATTCTACCTCCTAAAGCTGCACGTTTTCAACTTTCCAAAGAGCCGACTCCAGATTTGCTGCAGCATCTGGACTCCCACAGGCAGGATGGAGAAGCCTGTCTCACAGCCTTCTAGCCTCATCTGACTTCCTCATGGCCTGCTCTCCTCCTTTTACTGGCTGTTTCCATCTGGCTTACCGGTCGTATTCATGCTGTAGGTCATGTTTGGGAGTGTGATAGATATTCATGTCTCGCTGATTTTAAACGTGATCTTTACTCCTCCGCCCTAATATGTGAACTGAGCTAACAAATCCTGCAGCCTGTCATTTATCTTAGACGTTTATGGTGCAGCTTGCAATATGAGAGTTTTATATTTTTGAGATGATCAGATTCGCTTGCATGTTTACTGATTGAGAAATATGTCTACGTAGCTTACATTTTTTAGAACAAATTGCTGAAGAGTAACTTTGTGACTTCTGGGATTGGGAGACGGGGGTTAGTGTCCCTTTGCAGCAATCAGTTTCTTAACCACCTGGAATTCACGTTTCTGTGCTGTGGGAATTGTGAATCTTGTTTTACTTTCCCAGATGGGCAGTCGGTGGTCTTGGCCCTGGTCTTTTGAGATAGTCTGATTTTCTGCCCTCAAATGCAGGCCTCTGTTTACTCCTTAGCCAACCATGTGGACCTTAAACCTGAGACTCAAAAGCATGTGGGCTCATGTACATTCATCAGACAGAAAAATAAGATTTGCTGGGCTATTTTGGTATAGGAATATAGCACACAGCAAGAAAAGCAGCCTCTCTTATCCAGCCTCCCCTCCCTTACCCAGCCTCCCTCCTTTACCCAGGCTCCCTCCCTCTTGTGCATCTTTCCCACCTGTCACTCACATTGCTGTTTTTCAGTTCCCACTTGAGAGAAAGCACGTGGCTCTTGTCTCTATTGATGACTTATTTGTCTTAACAATTGTGGAGAATGAGAGATGGTTCCTTAAATAACCCAATCGAGGTTATCATATTATCCAGCTGCGTGCTGAGCATCCACAGAGAGTGGAAGCAGAAACCAAAGGGATGGAAGTTTACTGTTAAATGTCCACACAATGGCTCAGACCAAGCCTGGGTGTCTGTCAGTGGAAGAGGGTGAGCTCTGATGCAAGTATGGAATGGAATGTTATTCACCCACTCAGAAGATCAGACTCCTGCCTTCACAGCAAAATGAATCAATTGACAAACTAGGTACTTACTTAATAACAAGTCTTCTTGTCTTTGGTGACATCTTGACCTTCAGTTCTGATTCTTCAAAAGCACCCTCTCTCAGACAGGTGTGAGGGCATGTGCATGCAATTCTTGGCCACCTGGGACAATAGGTGGAAGAACCAACCTCGGGTAGACACTCTTCCATCTATTTGTTGTTGTTTTTTTTTCTTTTTTTTTCTTTTCATATTTTATTTACATTTCAAATGTTTCCCCCTTTCCAGATCTCCCCTTTGGAACCTCCCCATTCCCTCCGCCCTCCCCCTGCCTCTATGAGGATATTCTCCAACCCATCTCCCCACCCCATCCCCCACCCACTATCGTCTTCCCTCCTTGACATTCTCCTATACTGGGGGATATAACACCCTCAGGCCCAGCCTCTCCTCCCCCTGACAGGTAACAAGACCCTCCTCTGCAGTCTTTGTGGCCAGCACTATGGGTCCCTCCATGTGTATTCTTTAGTTGGTGGATCAGTCTCCAGAAATATGGGTGGTCAGGCCAGTTGCCAGTGTTGCTACCTCTCTGGGGCTGCACACTCCCTCAGCTCCTTCAGTCCTTTCTCCAAGCCCTCCATCTGGGACCTCGTACTCAGTACTACTGTTCCTGCAAAGTGACTCTTGGGTATTTCAAACTTTTAAGCTAATAACCACTTAACAGTGAGTACATACCATGTTCATTCTTTTGTGACTGCGTTACCTGGCTCAGAATGATGTTTTCAAGATCCATCCATTTGACTACGAATTTCATGAAGTCATTGTTTTTAACAGCTGAGTAGTATTCCATTGTGTAAATGTACCACATTTTCTGTATCCATTCTCTGTGGAGGGACATCTGGGTTGTTTCCAGCTTCTGGCTATTATAAATATGGCTGCTATGAACATAGTGGAACATGTGTTTTTATTACATGTTGGAGCATCTTCTGGGTATATGCCCAGGAGTGGAATAGCTGGGTCCTCAGGTAGTATTATGTCCAATTTTCTGAGGGTCCACCAAACTGATTTCCAGAGAGGTTGTATCAATTTGCATTCCCACCAGCAATGGAGGAGTGTTCCTCTTTCTCCACATCCTCTCCAACATCTGCTGTCACCTGAGTTTTTTATCTTAGCCATTCTGATTGGTGTGAGGTGGAATCTCAGGGTTGTTTTGATTTGCATTTCCCTGAGGACTAAGGATGTTGAACATTTCGTTAGGTGCTTCTTGGCCATTTGAGTTTCCTCAGTTGAGAATTCTCTGTTTAGCTCTGTTCCCCATTTTTTGATAGGGTTATTTGGATCTCTGGAGTCTAGCTTCTTGAGTTCTTTGTATACATTGGATATTAGCCCTCTATCAGATGTAGGATTGGTGAAGATCCTTTCCCAATTTGTAGGTTGCTGTTTTGCCCTAATTACAGTGTCCTTTGCCTTACAGAAGCTTTGTAATTTTATGAGGTCCCATCTGTCAATTCTTGACCTTAGAGCACAAGCCATTGGTGTTCTGTTCAAGAACATTTCCCCTGTGCCCAAGTGTTCGAGACTCTTCCCTACTTTCTTTTCTATTAGATTCAGTGTATCTGGTTTGATGTGAAGGTCCATGATCCACTTGGACTAGAGCTTTGTGCAGGGAGATAGGAATGGATCAATTCGCATTCTTCTATATGTAGACTGCCAGTTGATCCAGCACCATTTGTTGAAGATGCTGTCTTTTTTCCACTGTATGGTTTTAGCTCCTTTGTCGAAGATCAAGTGACCATAAGTGTGTGGATTCATTTCTGGGTCTTCGATTCTATTCCATTGATCTACCTGCCTGTCACTGTACCAATACCATGCAGTTTTTATCACTACTGCTCTGTAGTACAGCTTGAGGTCAGGGAGGCTGATTCCCCCAGAAGACCTTTTATTGTTGAGAATAGTTTTTGCTATCCTGGGTTTTTTGTTATTCCATATGAATTTGAGAATTGCTCTTTCTAGGTCTACAAAGAATTGAGTTGGGAATTTGATGGGGATAGCATTGAATCTGTATATTGCTTTCGGCAGGATGGCCATTTTAACTATGTTAATCCTGCCGATCCATGAGCATGGGAGATCTTTCCATCTTCTGAGGTCTTCTTGGATTTCTCTCTTCAGAGACTTGAAGTTCTTGTCATATAGATCTTTCACTTGTTTGGTTAGAGTCACACCAAGATATTTTATATTGTTTGTGACTATTGCGAAGGGTGTCATTTCCCTAATTTCTTTCTCAGCCTGTTTATCCTTCGAGTATAGGAAGGCTACTGATTTGCTTGAGTTAATTTTGTATCCAGCCACTTTGCTGAAGTTGTTTATCAGCTGTAGCAGATCTCTGGTGGAGTTTTTCAGGTCACTTAAGTATACCATCATATCATCTGCAAATAGTGATATTTTGATTTCTTTCTTTCCAATTTGTATCCCTTTGATTTCCTTTTGTTGCCTGATTGCTCTAGCTAGAACTTCAAGTACTATGTTGAATAGATAGGGAGAGAGAGGGCAGCCTTGTCTAGTCCCTGATTTTAGTGGGATTGCTTCCAGTTTCTCTCCATTTAGTTTGATGTTGGCCACTGGTTTGCTGTATATTGCTTTTACTAAGTTTAGGTATGCTTCTTGAATTCCTGATCTTTCCAAGACTTTTATCATGAAAGGATGTTGAATTTTGTCAAATGCTTTTTCAGCATCTAACGAGATGACTATGTGGTTTTTTTCTTTGAGTTTGTTTATGTAGTGGATTACATTAATGGATTTTTGGATATTGAAATATCCCTGCATCCCTGAGATGAAGCCTACTTGATCATGGTGAATGATTGTCTTGATGTGTTCTTGGATTCGGTTTGCAAGAATTTTATTGAGTATTTTTGCATTGATATTCATAAGGGAAATTGGTCTGAAGTTTTCTTTTATTGTTGGGTCTTTGTGGGGCTTTGGTATCAGTGTAACTGTGGCCTCATAGAATGAATTGGGTAGTGTTCGTTCTGTTTCTATTTTATGGAATAGCTTGAAGAGTATTGGTATTAGGTCTTCTTTGAAGGTCTGATAGAATTCTGCACTGAACCCATCTGGTCCTGGGCTTTTTTTGGTTGGGAGACTGTTAATGACTGTTCTATTTCTTAAGGAGTTATGGGACTGTTTAGATGGTTTATCTGATCCTGATTTAACTTTGCTAATTGGTATCTGTCTAGAAACTTGTCCATTTCCTCCAGATTTTCCAATTTTGTTGCATATAGGCTTTTGTAGTAGGATCTGATGATTTTTTTAATTTCCTCAGAGTCTGTTGTTATATCTCCGTTTTCATTTCTAATTTTGTTAATTTGGATACTGTCTTTGTGCCCTCTGGCTAGTCTGGCTAAGGGTTTATCTATCTTGTTGATTTTCTCAAAGAACCAGCTCCTGGTTTTGCTGATTCTTTGTATTGTTCTTTTAGTTTCCACTTGGTTGATTTCAGCCCTTAATTTGATTATTTCCTGCCTTCTACTCCTCTTGGGTGTATTAGCTTCTTCTTGTTCTAGAGTTTTCAGGTGTGCTGTTAGGCTGTTAGTGTATGCTCTCTCCAGCTTCTTTTTGGAGGCATTCAGAGCTATGAGTTTTCCTCTTAACACTGCTTTCATTGTGTCCCATAGGTTTGGGTAAGTTGTACTTTCATTTTCATTGAATTCTAGGACGTCTTTAATTTCCTTCTTTATTGCTTCCTTGACCAACTTATCATTAAGCAGTGCATTGTTCAGCTTCCATGTGTATGTGGGCTTTCTGTTATTGTTGCCATTGAAGACCAACCTTAATCCGTGGTGATCTGATAGGAGGCATGGGATTATTTCAATCTTCTTATATCTGTTGAGGTTTGTTTTGTGACCAATTATATGATCAATTTTGAAGAAGGTACCATGAAGTGCTGAGAAGAAGGTATATTCTTTTGATGCAGGATGAAATGTTCTATAGATGTCTGTTAAACCCATTTGGTTCAGAGCATCTGTTAGTTTCACTGTGTCTGTGTTTAGTTTATGTTTCCAAGATCTGTCCATTGTTGATAGTGGGGTGTTGACGTCTCCCACTATTATTGTGTGAGGTGCAATGTGTGCTTTGAGCTTTAGTAGGGTTTTTTTTTTTTTTTATGAAAGTGGGAGCTCTTGCATTCAGGGCATAGATGTGCAGAATTGAGAGTTCTTCTTGGTAGATTTTTCCTTTGATGAGTAAGATGTGTCCTTCCTCATCCTTTTTGATGAATTTTGGTTGAAAGTCAATTTTATCCGATATTAGAATGGCTACTCCAGCCTGTTTCTTGGGGCTACTTGCTTGGAAAATTGTTTTCCAGTCCTTTACTCTGAGGTAGTGTTTGTCTTTAATACGGAGGTGCGTTTCCTGGATGCAGCAAAATGCTGGGTCCTGTTTATGGATCCAGTCTGTCAGTCTATGTCTTTTTATTGGGGAGTTGAGACCATTGATGTTAAGAGATATTAAAGAATAGTGATTGTTATTTCCTGTTATTTTTGATGTTTTTAATATTGTTTGTGTGGCTATCTTCTTTTGAGTTTGTTGAAAGATTACTTTCTTTTTCTTGAGTGTAGTTTCCCTCTTTGCATTGGCATTCCCTATGTATTATTCTTTGTAGGGCTGGGTTTGTGGAAACATACTGTGCAAATTTGGATTTGCCGTAGAATATTTTGGTTTCACCCTCTATGATTATTGAGAGTTTTGCTGGGTATAGCAGCCTGGGCTGGCATTTGTGTTCTTTTAGAGTCTGTATGAGCTCTGCCCAAGATCTTCTAGCTTTCATAGTCTCTGGTGAGAAGTCTGGTGTAATTCTGATAGGTCTGCCTTTATATGTTACTTTCCCCTTTTCCCTTACTGCTTTTAATATTCTTTCCTTGTTTTGTGTATTTGGTGTTTTGACTATAATGTGAAGGGAGGAATTTCTTTTCTGGTCCAGTCTATTTGGAGTTCTGTAGGCTTCTTGTATATTTATGTTCATCTCTTTCTTTAGGTTAGGGAAGTTTTCTTCTATAATTTTGTTGAAGATATTTACTGGTCCTTTAAGTTGGGAGTCTTCACTCTCTTCTATACCTATTTTCCTCAGGTTCTGTCTTCTCATTGCATCCTGGATATCTTGGATGTTTTGGTTTAGGAGCTTTTTGCATTTTGTGCTTTCTTTGACTGTTGTGTCCATGTTTTCTATGGTATCTTCCGCACCTGAGATTCTCTCTTCCATCTCTTGTATTCTGTTGGTGATGCTTGCATCTATGACTCCTGATTTCTTCCCTATGATCTCTAATTCCAGGGTTGTCTCCCTTTGTGATTTCTTTATTGTTTCTATTTCTGTTTTTAATTCCTGAATGGTTTTGTTCATTTGATTGATTGTGTTTTCCTGTATTTCTGCCCGTTTGATTGTGTTTTCCTGTAATTCTTCAAGGGATTTTTTGTGTGTCCTCTTTAAGGGCTTCCAGTTGTTTACCTGTGTTCTCTTTTATTTCTTTAAGGGAGTTATTTGTTTCCTTCTTAAAATCTTCTATCATCCTCTTGATAAGTGATTTTAAGTCTGAGTCTTCCTTTTCTGGTGTGTTGGGGTATCCAGGGCTGGCTTTGGTGGGAGAGATGGGTTCAGCTGAAGCCAAGTAGTCTTGGTTTCTGTTCCTTGTGTTCTTGCCCTTGCCTTTCGCCATCTGGTTATCTCTGGAGTTAGCTGGTCTTTCTCTCTCTGACTGTGGCTTGTCTTTCCTGCAAGCTCAGATGTCAATATTCCTGGGAGACCAGTTCTCTCTTCCAGCTGTTCTTCAGACCCTGTGTCTGGAGTCCTCCTGTTGCTGGCTCCTCAGCACAAGTGGGCGGGTAGCTTTCTCCCGGAGCTACTTGAATATGGAGAGGCCTGTTGGCCAGGGCGGGGTTTCTGTCCACAGGTGGAAGCAGGCAGGCTCTTACCTCCTGGCTTTTCCTCAGTCCCCTCTTCCATCTATTTGTGCACATGAAATTTACACGATACATCTTCATTGTGTTTGCTTCTTTATGCTTCATTATGTGTGCTTGACTTTGCCTTAACTTTACAGTGGATTTGGAGGAAACCATTTCTGAAGGAAACCAGTTTAGTTTCCCGTCTTCTGTTCACCTGAACCTTTTTAAAAAATTATTATTAATTTTAATCCCATGATACACTTTGTCCTTTTGCTCTTTTCTGTACTGATCTTGTCTCTTTGAGATCCTTCATCCCCGGTATAAATAGTGATATTTAAGTGTTAATGAGTAGACACTGCTCTTTTACTACTTGAAGGGTTCCCAGCAGGTCGGTCCACACCTTTTGTTCCTTTCTCCAGCCACAGTTTACTTATAATAGATCACTGTCTCTTCTCTTTCTCTCACTGATTTAACTTTGTTGTTGCTGCTGTTTTGTAGTAAAATAACAAAGTAACACCCCAGACCCTGGTAGACCAGTGGCAGCAGGGCCATGTTTCTGGTATAACAATGTTTCCAAGGTTTGTCTCTGGACTGTGATGTCTGATGTAGGTTTTTAGTAGAGAATTTCTAACTGTTCCTTATATGTGAAGATTTATTTATTTAATGATGGGTGCAACCAAATTTGAAGACACGTTTTCCTATGTCTATGGGGATGAAAGGGTGTGTTTCTCCTTTGACCTCTCAGTGCCAAATGACATTAAAATCTTATTGCGTATGTTCAGGTTAATTACTTCTGTGCTTTAAAACCTATATAAGAAATGTGCATGTTTCAGAAACTGAACAGTAAAAACAGAAGTGGGGATTCCATAACACTGACAGCCAGTAACAATACCCAGCACCTCTTGAGCACTCCTGGTTGTCTTACAGTACAAGCCACCTTACAGGTGTGCTTACTTTCATCCTGGCTCATGATGAATGGGAACAATGACAGCTGCTGCTTCATTTCCTGGAGGAAACATCAGACCCACCGTGGCCACAGCGGAGTTCTCGATTTTAAAATTAAAACTTGATCAATGTTGATGACTATCATGCAAATATCATACCTTATTTGCATATTCTATTTCTACTTGGTGAAAGTCCATCTGCCTTTGGAGGAACTCAGTCACCAGAGATAAATGTTCTCAGTGGGTTTATAATTTTGAATTGGTGATAATTTATTTTTTATTCTTTTTCTTTTAGAGTTAGGTATGAGTTCTATTTTAATAATGTATTCTTAGGCACAAATTGTAAGCACTTCAATGACATAATTTAATTCATCCTCTCCAAAGCTCTGTGAATTGGTAGAAAGTTTTTAATGACTTATTTTTTAACCATATTAAAAATTATAGCAATCTCACTGTTAAACTTTTGCATACAAAAGCAATAAAGAAAACAATTAAAATTCCTTTCCTTTGTTCCGGAGATAATGAACTGTAATAATTTGCAGTATAATTTTATTTTTTAATATATGCTTCCACTTTTATTACATTTAAAGCAGGCTGCCCTTTGCATTCTACCGTGCTCGCTTTCTGTTACACAATTAGCATTTGCTACCTTCATGACTCTTACACTGATATTTTGAAGTTATAGGTTAAATGACAGCAGGCTGCTTCATCTCAGGAGCAGAGCAAATGTGATGTTAGTATTCTCCACATGAGTGTTTGCCTTATATTTAAGCAATCAAAATAATGTGCCTATTCACGCTTTCTGTTTAGGTATTTATTAATTATAATTTGAAGTATATCTTGTGACACAATCTCAGAGAGGAAATTGCTCTAAGATCTCTCACAATGATGCTTTTCCTCTGTTCTCGTGTTGAATCAACAAAATTTCCCAATCTACAGCAAGCTCAAAAACACCTTCATGATGAATGAACAAAGACATATGGGAAGGTAGGAACCAATAGGAAACACCAACCCATATCTGAGACTCTCATAGCTTATTTAAATAGTCCCAAAGCATCCGAAGACAGATATGTCTGGGTGAATTGTCCCTAAGGAGCTGCCAACCAGGATGACAACTCACATCACAGTAACCAACACTGCTGTTCAGTGTAGCACACAGAGGGTTTGCTCTTGTCCACACTATAGACCTATAGGAGGTGGCAGCTCCTCTGGTCGCCAAGGTCATCAGAAATCTGAGGAGAAGACATCTGTACTGTCCATGTGCTTTCATCTGTGGCTGGGGAAGGTGCTGTGTCCTTTAGGAACTGTGTCTCTAGATCTTATCCAATGGGACATGAGACACCTCTGACTGCAGCAGTGCTAAAGTGAGCCACTTGGCCAGCCACTTCCAAGAGCAAGAGTGGCCTGGACGTTGATACACGGGAAACACACTTGCTCTCAGGTTTGCACGCACAGCCCCACTTCCTGCCTCCTTTCTCCTTTCTGACTGGACGCAATGTGATCAGCAACTTCCCACTTCTGCTTCCACACTTGAACTATAGGGGAAAACATCCGTCCTCTCTTCAGCTGCTCTTTGAAGTACCATCCTAACACAGGTCACAAGTTCCTTGTGTTTATTAGAGGGAATGACTGAAGGGATTGTTATCTGCTAACCTGCTTTGTTTTGCCTGTTCTTAAAGGAGAAAGGAGAGACTCAGGAAGTTTGGGGCCATCTGCCTGCACTGTTACTTTAAACAGTAACAGTGTCACACATCCAGGGAGGCTTGGGCGGTTTCTAGCAAAGCATGGCCACATGCACAGCTGCCTGCACTGTTACTTTAAACAGTAACAGTGTCACACGTCCAGGGAGGCTTGGGCGGTTTCTAGCAAAGCATGGCCACATGCACAGCTGCATCACTAAGGAGTAAAAGCCTGGGTTTAGCATTAGCTTTTATTTTAAAATGCAAAACAATTTTTATTATTTTAATCATTTTTCTCTCTGCTCCATGGACAAAATGTACTCATTAAGAACTGAAGGGTTACTTATTATAAATAAACTGAACATTGTTTTAGGTGATTCATCATTATTTCTGTGACTCTCAATTTTGTATTTTTCACCCAAATTTAACAATAATGCTATTAACCACTGTCACCACATAACAATGAAGAACAAATATTGCTGTGGAGCTTGCTCAATGCTGGGCTCTGTTCCCCAGATGTGTCAGTGCCTTTTGATCACTGTGTGTGAGTTTTTCCATATTTCAAGCATAGACGCCTTGAGCTTGTTGCAAATATTTACCCAGAAAGCCTTGCTTCTTGACCTTTGACCTGCTTAATGGCATAACACCATGCTCAATCAAGCCAATCACTTTTCATTGCTGTATGTCTGTTGTTATTGTAACACTTACAAATTTCCTCCACACACAGATCAAACATAAATACCTCTAAAATACATTGACATTTTTCTTCATTCACAAATAAACTCACATGTAAACCAGAATTTACACTTTAATATACTGAACTATATCGAATAGACAGTGTAAGGTATACATAGTAATCACATGTTTGTATACGTAGTATACATATATAAAAACATACAATATGCAATATAAAGAGAAGTATCCAAAAAGTGGATCTCTTCTCCATGACTGGTGCTGAGCCATTCATGCTAACTGTAACCTCCAGAGCACTGAGATCCCCTCCTCACACACTATCCTGTTGCATGGGCTGCAGTACCAGAGCTCACATGTCCTTGCTACAGTGAGTCAGAGTCAATGAGCGGGACCTTGCATGTAAGCATCTGTCAACTGTGCTAGACTGAGTTTTCACCATCTGTCTCCATGATAACGGCACATCACAAATGGAAAGGGCCCATTTGCCTTCCCCACCCTTCCCCTAAAGCCTCCTTCAGTTCATAGGCCCCTTTCAGGCCTTCTATCGACATCTATTTCTACCAAGAGTAGATATTTACACATACTAACAATTGGAAGCTGTTTCTCACTCATGCCTTGATGCCTAACAAAATGCTGTGTATGTGTACTCAGGAGGCATGTACAGTTAGACAAGATAGGTTTAGAAATCAAACATTTACTGAAAAAGAAATAAGGAAATTTATTTTAAAACAATCCTTTGTTGTATATAGAATTTTACCATTTATTGAAGAGAAAATGAAATTTACATACAAAGAACCAAGAATTCAGATATATGAGCTTGTGGGAACCACTTCCATTCAAGCCACCATAGGCCATTTAAAACACTGTTATAATTCTGTCCTGGTCCCCAGCCAAAATGTATTTAATGATGCTTCATGGTACCCAAGTCAGAAACCCGAAAGCAACTTTTAAAATTAGACTTCCCAACACAATGGGAACTTAAGATCTATGAATTTGACACTTGCATGAGGATTGATGGCATAAAATTATTAAAAGTCGTTGCTCTCCATAATTAAATTTAGGTCTCTATGAAAAGAAAATGTCTTATGTGCGATATCAAATCTGGGCTGAGGAGTCTCAGGCAATACCTACTGCTGTTGTGTGGTGGGGGACATGCTCAATGCCAAGTGTTCCCGCCCTTGTGTTCAGAACCAGGCTGGGAGAAGCCACGTGATGCAAGCACTGCCAGAAAGACCTTGGATACTTTGTCTCAGTTTTTTACTCAGTTTTGATCATTGAGTGTTTAGAAACCTGTAAGTGGTGTTAAATTTTTCAGAAGCTCCACACTTATTGGAAGCACAGTTTATGAAGCAGGGGCTTAGAACATGAAAAAGCGTTTGGCAGAACGGAAACACCAGTGGGATTGTTCTAAGCTAGGGCTGGCTGGGGCTTGATGTCACAGGTCTATCTCATTCTCACACACACACACACACACACACACACACACACACACAGGGTATTCATACCAAGAAGATGGTTGTTTTTATGACTGACAGATCTTTGTGGGAGGGGCATGTATGTGACTGGCATCGGGTTTATGAACATAAATCTCCCTGACTTCATGTTTCCTTCAAGGCTCAGCTGATGCATGCCATCTTTCCTGTAGCATACAGTAGCATTTAATGAGATTTCCCGTTGCCCAGGCTGAACTGACTTTGTAACAGTTTTACATTAGATTTCGAGTGAGAAAGCTAGGTCAAGTTAACATTCTGAGAAACAGTCTGTTTGAGGGGACAAATAAAGAATATAGGAATAAAGGGGACTTGGCAGGATAAATTGTTACAGTTACCTTGTTTCTGAGGTGAGAGGATATGTTCAGTGAAGAATGTGCACAAAGGGTATGAGAGAAGACCCAGCTGTAGAAAGGGCTAGGTGCATAGATCAGATCCACAGGGAAAATGCACACCGTATCTGGTGATCTCAGTTTTCCCTGGAAGGGGACTAAGGTGCAGTAGCTCTGATCAGGGGAGTAGCTACATGTAGGGTGGTTGTGATGCTCACAGTGGGAGCTTTCATCCCACTCTGAAGGAGTCTGTTGTAGTGCAGAGCACAGGTCAGACCCAACATGGGTGGCCTTGGTGAAATGGGGGAATCCGATGTGATTTAAGAAACAGTGATGGTACAGCTTTCAAGGGTCGATTTGGGATTGATGGGGAAAGTAATGTCAAGGGAGGGACTCAGTAGGCTGGTTCTTGGGTGGTTGGAGGGGTGGTGATGATGTTACTGAAGCTTGAAGAAGGAAATAAGAAAAATAGTAGAGGCTACAGAGGAGTAGAGGTGTCTGCCTCTTGTCTACCGCTCATATTCCAGAAAGAATGTTGGCAGCTGGCAGGACAAACTCTACAAAACTGGTGAAATTGAAGAAAATTTGACCTTGCATCTGTTCAGGGAGACTTTCTAAAAATTACTAGGCAATGGAAAAAGAAGAGGCGGAGTAGAGTGGAGGGGTTCCCAGCTGGCCACACCTACCCTAGGACCCCAAAGCCATGAGCTTTACACCCAGAGTCTGAAGAAAGCCCAGCCCTCATCCAACACCATGTCACCCTGGTGTTCTTGCCAATCACCCCAGATGCTTTGGGAATAGACAAGCTACCCCTGGGAGAGAGCCACGTAAGTCAACAACTGCAAGGTACCCAAGTGAAAGAAACACACCGTACTAAGACAGAAGCATCCGATGGCTGAAACAGAGCAAAATGTCCCATTTTTCTTCCTCCAGTCTTCCAGTGTGCACCAGTAACACTTCCACGACCCCATGCCCATGGAGGCAAATGCCTACAGCATTTGGTAGAAGCCGTTCAAATAGAAGCCCAGCCCACAAGACTGCCAAGAAAGTCTGAGGGCCAGCGGCACAGCTCACTAACATGCAAGCATAGCTGCTGTCAGGGGAACTGTGTATTTTAAAAGGCCAATACCTGTCCCATGATTGAGGAGGCAAGGAAGAAGTGTCACAGGAGAAGTGACCTAGAAGGGAAGGTGATACCAGAACTAGGTGTGCTCAACAGAGGAGGCAGTGGAGGAGAGAGCCAGGTTGAACATCTACATCAGCCTGCCAGGATCTCGACAGTACGTCAGAGGGCCAACGTGAGGTGGCTGGAGGCCTCAGTTATCTCAGAGCTCAGGGAAAGGGCACAGAAAGAGATATTATTATAAGAACTCCTCAGTGTTCATCCCCACAGGGCAACTCTGCCATGAAGAACATAGAGCTGGAGGGACAAAGGAGCAAGGGCCCCAACACTCATCATCCTGTGGACTGAACAAGACACTGCTTTCTCAGGACAGTGTGTCACCCAATGCTGCTCAATGTAACTCCCAAAGCAGGGGTCTCTGCCACTCCCTGAAACCACTTGGACTCCTACAGCACCAGAGCAGGAGCAGCTTGTGCTACCATTCTGTTTCCAAGGGGCTGTTAGCATCTGTGCCAAGACTGAACATTTGTCATGTTGATGTGCTGTCAAGAGGGGAAAAGAGATGTTTTCTTTAGAGATAGTGAAGCTACCGCTTACTGTCCTGCATGTATCGAAAGGCCCAACTGAGCAAAGTGAGGAGGTGTGTTCACAGACTCTGAGATGGGATGTGGTCACACTCATCTGCTCAGCTGTGATTCTCTTATATCTTGTTCTGACATCCTTGGAAATGACAGCAAACTGGCCATGGTCCATGCTCCAGGTCTTTCTTTACCACCTCTTCCTTACTGCCATGGAATATGTGTTAGTATTGGCTGAGAGCTAGGTACAGCCTGCCTATCTGTGAGTATGAGCATACACACACATTCACAGTCATGTACACACATACACACACATGCACATATGCATGCGTAATTCACACACATGCATGCATGCATGCATACACACTTGGACTCATACACACATGTACACACATATGCATGCATGCACTCCTACACACACATACACACACACACGCATGCATGCACATAAGCACACTTGTACTCACACACACACACAAGTACACACACGTACACATGCATGCATGCACTCATACACACATGCATACATGCATACTCACACTCCCCCCACATGCATGCATGCACATACACACATACACACACATGTACATATGCATGCATACACTCAGACACACATGCATGCATGCACAGATACTTGGACTCATACACACTCATACACACATGCATGCATGCACTCCTACACACGCACACACATGTATGAATGCATACTCACAGTCACACACACATACACACACATGCATGCATACATACATACATACACACATGTACACACATATGCATGCATGCACATGCTCAGGCACACACACATGCATGCACATACTCACGCACATTGAGAAGATATTGATATCTCTCATTTGGTTGTACCATTCTTAAGATCCATGAAGCAAATGACATTCATAGTGGGATGGCTTTTTCTGTGCTCTGTTCTCTTTGCTTCATTTCTGATCATGCTCTCATAGTTTCTAGTGTCTTATTTACCATCTTGAATGGCACAAACACTTCTAGCTCCACCTTAAATAGAATTTTGGAGTGATTTGCTGGCCAACTCAGAGGCAAGCCAAAGCCATCGGGTGAGTCTATGTAGGTGAGGATGAGTACAGCTCATGTGGAGCCACAAGGAAGGGGACTTTGGCACACAGGAAGTGTGCTGAGACCTCAGGAGAAGAGGCTGTCAGGCCAGGCACAACTTCCTCAGCATCCAGTGTAGCACCAGTCAACAGTGAGGTGCAATGCTCTCATCTCAATGTCTTTTCCTTTCAAGGGGAGTCACATTTACAAAAGAAAGTTAAGTATCAAACACACACATGTAGATCAAAGTATCCTCTCTTTAAGGTAGGAGTATACCAACAGAAGGTGAGGGCTGAATATGTGTCTTAGTCTTTAAGGTGCATTTCTAAACATCTATGGCTTCCACCTAACTGTGAAGACCAACATGTATTTCAGTATGTGATATTTAATCCTGATTTCCCACTTGATTGGATTAAGAAATCCAATAAGGAATGAAGTCAAGACAGTGTGCATTCCTAGCAGGTCACAGCCATAGACCATAGGTGGTATCCCTGAGGGAGCCTGGAAGACATGGAGATGGCCTCGGGAATGAGAAACCTGGCTCACATCTTTGGTCATCTGGAAGCTGAGCATCTGGTCTGCTCAGTCAGGCTCACCTGAGAACAGAGGGGTGGATACCAGGGATTTTCATGAGAGCAGTATGCTGAACCTGGAAGGACAGGTGTAATGTGGGGACAAGACCCATCTATTCAGTCTGGCTGTATTTTTCTGACGTTTTGTCTCCTTCCATTCCCTGATGGCAGAGGAATAGATTAAAGCCATTTGACTGGGGTGTGTAAGTGTTAAATGGGGTATTAGGTTATCATCATGGGGGTCAGTCACTGCAGATTTAGTAAGGATTTGGTTTAATTAAAGTGTTTGATTTGCATTCACTAAACGTGGGATAAATTCCCACGGTCCTTAACATCAGCGGCTAAGTGTTTAACTTGCTTAGAGCTTTGAAGCCCCTTGGTCTGGGTGTGAATTTAACCTAAACTTCTAGTTAATTAAGATCAGAGGAGCTAGAGGGAGTGAGAGAGGGGTCAGGAAACATAGGAGGAGCAAGTAAGAAGTTTAGGTGTTCAAGTCTTTGTTTCGTGTCATGTCTGTAATGGAAGTAACATTAAGAATATAGACTAGAGACATCATAGGACACCTCTCGTAAGTAGAAATCCTATTAATGGGGGCAAATAAGAGTTGTTGAGATGATTAAGACCGTTAAAGGTAATTTATTTCATCGATAGGGTAATGGTAACATATTTTTATTTAAATTAATATGAGCAGTTGAGAGTATTGGCTAATGGCCTATGAACCAGGGGATCAAGTAATACTACCAATAGACAATAATAGCTGTTATTCATTCTGTCTGGACAATCGATTATTACACTAAGGTTTTCTATACTTAATTTTGGTTTAATCCAACCCACCTTC
>JADRCH010000199.1:1825201-2012995 GCA_019843965.1 Rhynchomys soricoides
CTTCCTGCTAGAATACATGAGATATCAGAAATGAAAGTGAAGGTGGGGATAGGTAAGGGGTCAATTTGAAACATGTTACAAACGTAGGGAAATTCCTGGTATTCTGAAGTGAGCTGGAGTTAAGTTTTAGTGTCTCCTCCTATTATTGTCTGAATGCCGTGTCATGCCTGCGTATAGTGTGCTTCAGCGAGATCAACGCACCGTTCCCTCCTCTCAAATAAATCACTTCCTTCTATCACTCTCCACAACTTCATGTGTTCTGTTTTTAAACCCACTAATCCACTCAGCACTGCCTTGTATGTGTACGGATGTAGCCATCTGCTGGAGTACGGGTAACCTCTGAGTGGCCCATCAATGGAGAGAACCGATATTTCCTCCCCCAGCAGCGATCAATAACAGCTCCTTGGCTAGGGGTATCTGCTTTTACTGACAGCATTGCATTATACACTAATTCATAACTGTAGTCACCCCCCCACACATTAAGGATGTAGTGGTTTGCACGTGAATTACTTAGGTAGTTGCATTAGAAAGTTCATCTCTTGCTTCCATAGATCACGGTTTGTTAATAAACTAGGACACTTGCTTGTGTGCTTATTTCCAGTCTGGTCATGTAAATAGTAAGAATGGACTAAACATAATGATGAGTGAGCCTGATGTAGCGGCTGTTAAGATGACAGCGTGGACTATGGGATTATTAAAATAGGGACACTGCAACAAATGCTCGGGTGTGTTGTGCCCAATGGTGTGTCTCACTACATTATTGTAGAATCTGAGGTAGCGAGGGAGGTTTTGAGTTCTAAAGACTGGGCTCAATTCCTATAAGTCTAGAAATTAGACGAATTAAACATCTATTGTTTACTGTAGCATACTAACCTTCACTAGACACATTCTGTGTGTGAAGGAGAGTTGATACAATAATAGAGATGGAAACTGGTCCCTATAGAAAGTTAATTATTTTGTAATAAATGTACTAGTTGGTTACATAAAAATTAAGAGCAAGATGCTTTATAAAACCGTAGTGGTGAGAAACAAAGTTCTAACTATAAAATTGCAAAAATTTCTAGAGGAAAGTCATCATACAATACTCCTGGGGTGGTGTGGGTGTTAGGGCATTGACTACAATAATTGGTGTGCTTCACCATGAAGGTAGTACAGTAAATGGTCCTGGGGTGTATCTAATGTAGGGTGGTGTAAATTCTGTTAGCTCAAACGGTGCCCTGTTGGTGTCTGCTAGTGGAGGGATAAATCACATTGTGGCTGGGGTCATCTTGGTAGAAGTAATAATCCATGTGCTTGGGTATAAATCCGTGTCCATGGGATCAGTGGCCCGTTTCTTAGTTGACCTGATAGAATGACGGCCAGTGAGCCTGGACTCATGAGGCTCCACTCATGTGTATTTAGGAGCTGAGACCCGCTCCAGTCATAAAACTGAGTAGACTAATGGGTTGAAAGTAGCTACAACAAAGTCGTATGGTTTCTGTTTACTGGGGATTGAGCTGTGAAAGGTGGACTCCACATAGTGGTAAGGTAAAGGGACTGGGGCAATCATAAAAGTAAAGTTGATGAAGTGAATTGTCACAGACTGGTGGTTTGCATTGGTGATAGACTGAGGGGGGCCACAGGGAACAGGGACAGTAGAAGTGAATTGTCACAGACTGGTGGTTTGCATTGGTGATAGACTGAGGAGGGCCACAGGGGACAGGGACAGTAGAAGTGAATTGTCACAGACTGGTGGTCTGCATTGGTGATAGACTGAGGAGGGCCACAGGGAACAGGGGCAGTAGAAGTGAATTGTCACAGACTGGTGGTCTGCATTGGTGATAGACTGAGGAGGCCACAGGGAACAGGGACAGTAGAAGTGAATTGTCACAGACCGGTGGTCTGCATTGGTGATAGACTGAGGGGCCACAGGGAACAGGGACAGTAGAAGTGAATTGTCACAGACTGGTGGTCTGCATTGGTGATAGACTGAGGAGGCCACAGGGAACAGGGGCAGTAGAAGTGACTTGTCACAGACTGGTGGTTTGCATTGGTGATAGACTGAGGAGGCCACAGGGAACAGGGGCAGTAGAAGTGAATTGTCACAGACCGGTGGTTTGCATTGGTGATAGACTGAGGGGGGCCACAGGGAACAGGGGCAGTAGAAGTGAATTGTCACAGACTGGTGGTTTGCATTGGTGATAGACTGAGGGGGGCCACAGGGAACAGGGACAGTAGGCAAGTGCATGCATCCCAGTATTTTTATTTGGCTAATGTGAGAGGTGTTGTGAAAATTTCAAATGATTAATCATTTCATTAAGTTATGAAACAGCCCTCAGATATGTTCTTTCCTCCTGTTCAGGCCTCAGAGCCTAGATCATGCCTCTGCGATATCCACCAGGCCAGCCAGGTGTTTCCAGAAAACACAGATCCTAAATTTAAAGGATTCATGAGTCTTGTGAGGAGTGCTTAGGGTCGGCAGTGAGCGGGAGCTTTAAACATTTGAACAAAGGTCTCATTTCCATTGCCAGTAGTCAGTTGGAACTGGAAAGAATAAAGCACAATAAGAAAGGAACACACACACACGCACACACACACATACACACACTGGGGTAGAGGGGAGGAGGAGAGAAAGACAGAGACAGAGATTGGGGCGCAAGGAGAGAATACCTAGCAGCCATTTTAACAGATGGAAACGGGTAAGAATGTATGGGAAGTCTCTCCTTTTGTGATACAGCAGCCCCATCCTTCCAATCTACCCTCTCTCTCCAGTCTGGGGATTGATGTGAATTAACCTGGGATCATCTATAAGCTCAGAGGCAACACACGGGGAGGGGGGAGGGGGGCTGGATTTTTAAATCCCATGAAGCTCATAGGCTGGATGAGCAAACTGCAGACCCATGCTGAGCGCCCTGCCACTGATTCTGTCCTGTCATTTGGGGAGTGTGTGTCTTTGCAGAATCCACAGGGAAGTGTGTACTCAGATGACTGTCCTACTTTGGAAGGTACAGAATGACACTGTGGACTTCAGACAAGCAAGGTTACAGATGAAATTAATTCAGGAACATTTGACGCTCATAGCTTGCTGGAGATGTGTCATTCTCAAGAACCTTCCATTATTCTCTGTGGAGAAATCGGAGGCATCATTTCACACAAGATCTCAATCACAGGAGCAGCTGATGCATGCTGGATACTGCAGAGCAAGGACATCCTCCTCACAAGTTCTCAACACACCACCCGTCTGGCCACACTACTGTTTCTGTGTCCTGTCTGTCTCCTTCCAGAAGCAAATGGCTACGGCGCACTGGAAGGAGAAAGCTAATAGCCGATTTTTAGCATGAAAAATGGCTTCTTGCACTAATGATTCCTCTGTTACTTCATGAATCACAGTTAAAAGCTAATGTGGGGCTGGCTATAGTTCAGGGGAAAATTTAAGAAATTCCTCAGAATATTTCCTCCTGCTGCCGTTTTGTCAGATTTAAAGAAGAAAAAAAAATGTCCTTGCGTTCTTCTTTACCTCAAGGAACCAAGGGATGAGAGAGAGAGAGAGAGAGAGAGAGAGAGAGAGAGAGAGAGAGAGAGAGAGTGTCCTGGTTGTCCTGTTTGTCTTTGCCCTTCCTGACAGGCCAATAGAACGGCGGTGGGTGGGGGCGAGGATATGGATCTGCTGTGAGTCCTCCATTCACAAGTCAGTGTTAGGGTTCAGTTCTACAAGGGAATGAAACAAAAGCACAGCAGGAATCCGGTGAGGGGTAGGAAGTCCAGAAGGGAGGGACGCTGGCTGCATGCCCACTGTACCAGAGTGACCCTTCAGACTCCAATTTTCTGTAGTTTCCGGTACCCAGCAGGAAGCTGTCAGGCTGAATGCATTGTGACCCTTTTCAAACATCCTCAGGCCTGGCTCTCCCAGGGAGGTGGGGTTTGACCAGGCCTGCAGATGCACCTTGGACAGATTTGGGACTCCCTGGTGACCCAACCCAAACATCATTAGGCCTGGGTATCCTAGTCAGGTGGGGGTTTGACCAGGTCTGTAGATGCAGCCAGGGTAGGTCTGGGACTCCCTGGGAAGTTGAGCTAGGCAGAGGAAAGGCAGGCCTGCCAGTTTGCACGCTAATTAGTGCCTCTTATTAGGAACGGTCTGGGCTGACTCGGGTCCAGGGAAGGTGCCCATGGCGCAGCACTGATTGGCACTGGCTTAAGCTATTTCTGACGGTAAACGGCTGGCAGATGCCACCAGAGCCATGACACAGTGCCCTGACACACACAACAAGAGCTCCAGCAGATCTCTGCGCTCTCCCTCTACTGGTTGGAACCGGCTCTGCACTCTGTGCCTGAAGGACCCACAGGATTCTTGCAGAGAGCCTGAACTTGGCTGGGCAAATAAATGTCTGGGGAGGTGGTGCTTAGTTAGATGCCTTTGCATTCTGTCCATTCAGTTGCTGCCACGAGCAATCCTGGAGGACTTCTGAAAAAAAAGCTGAGAAGGTGATAACACGAGGGGCAGCAGGAGCCGGAATAGCGGGGACTCTCCATTGCTACATTACTCTATGCCGCAGTGCAATACAAGCAACAGCTGTAGAGTATTGGTGAAAAAGGAACGCCCATCAAACGAGTTCAAGCCAGATTCACTACCCTGTGATCGGGATCTCCTCAGAGAACTTAAATGTGTTCCTGATTCTGTCTCCAAAACTACCTCTCTGAACAGGGTGCTCAGACAATCATCCCTTGGGCTTCTGCCTATGTGTCCACTGAAGCAGCTCTGTAGGGTGTCTGTCAGCAGCTACCTCTTGGGTCTGTTAACTTACAGGCAGGACTGAGACTCTGCCTCAGTGAATGAGCACACACATAGGAGAGTGTCAATTATCACTGGGAGAAGGGATTTGTCTTACACATAAATGCCTCTAGGGTTGAACAAACTTCAAAATGGAGCTTGCCTGCACTGTAGGCTGGATTGCTTGGTGTGTGTGTGTGTGTGTGTGTGTGTGTGTGTTCAGGAGAAGGGTTATTTCACTGAAGCATCTCTGTTTTAAAGTTCTCTCTTGTAAAGACACCAGAATACTCACCAAATGATTGTTCCTTCCTACTGCACAACAAGAACAAAATTACAATGAGAACCTGGTAAACAGAGGCACAACCTAATCATCTGTGGTCCCTACAGTTTGGCTGTCCCTTTGGACCCCACTTGATGGGTGAGAACTATGTAGGAGGGAGCTTCATCCATAAGAACTTCTATGCAAAAACCTTACATTTCAAGGACTTTTGCCAGGGCCATAGCAGACACTGATGGTGACTAAACTTAGGTGTCATGGCTGCCAGGAAAGCCAAAGGAGTGGGTGCTGAAGGGTTAAAGTGTACATGGAATGGGGAACCATGGACCAGTCACTGATACCCACAGATCCTGAGACTCCTGCCTGGAGACCACAGACCACCAAGACTATACATGCTCCATTCTTAAGACTGGCACTTCCAGTCCAGTAGAAAGCAAAAACCACACAGAACATCATCTCCATGCACCCAGAGTGAGATCTCAGCACAATGGGACTCTTCACTCCAGCACCCTCTTCAGACCCAGTCTGCAAATATTCAGAGCCATGCAAGGTCTACCCTGCTGCTTGCCTTGACTTGTATACCCTCAGTTGAAGAAACTCACTCTTTGATAAGAGGGGTGTTGTTAGCTATGGAATAGTCTCTTCCACAGCAGTCATCTGCCTCTGAACTGGGCCAGTCTTTGGATTTTATCTTTATCTATTGCCAGGGAATCTTGAGCACAGAACTAATAGTTAGACCCACAGTCAGATAACCTTCCTGGAGGAGCCAATGTTGGCTTTTCCTGCCACAGGATACTAGACTCAAAAGTTCTTTGCTGACTATAAATCTGGGTTTGAATGATTGTCAGAAGCAATGTGAGAGGCACCATGTAGAAAGGGACAGTGACGTGAGAAGAAGGTGAGGAAGGGAGACATGAGCTCCCCAGACGTCCCCAAGTATGGGAAAAGAACAACCACAGCCCTGCGGATACAGAAAAGCATGGCTTTGACCACTTGATGCTCCAGAATGGAAAAAAAATTGCTTCTTTGGGGTTCCAGGAAAGGTCAATGTCCCAACCAATATTCTATTGCTGTGAGAGATATGATGATCAGAGGTTTAGCCCATTACCATCATGGTGGGGAGCATGGCAGCGTGCAGGTAGACATGGTTCTGGAAAAGGAGCTGAAGCTACATCTGAAGGCAGAGAGGGAGACCTTACGTGAGCCTTACATAGGCCGTTGAAGCCTCAAACCCTAAGTCCAGGGAGAGACTTCCCCCCAAAAGGCCATACCTCTTAATTCTTTCAAACAGAGCCTCTCCCTGATCACTAATCATCCAAATGTATGAGTCCATGGGGCCATTCTTAATTAAACAACCTCACTCAGTGAGTATAGATCCTGAGGAGAGGCTGGCCTAAACTCTGAGCCACATTTGAGATTGCCTGGGATACAGCAGTGGCAGCAGCTCCTACTCATATCTGTTTGATAAGAATGGGATCCAGAGCCACACCAGCCTGTGGCCATAAGCAAGCACCCAGCAGGTGGAGAGACTGGCACTTACGCACCTGCCTTCTGGTTCCACTTAGTGACCAGATGCAAAGAGCGCTTGTCCGTCTCTGTCAGGCCTGCACAGATCAGGGTTTGAGTAACCAAGGGTGCCTCTATTGACACAGCTAGGCACAGCTGGGCCAGCAGGACTGCATGTGGAGCGGCAGGCAGCAGCTGCAGCGTACATCAACCCTAGAAGCCTGGTGTCCTTGTGGCCATTTTCTCATGTTTTTCTAAGACCATACACTTCAAATGACAGGTACTGTACAGTTTGAAAATGTCGCTCTATCATCACGGTTAAAGGAGAAGAGCAGAGTCTAGATAATAAGAAAAAAATCAAGGCAAAATGTATTATTGATTCCACGTCCAATTTCAACTTAGACCAGTCTGACAATTAATTATCACCAAATGAGAAGGAAAATCAAGCGAAGGGAAGGTGATCTGACATATTGACTCTCAGGATCCTCTGGGGACCTTTGCATGAGGGTAAGTTAGCATTCTCCCTCCGTTTTAGATCTCTGTCAGTCCCGACTGTCTCTGGTGATGTTCTCTGCCCCTTCATAACCACATGCCCAGAGGTCAGCTTCCAGGAGGGTATGATGTCTTTGGGGAAACTCACCTGTAATCTCTTGTATCAGTCTTGAGTATGGAAAAACAAAAACAGACAAAGTTATCATTTCCTGAACCAAGTGACACAGGTAGTTTTGTCTTTTGTGCTATACAATGGAGCAAGTCTCTGTGGTGTGAAGACAGAGCCAATGTTGATGTAGTGAGTGAAGGTCGGAGAGGAGTTAACTATTCACAAGCCTGGCACCAATTGGGAGCCAGGTGTTCAAATGCAATGGCCCATGGGACACATTCTCATTCAAACTTCCGCAAATGCTCTGCTAGAAAGGCAGCTCGTGGGAAGACATGGTTTATTTGACTTAAAATTCTAAGCTCCCAGGAGTCATTTAGGGGAAGTTAAGGCAGGAACTCAAGTAGCCAGTCGCATCATATCCATAATCAAGAACAAAGATAATAAACATATCCTTGCTTGTGACTTTCTTAACTCTTACTCAGTTGATGGCCTAACTTTAAAATTAGCACCACCCTCACTGGGCTGGGTCTTCCTAACTCAACTAGCAATCAAGACAATTCCCCGCAGACATGCTCACAGGCTAACCTGGTCTAGAAAATTCTTCCTGGGTAATGGCAGGTTGTATCAAGTTGGCAGGTAAAACCAGCCAGCAAAGTACTCTTGGGCTACTTCCTCTCTGTCCTGCAGTAATTATTTTTTATTCCTGTCACTGCAGACTTCCTGCCTTTATAAATAAAACACACTGGAAATATAACACCCGACCCAATTACTACTCCCTTAATTCAATACCTGTATACCTTTTTCCGTATGCAGGGTGAGGGCTACAGAAACAAGTGCTGCTTCTGTGGGTTGCTCAGCTTCTCAGTTACTCCTTGGCTCCCTAGTGCAATCACATTCCTGCTGCTGTAGCTCACCTCCACGATGGAGAGACTTTGGATGACCCAAGTCCAACCATGAAATTGGCTTCCAAGACCCATCACAGGGCAGCCATGCTTCCCTTGCTGGTCCTGTGGAACACCTCAGGAGTGAGTGACCCAGTGCTTTCCTCTTGTGTGCCTCATGCCTCAGTTGCAGACTGAGTCTGGCTCAGTCTTTCTGGCGTACGGAGTTTGGTGTGCGGGAGGTGTGGGGAATTAGATCCTTAAGGACAGAGAGTATGAAATGCCTATCCTGTATAACCCATACTTCAGTGTCTTCTGTGGACTAGTAAATATGCATTGATTAACAGAATGAATGGATGGATGAAGGTCTACATGAAGAGAGCTAAGCCCAGTGAGTATTTGGGTTTCACAGTGATAAACGAGTAATCAATGTGTCCTCGGTTTCACTTGCAAATCACTACAAAGCTATATCTGACTATATTCTCAAAGGAATTTATAACATCACTTCTGCAACCATGACTCCCCTACCACTGGTAAATCCCCTCTGATATGTTGGCGTTCAAAGTTATTTTTTCCCTTTACAAGAAAACCAATAGACAACCCCTGTTTCACAAAAAATTTTATCTCAACATTTTCAAAGACATTGATCTTTATAGACTCGAGATTGATTTTTTTCTTACAAATAATGTGTCTTTTTAATCAAGAAGACTTCAAGTGAAAAAGGATCTATTTTCTCTTCTCCTTTCCTATTTGTACATTTACCTTTTGTGTTACACGCACTCACACACCTAATCACTTAAATGGCCAATGTGAAACTATTTTAACATTTCCCATTGTACTATTAATCACAAGCTTTTCCGTTTTTAAAGCAAATTTTAATCCATCATAGCGTGAGCTTGATCTTGTCAATTCTGTTTAGGTATTTAAAATACAATTTCTGTCTTCTCTTTTATTACGTCAATCCATATTTGTCAAGAAGTTTCGTAGGCTCTGGGTATCACTTAAGTCAAACAGACATTGTACTCATAAAAAAGAAACTGACGTTAAATGAAAGAAATGAGACAAACTGTGTTTTAGATGCTTCGTCTTAGGAGAAAGATCCTAGAAAAAGCAAGCAGAGTAGGCTGGATATCTCAGTTGCTGGTGGAGGAAGGACTGGAGAAGTTAACATCTGAGTACGGATCAGGTGCCTTTAGGGAAATGTTTTCATGAGGAGTGCTATAGCAAGTCTTTCCTGATGGGGCCTGGTTCCGTCTCACTGGACCTCCTTCATGCCCCTCCTTCCCATTCACCACTCACAGCTTCATGCCCCTCCTCCCTGCCCATCACTCACAGCTTCATGTCCCTCCTCCCTGCCCATCACTCACAGCTTCATACTCCTCCTCCCTGCCAATCACTCAGCTTCATTCTCCTCCTCCCTGCCCATCACTCAAAGTTTCAGGCTCCTCCCCTGCCCAACACTTGCAACTTTCATGTATGGATTCTTGGCTTGTTTTTCTGTCCCAGGCCCATGACGTGTGTGAACCACTGGGTATCCCAGAACTACTCTGCTTACAAGGACTTTCTAGTCAGATCCACAGTCAAGGTGGGTTCTCTTAAAACACCACCATCTTCTCTGATAACTCGGTGGCCAACTCCCACTGGTTCCAAGAGAGAGACCAGCGGCATTGCCCAGATGGATGCTCTCACCCCTGTGCAGCCAACTCATAGGTGTTATTTAATCTCCTGAATGAGATAGCTTCTGCAATGCTCGGTATAACCCATCATTTAAATCACACGAACATTTTAAATGAAGCAAACTTCAGTTCACTCTGAGATGTGAGTGGGAAGGATACCAAATGAAGCGTACCAAGTCACCTCCTTGTCACCTGGTTCATCTATTCAAAATGTATTCCTACTCCAGGAGAAGAAATCAAACCTCTAATTCCATTGTCAAAGCTTTATCTTACCAAAGAAGAAAGTAGATGCCACTGCTATTTAATGCCAACCGTTTACATTTAGGTTTTAAATAACTGTTGGGATTCAATGCAAAACCTTCATGCTCTAAGACCACTTTTTGAGCCCATCCCCCTGCATCTGCTTTACAACATACACTTCCATAGGAATGACCTCCTATGCTTGCTCTGCTAATAACCTGCACCACGAAGCCACAGCCTGATTCGTGGAAGCTGGTCACCCTTTTGTTTGAGGCAGGATCTGACCATGAAGCCTATGACTCACAATCCTCCTGAGTGCTGGCACTGAGTATGTGCACCCTTACATCCAGAGCGTATTCTACTTTTCTACACTTGCTGCAAGGCTTGGGCCCCCCTAAAGCAGAAACTCCGAGGGGTCCCAGAATACTTAGGTTAAATCAAAGCCACCACCTCCAGTGCTGATGTTACAACTTCTGTAGTGGTGTCGGCCATTAGCCCTCATCATGGAGTGACCATCACTGTCTCCTGGGACCCTTAAGACTCAAATTATCTTCTTCACAAGACTCATCCGCTGGCAGCCTTCAGAACTTCACTCTATAGGATTTGAGTGCCATGTCTGCCTTTCCATACATTTTCCAGTTCTTTCTGAGATTCTCAGGAACTGGATGAACAAAGCACAATGCAAAGCAAGAGCCTGTTTCTACCCTAAGTTTTTTGTGCTGAGTGGATCTGGGTTTCTCTTACGTATGCAATATGGTTATCACAAGGAGGTTCTGCAAAGGGCATGGCCTTCTGTGAAGTGCAGTGTCAGTCAGCTGCCATGTCTTACATAAGCACAGTAAAGCAGCTAAATCAGTGTGGACACAGGAGTGTGTAACACTGAAGTACAGTTACATCCTCTGTGTTAAATGAAGGGATGAGTTCTCCATCACTGTGAGCTTTCAACAACCTGGCCAAGCACAAGCTGTGCAAAGCTAGGACAGTGCTCAGGACTTGGTTGTGTATCCCAGCACTCCTGGTACACACAGGGATCTAAATGGAGGATAAATCACTATTGCTATCTAAACATAAAACTTACAGGTTTGTAAACTGAGTCCTGCCTGAAGAAGTGAGGTCGTCAGAGCCAGAGTCAAAATCATGTTTGCTGAGTGAGTCCAGTGTTAAAGACAGATGACAGATGGATGGGTAAGGTCATAACCATATCATGAATCATAGAAAATATATAATGAGGACAAGTCATGTTGATAAAAACACAAACACAGCTAGGGTGTTATATAATTATTAAGTATCTTTAGCCTGAGGAGATATCACTGGAGGAAGGAAGAAGGCAGGAAATGAAAGGAGAATCAGTGGCTGATGGTTTACCTCAGGCAGCAGAGTCAGGCCTGATGAGGGAGGACTTGGGCCCCATCTGACAGCACGACAGTGGTACATACAGGCTACATATCCCCACAGTAGCCAACATCAGATGTTCAGACTTCCAAGTGAGGGTGAAGAAAGTAGCTGGCAGAGAAGAGTCCTGTATGTTTGCCCTCTCTTAAGATTCTGGGTGAGAATCAATGTCAGAGCATGCACAGGAAGAAATAGTCATGGCCGATCACCAGCCGCCTCTTAAAACACTTTCCTGCATCTCGGAGACCCACAGATCAGTGACAACTTTCGCAGAGCATAAAAGCAGGAGCCTTAGACCAGTGCTTTCCTCACCCATTCCTCACAGTGTCACACACAATCTTGGATTTCAAGAAAGGAAGGGAAGACAGAAGCAAATGGAGGTCACAGGAGGAAAAGCAGAGCTAGGAGTTGCTGGGGACACAGACATGTGCAGGACTCATCCCATTCAACATCCATGGAGCTAAGTAACTCCACATCTGAATGAAATACAGTCCTGCACATGAAGCTGAAATGGTCAGACATAAACTGTTTTACGAGGCTCATTCTGACAGACAGAGTTCATCCTTTGGTATCTGTGCTCACACATGAACGAATCCTAAAGGTTGGCCTCAGGACAAAGTCAGTTCCAAATGAGCATAGCTCAAGGCAAGAAGACATGAGCGGTCCTTGCACTCGGGGAAGGACACAAGTTTCTAACTTCAAGGGTGTGACAGATGTCAGCATCAGAAAGGACAAACACATCTTTGAAGACTGAACTGAGATTCATTTTGTCACTGGTGGGTAACAAATATCCATCACACTGCTTAAGAGCAGACAATTCAGGCTCTCAGGAAAAAAAAAAAGTCAACAGTGTTAGTTCCCTCTACTTGTGGTTCAAGCACGTTGTGCATCAAATAATATTATTTTGTGTGACTGCAGGGTTTTGTGTAAGTTATCGCCAAAAGAAAGCACATTAAGTACAAAGTTTAAAAGAACATTATATTCAGTTAATATATTCAGTTTTATGCTTTATAGATCAGTTGAAACAAAAAGGTGTTCAGGAGAAGGTCTAGGTAGGATGCCAGTGTCTGGATCTGCAGAGCTGAGGAGACATAGGGCCTGACAGGCAGTGAGTACTTCTTCCATTTCTCCTGCCCCTTGACCCCGCCATGGAAAGCCCAAAGAACAACCTTCTCTTGTTCTCCCAGGAAGAGAATTTGCAGTTATTTAACTATAGATTCCTCATTCAGTGACTCCTTGGTTTATTTGCTTTGCCTGAGTTGGATGTGCACACTGGTGGGAGCTTTTCTGACTATGGTAAATTTATTGCCAGAGAGACAATACTGGCTCGCTTCTGGTACCTTCTAATACAGCCCTAATCTCCAAAACAAGCATGTGACTAAATGTGTTTGCAGAAAGCTACTTCATGTGGTTAAATGAAAAATGTCTCTCTAACCAAACCAAATGAAGAGGAGCCATTTATGCAAAGGGGTGGTATCCATGTGTAAGTAGTCAGTAAGAACAGTGAGTGACAGAAAAAGCCACACAGAGAACACGAAGGGCTCAGAGACCAACCCAAGATGTGTCCTCTAATGAGATATAAATGCCCTAACCTGTCAGGAGTGTGAATATCTTAAGACAATTCCATTCTCTATGGGGCAGCTGTTTTGACCACAGGGTGCCAACAATCTTGAGCCCAGCATATTGCTATAGGTTACTGCCAGAAATATGGAAGATCCCTGAGGACTTGCCAATTAATGGCACAGTAGCTCTATGGTCTGAAGTGTAACAGCAGTCCCCCGTACTATGCAGCTCTCAGGTTTCTGTGTCGTTGTGACACATGATTATGAAAGAAATGCTTAGGAAATGTCCTCAGTACTCATTACGAATTCCTATAAAGCTAGATTGAGTTAAGCATCTGTCAGCAAATGAGTTAGATTCGCCAACATCCAGCCTCTATTATGTATAAATATATACAGAATCCCAACACTGATTTAAGATTATAGTTCTCAAAAATCTATATAATATGAATCATGGTGTACATTTGTGCTGATTCCTCCTCTGATGTGTGTATCCATATCGACACTCCCGTGCCATTCTGAATTCTAGAGTGAACACAAAGGAGTTTATGATGGAGTAATGGGAACCTACTTTCAGACACACACAGTATTAAGAGGACACTAGTGTTCAGATGTCAAAGTTGCTTTGCAAAATGGAATGTGGGGAGGGATCCACAAAGGAAAGATTATAAATAAGAAAATGTCCTGTGTCTCCTAAAGGAGTGTGTAAACTGGTGCTTCTGCCATATTGATTAATGGATGAGTTCTTCAAACAAAGGGTTTGTTTGTTTGTTTGCTTTTTTAAAGAAATACATTGATTCAATGACCACAGAATAAATATGAGGACACTTGACCTTACCAGCAAGCAGTAACACTGGAAAATATGTTTTGTTATTTCTCTTTGAAGCCACAGAAGAGCTAGAAGGGTGTTGGGCACCAGAAAGAAGGGCAAGGAATCAGAAGAAAATACCCAAGGTTAGCCCCACATTTCTGCCTTCCTTCCTTCTGGGAAAAACTGCTTGTGTGTGGGAGACTAAGGACCATAGCAGTGGCTTAGGCATCCCTGTAGGTTCAGGCCATGCTTCCAGGGGGAGGGAATTCCATCTTCTAAGATGGGAACCTGAAGAGCTAACCGTGGAGAATCCTTTGAAGCCATTCCAGTTTATACAGAGGGATCCCCAGCTTTAGGTAATCATAGTCCCTGGATAAAAATCTTGAATTACTGTCTCTTCAGGCTATTTGCTAGAATCAGTTGGAGATACTCTTTGAAAGATGACATTCACTTAGTGATTGAATTATTTCTGGGTTATTTACTATCAATTTCCACCACTCAATCATAGGCAACCATGTAGAGAAGAGGACAACACATTGTAAACATGACAGGCAATGGAATCAGACTCAGGGGACTGGGGTAACGGAGCTGTGTGGCCTGGAAGTGAGAGTAAATATGCTCAGCGTGTTTAGAAGAGACATGACTGGGTGTTTTGGTTAAAAAATAAAAAAAAAAAAATGAGACTATAGAACAGCCACAAGGAATTCTGATCTGCAAAACAACGAAAGTGGAAGCCAAATAGGTATGTTTAATTGGAAGAGACACAGACAGATTAAAAATTATAAACTGGAAAGCAGAAGTGAGGAAATGCCCAGGAACATAATTAGGAATGTTGGCAAACACATGGCACAGGGTAGATGTTACTGTTGGGATGTAAAATGCCATGCACAGGCTCACGTGTTTGGATATTTGGTCCCTAGGTTCTATGATCTTTTGAGAGATTGCAGAATCACTGGAAATCAGAGGCTAGATGGATCAAATTAATTACCTAGGTGGTGTGGGTTCATGGAGAACATCTGAAGCCTGGCTCTGTGAGAGGCCAGCGAAGGCCGCTGATTCATGTACAGCCTCAGTTACAGTTGATAGCCTGGGACTGAAGGGATCATGCAAAAAAGTTGAGGCTTGGCACCATGAAGAGAGCCTATGAGAAGCTATTGGTGAAGCCTAGTTGCAGTGGAAAACCCCAGTGTATTGGAGATGCCAGTATCATGGGATGATCACCAAGAACAGCAGCAGCAGTGGAGTGGAGTCAACCAGAGCCTAGAATGCTAGAGGGCAGAGCTGGAGATGGACTTTTTGGAGAAGCCCAGAAGATCATGTGTGGACCTCAGACATTGATACAAAAAGCTGTGATGTTGAAGTTGTCTTGGAGACCCCAAGATGTTTGAGATGCCAGAGCCGTGGGCTATCTGCTGAGGAAAGCTGCTAACAAGGAGTGGAACCAGCCCAGGAAAAAGACATTTGTTGAAATCAACAAAGATCTGAAGACTGCTCTGACATCAGACATGAAGATGCAGAGTGTGGATTTTACTCAGCTGGTTTCCTGTCTTGCTTTGGGGATTACAATTAAGTGATTGGATGAATCTCAGCTGACACTTTGAACTTCGGACTTTTAACATTGTTGAGATTGCTATAGACTATGGGGACTTATGAAGTTGGACTATATGTATTTTGCATTATGCTATATTTAGGTATGGCCTCCATAGACTCATAAATTTAAACAAGGCTATGTGGGCCAGGGAGTGGACTGTGAGGTTTGTATGTGCTCAGCTCAGAGAGTGGCACTGTTAGGTGTGGCCCTGTTGGAGTAGGTGTGTCACTGTAGGTGTGGGCTATAAGACCCTCATCCTAGCTGCCTGAAAACCAGTCTTCTGCTAGTAGCCTTCAGATGAAGATGTAGGACTCTCAGATCCTCATGCACCATGGCTTCCTGAATGTGACCATGCTCTTGCCTTGTTGTTAATGGACTGAACCTCTGAACCTGTAAATCAGCCCCAATTAAATATTGTTCTTAAAAGAATTGCCTTGGTCTTGGTGTCTGTTTACAGCACTAAAACCCTAACCAAGAGAATTTGTTATTTGTTTTCCACCTTTGACTCACATGACTGACAACTCTACTGTGGAAAATTGGTTCATCTGCCCTTTCCCCATAGCCTGTCTGGTCCATCTTGGGCTCTGTAGGACTTTTCACCAGAACTGTTCTTGGCACATTTTAGTTGGTCTTCTGGACTCTAGCGTTGCTCAAATTGTGTCAGCTTTCTTCAGCTTGGTAAGGGAATTCATTCCTATTCCTCCAGATGTAGAAATATTTAGAGCATGTCCAAGTTTTTTAATTCCTGTGTATGTTACAAGTAGAAACCTGTGCAGGCAGGTGCCTGGGAAAACTACTCCTATCATAGAAAGTTGAACCTGAGTCTCAGTGTACTTTAAAAACTAGACGCCACCCATAAGAACTACTGAAGGCATATTCCAGCCACCGATGGTTGAGATGTCTGTGTGGTAGTGCACTACAAAGCAAGTGTCCCTGTCAATAAGACTTGTTACTTGGTTCTGAGGTAAGTTTAACTATTCCATGGGTTGGAGATGATTAAGGACCGATACACAGGAGACAAGAGTTTCCCTGCATGTTGGCAAGCTTTGAAAGTCCCTGTTTCACCAGCCTCACTGTGCCTATTCTCTTGAGATGCTGTACATTCACCAGTGGGGTAGAATTCTGTCTTAGTTTAGGTTTCCATTGCTGTGAACAGACCATGACCAAGGCAACTCTTATAAGGACAACATTTAATTGGGGTTAGCTTACAGGTTCAGAGGTTTAGTCCACTATCATCAAGGCAGGAACATGGCAGCATCCAGGTAGGCACGGTGCAAAGAGTTCTCCATCTTTATCTGAAGGCTTCTAGGAGACTAGTTTCCAGGCAGCTAGGACAAGGGTCTTAAAGCCCCACTCGAACAATGTCACATTTCTTCCAACAAGGCCACATCTATTCCAACAAGTCCCCACCTCCAAATAGTGCAGCTCCCTGAGCCAAGCTTATTCAAACCGCCACACAAAGATTCTGCCTGGGGAGGAAATGTCAGTAAGCTCTGGTCCCAGCGATTAGGACTGTACTGAAGGGAAACATAGAAGCCAACACTGACATGCTCAGATGTCTTCTTTCAGATGAGAGGATGCCTCGGAAGCAGACTTCAAATATCCTGTAGTATCTCTGCCATGGCAACATTAATCTCAGTCCTTTTGGCTTACTCTCACCACAGTGTGCTCCTTCATCATGAAGATGTCTTTCTTGAATCCCTGATGAGTCTCCTCTCAAGGACAATATCCCGACTTAGCCAATGGGTTCATGATGCTTTGAGGAATAATTAGTAGTTCATATGCAGAGTTAACCTCTGGTCTTCTGGATTCATATCAAGAAATCAACTGGGAAGGCTGTGACCGGAGGGGTTGCAGGATCTTGTTAGGTCTGTCAGATTGTAATGGTCAGAGCCTGGGCTGACCTGAGATAGTGCTTCCAAGGTCATCCACACTGGTGCTGAGCTCACTGCCCTAAGCCACTGGATGCTGAGCTTACCGCCCTAAGACATTTCCTTGCATGTGACTCTGCTCTAACTGCTACAGTCTGAGCATCAGTACTGTCTTGGGCAAGGGCAAGACTGAGAGTTGTCACTCTGGGCTAACTGTTCAGAGAACTGCTGAATACTGGGAAGGAAAGAACGCTTTTCCTCTTGCCCCTACTATGGCAAAGGTGATAAGAAATTTAAAACCATTTTTTAAATACCTTTCCCCATATCCTTGGACTCCCCTGACCCTTCTCCCATGAGGTTAGTGTCTAACCCAGGGCCTTATGCATGTTGACAAGCCTTTATCACTGAGCTGCATATCTATCCCCAATGCATTTCCTTTTCTTTTTAATTAATTAACTAACTAATTAATTAATTGTGTTTTTGAGGTTATAATTACATTGTTTTCTCCCTTCTTTTCCTTCCTTCAAAACTTCCCATACACTCCCCCTTGCTCCTTCAAATTCATGTCCTCCATTTAATTAACTGTTAATACATACACATATGTCCATGTATGTATAATCCTAAAAATAGAAATACCACCTGCTCAGCTTGTACTGTTATACTCAGATGTATGTTTCCAGGACTGATCTTTTGGTATTGGATAGCCAGCTGGCGTGCTCTTCTCTTGAGAAGATAAATATCTTCTAATGCATTTCTTCATATCTGGAGGAACCCAAGTGTGGGCGCCCAGTCTAGGAAGAGAATGCAGTTGCCGCTGCTGCAAACTAGGCTGCAGATGGCAGGGTGCGGGGATCGTCTATGTCTATGATGTGTGTTTTATTTCAGTGAAAAGAAATCAACTGCGAAGAAAGTATTGCAAAAGTTCATTTACTCAAAGCCCTGGGCTACACTCTGATCTCTCCCATAAGGTCATGAACTCTTACATGGGAATTTCCGATTGCCTAACTATGGCTAAAGGAACATTGAATATCAAATGTGATGACTCTCTCCAAGAGAATTCAGCCTTTGTATCTTGACAATGACCTTGAAAGGTCAAGCCGATGGCACAATCAGAGTTAACAACCTGAAATAAGTGGATAACTTTGTCCCTTATTTCATGCCAACTAAGCAATTGTATCTTGTCTTGATAAGCCAGTATTCCAGTAGCTAGAAGCTCAACCTTCTTGTCTCTTGAGTGGAGCTAGAGGATGAAGAGTGCTAACTTTTAAGAAAGAATTAGACACTGAAATGAGTTGGTGTTTAGTGTAATCTTTTCTAGGGTGAAGAAATAAAACATCATGGAATGCCTGCATGTAATAAGTTGCCCTGGAAGGCATCAGAGTATGCGTTAAGTAAGGGATTGCCAGCAGTCTTTCTCTTGTATCCGCCTCTTGGTTTTCAAGTTACAGCCTGAAGAGTTTGCAAATCAATGCCCTCAACACTTTGTTCATTCAGGACAGATTTTCTTGATCACAGACTCTACAAGGGCCAGAGCTACCTCTCTGCCTAGACTGCCTGCACCTATCTAAGATTCAAATTCTCAACAGACAGCAATGTTTAAAACTGCCCTCATTGTAGCAGCTTTAATCTGGAAACATCAGTACAGCTGCCTATCACATGTAAACTGCCAGTTAAGCTGGGAGACAGAACTAAATTGAGGATATTTTTCAATAAACATTTATTTCCATTCCATCTTCAAACAATACCTAAATGAACAGAAACCAGTCTAGTAAGAAAGCTAACTAACACCAGTGGCAAACTGCTGGAACTTGCAAACGTTTGATTTGATTGCCTCACCGGAGCTGAGGGAGCACAATCCTATATAAACTCAGAGGCCCTTGCAGCCATCACCCAAGGGTTACCTTCTGCTGACAGAAGGTGGAGTCTCCCGAGTGGTGCTGGAGATGCGGAGTGGAGAGTTATGGTGTCACAGTCTTTCAGTTGGATTCTAGAGAAACGCTTGTAGAGTCGGACAACGGTAGGGGGGCTCGGATCCCTGCAGAAAGCTCCTAACAGTGTTATACACAGGCTGTGAGGGTGGAACCCAAGTTAGAATCAATCACTCAAGATATTGGAAATGCAGAAACACGAGGAGTCTTCTGAGACAAGCTAGGGTCACCAAGGAGAATGGCACCCAGGGGAAGAAAGCCATGTGCACAGAGTTGTAGAAGCTGCTCAAGTCATCAAGGATCCCACCACGTCTACCCCTCTGAGTTTCAGCCTTGGTTTTGTCTCATTCATGTCTTTTGGAATGGGACTTAAAAGTTAATAGATTGTCTTGAGTTTTAGGGAAGACTTTAGACTTAGACTTTTGACCAGTGTGCAAGTAATAGTTTGGAGATTCTTGTAGTTGGATTAAGTACATTTCGAATTATAGGACAACCATGAGCTTTTGAGGGTTAGGAGCAAACCAGATAGTTGAATCTGATACACCCAATATAGGATCAGGTTTTGAAAGCTTTTTCCCAAACCAGTAGTGTGAGAGGCTGTGAGGTTTTGAGGGGTGAAGGTCAGTCTTTGAAGGTTGTAACTGGTGCCTGACTCATGTCATGGTCTTTGTAGTCCTGTTTTGCCACCATGTGAACAACCTCAACCACAATGAACTGGGATGCTGTACAGTGATGGACTGAAACCCTAAGAATCTTTGAATTGAAACTATTTACCCCACTAAGGTGTTTCTGTTGGCTTTTGACACCAGGGGATTGTAGAAGTTGCTAAGGATATGAGTTCACTCCCATGTTTACCATGGTGACCGCAAAAGTGACCAACACTAAATGTACCATCAAGAGTCTCAGTCCACCTTGTCCTGTTGTACATTGTATTCTCTCTTGCTTTTTCTTGCTGTTATATGATACTTTTACCAAAACCAGCCAGGGAGGAGATGCTTTCCTCCATGTTATACTTCCAGATCATAGTCTGTCTTTGTGAGAAGTCAAGGTAGGAACTCAAGAAGGGCCTGAAGTTAAGCATTTGAGGAACACTGCTTGCTGGTCTACTCACCCTCCAGCCTAATGCTTGTCTTCCTTTTTTATACAGCTCAGGACTACCTGCCTAGGGATGGTTCCACCCACAGTGGGCTGGGCCTTCCTATACTAATTAACAATCAAGACAGTTCCCCAAAGCCATGACCATGGGCCAGTCTGATCACTGGAAGCCTAGCCTCTCAGATGACTCTAGGCTGCATAAAGTTGAAAATTAAGGTTAACTAGGGCAGCAGGTGGATTATAAAGAGCACAAATTCAAATGCTTTTCATTCTAGTGGGTGGAAAGGCCACGATGAAGGCACAGGAAACTTTTGTGTTAAGTGAGGATTGCTTCCTGTTGGTTCACTTTGTTGCTGAATCATGAGAGAAGCGGACTCTCACATCTCTGTGTGGTGAAAAGTAGAAAGGCAAGTAAGTTAAGCAGAGCAGCAACAAACGGGTGCATGAACTGACAGTGATATGCTTAGATTGACATGAGATCACAGACTGAAGAAGGCATGGGTATGGCTAATGGTTGAGAGAAAGCCTACAGAACAGAGGAGATACTGACCACACTTTAGTAAAGGGAAAGTAACTCAAGCAGGAAGGATGGAAGACTTACTCATGATCCAGGAGTGAACATGCATCTTAGGGCCCCTGTAATTCTCATGGCATGAATTGTCTATTTTTAAAATGGGTTCTCTTTAATAGTGTGTGTGTGTGTGTGTGTGTGTGTGTGTGTGTGACACTAATTGGTATCTTATAGTATGACAAGCAAAGCTTTGGCCTAGGGAAAAACTCGCCAGAACATCATTTTATAGTCTCTGAGTACTTTTCTACTCTCTAATAGGTCATATTAGCACAGGCAGCCTCTTGCTGCCCCTTTCCACTATTATTTATGCTAATTCCTCTGCTCAGCCATGAGTCCATGAGTCAAAGGAGAAGCATGATTCTTGACCAAGGAAAGAGGGTTGGGAAGGTATACCCAAGGTCACCTTTCAGTAATAGAATCAGACCAGAGAGGGAATTATCTGATGCCCCTGTCTGTCATCCACACTCAAATGGCACTGGTTCCACCTGAAGTGTTCCTCACATTTGCTGCCAGCATCCAGAGTGCCTGCTGCTGAGTTCTCCCTTTCATCTCTTCTTCCATTCTCACAGATGTCACCTGGTGGGAACCTTGTGACCGTTGTGCACTATTTTATGCACTTCCAGGCTGGTTCCTCACCTGGCTTTTTTCTTTTTCTCCACTCTGCATATGTTTGTTAGAGGCCTTGTAGACTTCAGTTGGAAGCCCCTAATCTAATTTTACTTGGGAGTAATTTTTTTAATATACTCAGGTCACATACTTCAAGAGATTTTAATATTCTAGGAGAAAAAACTGTGGCTTATGGCCATTTATTTCCCAAGAATGTTTTACCAGTAACCTCATGCTGTGTGTGCACTCTTTGTGTACATGCAGGCTCACATGTATGGGGGCACATGTGTGTATATGTGTCTGTGCACATGTATGCTTGTTCATGTGGAAGATAGAGAGTGACATTGAGAGCCTTCTTTGAGGCCTCTCTACCCTAGGCATTGGGGCAGATTCTATCAACTAAAGCCAGAGCTTGTCAGCATGGCTAGTCAGACTAGCCAGCTTGCTTTGTGAGCTTGTTTCTGTCTCCCAGTGTTGGGACTACAGGTGAGCTGCCATGCCCATCAGTATTTATGTGCAATCTGGGAATCTGAACTCCAATCCTCATGATTGCACAGCACACTCTTTGACCACTATACTGCCTCTCCAATATTTTAACGGTTTTTATTTATTTTTTTGTTCTTTTCAGAGCAGTACATAGAATATTTGTTAACTTTTGTAGATTCATTGTATAATTATTTCATGAACACTCTACTGATAGACATTTGAACCAATAACACTTTTAATAAAATATTTTTACGAGTTGATTAAATTAACAACCTATGGAAAACGTTTGCAGAAAGAGCATATTTAGCCTAGGGTTCAGAGTTCAGGGTCTGAAAAATGTCCCCACAAATCGGTGACCCACTAATTCTGTGACCATATATATGGCTCTCAAGAAACTACATAAGGCAATCAGGGGATACCAGGTGTAAGTGTGGTTCTTGGGTTGTGATTATCCTGGGCATCTAGATTTGTCCTAAGTCTAAAAACAGCTGTTCATACAAGAAACACAGAGAAAATATGGAACAGAAGAGTACTGGATGGATCATGGCCATGTGTTAGGGATAGAGTCATTGCCAAGGAAGGTCTGAAGGAGAAAGAACTTCTGGAGTTATTAGAGTAAAGATGGCATAGCCAGCATGCTGATTTGGGGCTTCTAGTCTTCAGAACCATAAGGCATTAGGTATCTAGTTTGTGGCACTTTGCTATGGCAGCTCCAGGGGACTAAGACAGTGGCTAAACTCTCAGGTCATGCTACTTCATAGCTGTGGTGACTGAATCCCAGAGAGATGCAATGAGACATTTGATGCCAAATAACTTACATGTATCTGACACACAACTGCTATTTGATACAAGCCAGGACATTTGTCTTTGAAATAGATAGGCTTATATGAATGTCTGAAACTAGTTCTAGGAGCAGACATAAACTGCAGGACAGTTTATAAGATGTTCATTAAAAATAATTTCTTGCTAATGCATGAGAGACTCATCTAGTATACTGGTTTCTACTGGAATGGTGCAAATGCCTCTCAGTAGAGTCACCTGTGTTCATGGCTCATAAAATGCATAAAATACAGAGTTGTCTGAACTTCCTCAGTACCTACCTGAGGAGAGAGGAGTGGTTTTACAACATGGGACCCTCTGTGAAAGGGACCACTGAAGACAATGGCCTCACAGCATCTGACAAAGGAGGTGAATTCTGAGTCAAACTAAACCTTTTCTGGGTTTTCTCCCAAACATCTACAAGTGGTAGAAAGAGTGGACTGCCTTTGACCTGGGCAGCCTAGAGCACTACCCATATCTACAGCTCATCTCTGTTGTGGCCCATGGTGGGTTTTTACTACCATGGTCTCCTGCATTCAATATAGTCAATAGCACTGTTTTGCCCTTGGGATGTGAGAAAGGATGCAGAGAGTCATGGACTCAAGTCCTTGAGAGCACCACAGACTCCTCTGTGCTCTCTTTTCCTGTAGTGATGGAATTGTCTCTGGAGTCGAGAGAACACAATGAGCTGAGCCCTTTCCACCTGAAGCCTGAGCGGGGAAACTATCGTTAGATCCCTGCTTAAAACTCTTGGCCACTATAACAAGACACCATTTACTGAGTGGTTGTAAACATTAGGCATTTATTCCTCACAGTCCAGATCTTGGAAAGCCTAAGACCAAGGCTCTAGCATATCTAATGTCTGTTCATGGATTCTCCCTGGCATGTCTCACCCTACCTCCACATGGGAAAGGAGTCACAGAGTTCTCAAAGCTTCATCCTTTTGACCCAGTAGCATCTGAAAGGCTCTGCCGCATAGTTTCACTGCACTAGGCAGTAAGTTCTCACTAAAGACTCAGTAGGGCATACAAAGGTTTGTTCCATAGCAAAGCCATGTCCCAGATTATTCCCAGAGAGCAACACAGCTCCATTGGCTGTGGGACTCATTTAAATTCATTTAACTCCCACTGAATGTGGGATTCATTTAAATTCCTCTTATCCATCATGGATTCGATTTGTGAATCTTCTACATGTGTGACAACTGAAGGATGATGGTGTGCCCTCCCCCCTTTTTTTCTTTTAAGAAATGCTTTAAAATGCTTATAAATCAACGGCTTCTTAGTCCTCATGAATTCACTTTCACATTTTTCATGAAAGTTAGTAAATTATGCATGGATATCCTGTAGGTGGATAATGAGAAATACAGTACTTGTTTGTGTGTAAGGTGATTTAGGGACCTATAATCCATATACCTTTGTGTCATAAACTCCTTCCCCAGTCGCCATGGGCTACCTGCAGGGAGAATCTGAAAGCAGCAGGGTCTCTTGTCTGTCTCCATGATGCCCTCTTCAGTTCAGAGTTTTCCTGAGCTCTTGGTAAGTCATGGCCACCTATAGTCCCTACGGGGTAGAGAGACTGAGTCATAGATAGCGAACAGTTGGCCTGATGGGAATAATAATAAAGGATCTACATTTACATTATTTTCCTATGTATTATGAAGTGTTAAGACAGTTTGTGAAAAGCATTGACATTGAAAATTTATTTTGTATGAACAGTCAGGAAATTACATGGATCAGTTTAAATCTACTTCACCCCCAGATACATGGGGACAGCACTGACAGGTTTCCTGTTTGCCCAGTGGCCATTTTGACAGCTGGGTGTGCAGATGTGATGCACAGGACCAATTTTTCTATGAGGAGATTTGGCATGCCGATTACATTAGCATATGGCATCATGAGCACTTTGGAAATCAGAAAGAGTAGGATACAAACTGTCTAATATCAAATGTTTGAAGTAGGACAGAACTCTTGCCATGCAAAGCTTCAGGGTAACATCTCTGAGGCAAGAAGACTGCCAATCATTTTAAGAGTGTGAACTCACAAATGACGGGTGTGTGTAGAAAGTGTAGGTCCAACAACGTTTACAAGGAACTCCCAGCACATTTGGAAAGACTGGACTATGCAGAATAACTTCCGGGAAAGAACTTGAACCCCCTGTGACCTCTCCTGAAGTTTTAAAGCTCCCTATTGCCCGCTGACTGTATATTTCATAGAATTGTTTCCACCAGCTCTTTTGGTAAAATGAATACCTCGTGAGGAAAAGGCACTGGGGTAACCTGTTTCTGTGGCCAGGCCCTGAAGGACATCTGCATCTTATCTGCAGAGAAGGTGGAAGTGCCTGGAAGCAGGTGCTCTTCGGGGAAGCTCAAGTCAGCAGAACAGGAGGATGCCAGTCACAACTGTCCAAGCAAGGTGAACTTGGCGTGACAAGCAAACCCTGAGGCTTTGAGTCAAAGGAGCATCTCCACAGAGCCGGAGTGAAGCTGGACTAGCCGCCAAAGCAGCGAAAGAAAGGTTCTATGTTGGACCCCAGAGACTGCAGCCACCTGCCTTCCACTCCCCCGTCCTCTTCTGTCACCTTGTGGGTAGGCTGTCACATACATCTGGAACAAAGGAAAGAGACATGTGTTCTGATGTCTTAGTGTGGAGGCTTCCAGAAAGCAGGTCTTGCCTACCGCCCTCTGCTCGAAACACTTCCCTTCTTGAATGACAAAACATCTGAGGACAGCTCCAGAAATCATATCCCACAAAGCTCCTGCTCACCTTAAACTATTAAAAGAAGCAGAGCAAACCTCAGAGTAAGATTTCCCAGTATAGGAGCCAGGGTGGACACAGAAAAAAATTACACCATAAGTTATGCAGCATGACCAACAAGAAGACAAACGGAAGGATCTGTGAAGTTAGTAATGTAGAGAGGATGCTACCTGTTTTCATGATCTGCTTCATGGCCAGTGATTTTTGCAGCAGTCCAGCAAGTGAAAACCCTCACACTGGATTGGCAGATTTAAAAAAGAAGATAATGGAAAAGTATATACTTTCTTCTTTTTCTTCCTTTCTCTTGGAAGGCACAAATTTCCCCAAAACATCAGATTTGGTATTCCCTGTTTAAAATATGAGATTTGTGTCAACATAAAACTGCCAACAAGCAACATTTGATGTTTTTCAGAAGTGGGGTTAAAAGTGAACATTTTGATGTGACCAGCTCGGCATCAAGATGGCAGCAACCCAAAAAGCTACACTAGATTTCTCATTTTAATGTCAATTTTCTCTTCTTGAGAACAGGACCATAATAGTTAAACTGATAGTGATTGCAAATATTTACATGTAGTATTTATGTAAATTAAATATATACATGTATATACACAGATACATGAATATACAAGTCATATGGGTTTTGATTTTGTTTGTTTGTTTTTAGCTCAGGTTAGGTCTAAATAATGCTAATAAGACAGAGAGAAAATGTAGCATTCAATTAGATTTCTCCAATTGCTTTCCTCTCGTGAAAAGTGTTGTCAATAAAATTCAGTTCTTAGTATTGCTGTGAGAGTTGAAGTTTCCTTGCCTGCCAGTCATGCTGCCTCCCTTAGCTGAGCATATCTGCCATATGCATTATTTTCCTGCCTTGTTTGCATGTGTTATTAATTTCTAACCTCCACAAAACTCAAAGAAAGCCTGAATGCCTGGCAAGTGCTCCTGGCCGAAATGCTGGGGAAGCCTTGACTGGTGCCCTTGATCAGAAGAGTTGCAGATCCTAAATGAAGATGTCAATTATTCATGAGTCTGAGGTCCTGAATGCCAACAATAAATTATTAATGAGCTGGTGTAAATATTTAAAAGCCCTAGTGAGGAACACGTTCAGTGAAAGCATTTCTGCAGTGGTGTGGATAAACAGCAATTTCTAAAGCAAAGGACAATGGTGACGTAATGACGTTTATTCAAAACGAGGCACAATGGGGTCAAACTCGTGGTTCAAGTGCTCTCCCCCCTTATCATATGGGGACCCCTATTTTAGCTGCCATAACCATTATTAATCCAACATAGTTAACCTTAGCAAGAAACAAATCTGTATTTGACTCTTTTCATCCATCCGTCTTCTCTGCAATTTCCTTTAAATTTTGACTTGAATGCAACAGAACACTCGTGCCTATTGCCCTCTCAAGTCTCCACTCCATCAGGCAGTATACTAGAAAGCAGTGGCATTAAAAAATGGCTCTTTTTTAATTTTATTCTTTTTTATTGGTTATTTTATTTATTTACATTGTAAATGTTATCTCCCTTCCTGGTATCCCCTCCTCAACCCCCCTATCCTACGACCCCTCCCCCTTCTTCTATGAGGGAGTTACCCCATGCACCCCCTCACTCACTCCCACCTCCCCTCCCTGGCATTCCCTTACACTGGGGCATCGAGCCTTCACAGGATCAAGGGCCTCTCCTCCCATTGATGCCCCACAAGGCCATCTTCTGCTACATACTTGGCTGGAGCCACGGGTCCCTCCTTGGGTACTCTTTGGTTGGTGGTTTATTCCCTGGGAGCTCTGGGGGTCGTGGTTGGTTGATATTGTTGTTCTTCCTATGGCTCCTTTAAGTGAGCTGGAGAAGCACATCTGCTCTACTGACAGCTGCATTTCCTAAGTGCCATTCCCTGTCCCCATGCTCTCCCACCCCTCCCTCTAAACACATCTTCCCTTCTTCTCTGCTGCTCTTACACTGCTTAGATTGTTCTCCCCGTGAATTTTCTCCACACATTCCCTGCATTAGCCAGCTTTTGGCAACTGCAGCAAAGCTCTAAAACAACCAATCAATTAATTATTAACAATTAATTAACTTATGAGAGGAAAGAACCATGGGGCTTTTGATCTCAGAGACCTTCATGGTTTCTTGGCCTTGTGGCTTTGAACCTATTGGCAACAGGACACGTTGTGGTGATTATTTTTGTCGACTTGACTGGCTTTAGACTGACCGGGGAAACATGTCTTCCCTCCTGTCTGTGAGGGTCTAGATCATTATGTGAGGTCTGAAGATCAGCCCTAATTGTAGAAGAGTACTATGTGATCTACTGTCCCCAGAATGCATGAAGTGAGCAAGGCAGCTAAGCACAGACATCCTCCTCTCTCTACTTCCTGACTACGGATACAGAGTAACCGGCTGCCTCAAGGTCCTACCACTATGACTTCCTCACCAGGATAGGCTGTGTCATCAAACAGGAAAAACAAATCCTTTCTTTGGTGGCCTCTGGTCAGGGATTTTAACACAGCAACAGGAGATTTTCTGATACATTATGGTAGGAACCTGCAGGAATGTGGGCCGCTACTTCAAGGCAGACAGGAAGCACATTAAGGAAGAGTTCAAGGTCCTATGGCCCCTTTGCAGGGACATTCCCAATGATTCGCAATTAGGTTCCATTTGATAAGGTTCCATTGCCTCCCAATGATATTACATTGGATGCTAAGCCTTTAACCCACATCCCATGGGTGTCACTCCAAATCTTATGTCCTTCACTTCACCTCTGCTGTGTTTCAGATTTCTCAAACAAAAGGTCTACCCCATGAGGACCATGTCTTCCCTGACATATGACTGCAATTTGTAGCATAAGCTCAATTCAGAGCGATGTTTGGATGGATTAATACATTCTGTAATTTGTAGAGAGAAGACTGGGGTTTTGTTTGTTTGTTTTGGTTTGGTTTGGTTTGGTTTCCTCTAGGGCCATGTACTCATGATGAAGAGCCTTGATGTAGAAATCAGAATTCATCGATGTTGTTTGACTCTCTTGCTGGGTTGTAAGCTTAGAAGAAGACAATGTGAGAGACGGATTCTACCCTGGGCCTTGTCTACGTCTTGAGAACTTGAAATGCTAGGTGTTTACAGTGTTGTCTGATGCGGTGTTTGAGAGAACTTCTGTAGTGATCCTTTATAGCAAGAACATTGTTATGGTTGTCTCGGGAACCCCTCCCACGGTTTCTTCAATGGTCAAATGGAGGTGCAGGTTTTGCAATCCAATCTGTTACAGGACAAAAACACAATTTACCGCACTAGCATTTTTCATCATTGCACCAGAAAGGCAAAGGTTGAACACAGCTTTGAAGAGTTCAAAGGCGCACAGTGATGTGTGGCTATTTTTATAAGCTGCAATGCTCAAGCCCACTCCCCAGGGTTATTAGAATGGTAATGAACTGCCTGAGCATAAGAGCCTGGCCATGCTGCCTGAAATCTGCTCAGAGAGCTCCAGGGATACAGCCTTTGAGAGTTGCTGCTCACACTGGGTGGGCTTTTTGGAAATGCCTTTAAGTTGTCCCATCTCTTGTCAATAACTCCTCATCAATACTCCTGTAAACAGCAACCAATGAAATGCATTGGGCCATTAAGCTAGAATTCAACAGAACCATCTCTGATGTCTGTTGTTGATACCATATCTCAAGCAAATAGACATTTTTTACTTCTTCAAAAGATGTATACAGCACAATTGGTACCTAAATGGGGAGTGAAAAGCCAAAGATGAGTTGCAGTGGGCAGGGGTGTGGCTCATGAAATGAGTGATAAAATATGCAACTGAAGCTGACCTTTCCAAGGGTCAAGCATCCACACGCTCGCTCATCTTCATCTTCCCTCTGAGGTACAGGATAGCATGTCTTTGTGTGGTGGGTATGACATACTCCTTGCTGTGGGTGACTTTCAACAAGGGTCAAGTCATCTAAGAGTAGAGATTCCGTGGAACTGGTGTCAGGAGAGTCATCTTCTATGTAGTAGCAGGCATCATGCTTCCTCAATGACTAATATCACCTCTGGAATGGGGCTATGCCCTGCGAGTTGCTGACAGATTAAACAATATACTGCAGCCCCTGGAGATAGCATTATAGGGCAAGACTGTAAGCAGGCTGGGCTGGTGCTCCTGTGACCTTGGCTGTGGGTGACAGTAGAGGCAAAGGAGGCCAGCCACACAGCCAGAAAGAATGTGACCACAGCAGGGGTGGGAGAGGGGAAGGCAGGGGGAGGAACTATAAAGAGAGAAAGGTGTTTATCCTCTATTTAACCCCTTATTGGTATATAATAGAATCAGGGAGGCTGTGGTAGAGGTGTGTTGTCACTTTATACAGCTGGTAGGAGGCAAGGGATGGATGCAAATTAGACAAGAGCTAAAGGGAAAACAAACAGGGAAAGAGCAAATGCTGAGCTTGTGACCCTCTGTAGGCTTTAAAACCTGACCAATGGTTCATCTAGCCGGTAGAGGAAGGGTGAACGGGGTACACCTGTCCTATGGGTGTGTGTGTGTGTGTGTGTGTGTGTGTGTGTGTGAGAGAGAGAGAGAGAGAGAGAGAGAGAGAGAGAGAGAGAGACTCAGAGTATCGAAAGGGAAGCAGTTTGTTTTACACCCCCAGTTGGCAGGTGTACTAGCTGAGACAGAGAACACCCTAATGTATGACTCCCCTCAATCCTTTCCCCATCATCAGGGTAATGGGGAGGGACAATTTCACACATCTTCCAGATCTAATCTTCTGCCTGTTGCTTACATTCCCCTTTCCACCACACAGCTGTTGAGGGTTCATTTCTACATGTTACATCCTGTTTATTTTTAAAGCTTATTATACATGCATGGCCTTGCAGGCAAGCTTGGCTTATTAGTGCCTTTCTGCTCTAAATGGCTATTTGGGCAGGTAGCTTAGCAGGGATTTTGTCAGGAGGAATAGCTCAGCCAACAGGCATTAGGCGGTCTCTCTACTCTTTCCTGTTCATTTTCAGCTGGATCCAAGCTAGCTCAAAGCACTTTTCAAAATGAACCATCAGATTTCATTTCTAAGAGTGGGCAGTTCTCCTTCCATAATGTGCTGTGTGAATTACTCCCCTGCAAAAAAAATACTGAGAATGTCCTTTCATGCAGCCCCGGGACTGTTCAGCATCCAAGGGTGATGGAAAGTGATGGCCATCACACCAAGAGCCTGTGAGAAGCATAGCCCTTCTCCTTTGCCATGAATAAGGCTGAACGGCACAAGCTACTCCTATGAAAGTCCATCCAGAGTAAGGAGATGTTTAGTGGCTCTTGTAGAAGCACCGAGGGGCCAGATGTTGAGAGTAGTGTTTCTATCTATGCTGCAGTCTGCAACATGGCTCTTCCAAGAACACAATGATACAAGAATGGAATCTTTCATGCTGTATTGGACCTTGCTAATATATTAATTTAGTATGCTTTTAGCTACTGAATTCTAAAAGCAGTTGGAATGAACAGTAGTTAGCTTTCAGGGACTCTGCCTGAAATCCATAGAAAGGTTCGATTAGCTAATGCTAACTCTTGAGTGTCTTACCAATTTGGGTGATGTACTGGCTGGTTTTGTGTGTCAACTTGACACAAGCTGGAGTTATCACAGAGAAAAGAGTTTCACTTGAGAAAAATGCCTCCATGAGATCCAGCTGTAAGGCATTTTCTCAATTAGTGATCAAGGGGGGAGTGCCCCTTGTGGGTGGTACCATCTGTGGGCTGGTAGTCTTGGATTCTTTAAGCAAGCAAGCTGAGCAAGCCAGGGGAAGTAAACCAGTAAGTAATATTCCTCCATGGCCTCTGCATCAGTTCCTGCTTCCTGACCTGCTTTAGTTCCAGTCCTGACTTCCTTTGGTGATGAACAGCAGTGTGGAAGTATAAGCTCAATAAACCCTTTCCTCCCCAGCTTGCTTCTTTGTCATGCTGTTTGTGCAGGAATAGAAATCCTAAGGCAGGTGAGAATCTGGAAATATGGCAGAGAAAGAGTTTGAATGATTGAATCCTCAATGGGTGGATGGAGAAGGTAATCATAAGAGATCTGAGGTTGTTGAATGAAAACCTTTATGCCTTAGGGTGGCTATCTCTCTCTAAGTCATTGTCCCGGAAGGACCCTGTGAACCCCCTCATGATCCATTCAGCCATTTGCCATGGCTGTTGGTTGTATGTCAGAGATAGATGGGAAGTCCCTACTGCTGAAGACACAGGGTACATTGTCTCCAAGACATGGAGAAATTATTCTGAACTTGAAGTGGAAATTCTCTCTGTTACTTGGCCATCAGAGTCCCAACAGATGCTATGCAGGCTGCTGGTGGAGAATTGTCACTAACTTTTGATCATTTACAGACACTGATGATGTACCTGCAAGGAATCCTAGTCAATGCAATAGTTCACAAAGCTACACTGGCTGAATTGTGTCTTTGATCAGTGATTGGCACCTTATCTGGGGTAAATCATTACCTGCTCTCATCATACCAGGAAACATCATACAACAGGCAGAATGAGTCTAGGACATCCACTGGATCCAGCCATGCTTAACAAGGTTCCTTAACCATTTGGAGCCCTCGTGGTAAGCACAGAGGCTGACCTTAGTTCTTATTTTGTGTATCACAAAGCTTCAAGTAAAATAGAGAATGTAAGGACACCTGTATGCACACTTGAGAAAGCCACCCACCCGTTTCCCTGTACACTAAGCAATAGACAACTCTGTGAGAGCACACTTGGGGCCTCTCAGAGCAGCTCTCTATGGGACCATCAGTGCCAAGGTTGTTCGTACACCTTCGAAACCCACCACGTATCCCCTAACATTTACTTTCAAAGCAAGGCCAGTGAGGGTGTTTCTGAAAACTGTAATAAGTTAACATTCTTCCTAAAGTCCTTTAATGAAAATGACACCATAGCTCATTTTCAGAGCCATGGGATGCTGAAGGCACACATTCAAGACATTCCATTCTTCTCACTGGCTCCCTACAGCTCTTTGATATACCCTAGACTTGTTGACCTCTCAACTTTAGTATTGTTTCCCTGGACTTTTTGACACCTTGGAACTGTAATGAGTAACTAAGTTCAACATGTAGTTTTCAAATATCATTATGTCATTTTAGAAATTTACCTTTCAAAGAGCCAAAGTGTATTAGTCAAACTATGTTACCCATCATAGTAAGCCTGGTTAAGTCTCTAAGATTCAGAGAGAGATTCAGAGTAACATTCAGAGAGAATGTAACTGCAGAATAAAAACACAAGGAAAGCTAGAGTCTCAAGTTTGCTTACAAATGCAAGGGATGGTGTAGTGGCTATTTCTGACAGACAACTTAACTATATCTGGAGTGAATTCCAATCCAGAATTAGAAGGCTCACCTAGATCTTGAGTCTGGAAGATACAAGTTTCAGGTGTGGTGGTACGCACACCTCTAATCTGGGCCACACCTGCTGCTGGAGATCTACATAAGGACATTGGAAGGAGGAAGATTCAATCTTCTTCGCCTGAGAGCCTTGTGGGACTGAGCGACTGCTAGATCCTCGGGTTTTCATTCACAGCTACTGCTGACTATTGTTGAGGAGTTGGACTACAGACTGTAAGTCATTAACAAATTCCCTTAGTATATGGAGACTACCCATAAGTTCTGTGACTCTAGAGAACCCTGACTAATACAGATGGGGTTGTGATGGATTTCCCCGATGTTACTTACTATAGAGATTCTTAATTTAAAGTCATTGATTCTGAGCTGCCACCCGAGACTAAGGAGCACATGACGTCTGAAAGATTAAGCTCCTGCCTCTTGCCGTGGCTAGGAAGCAGGTGGCAGCTTTGAATCAATACCCTGCGTTCACATTGGAAACTACCCTGTCAGGCTTACCTCAAATATCTGCTTCTAGGTGGAATATACTTGGGTAGCCCTGTTCTTCATTCCACCTTTGCTGTCGCTGCTGATGCTGGTCCCCAGAAATAACCAGAATTAGTATGCTTGTCACTGCGGAGGTATGCTGTCAATCAAAAGGACATGTGGTCACATGAACCTGTGAATCCACAACAAATGGAGAATGACTTTTTCAGTGGAAAAGAAAAATCATGAAGTAATTCTTTAAAAATTGAGGCTAGAATACAGATGATAAAGCATATTTTTTACACGGAATTAGTTTAGAAAAAATTCCTAAAGTAATGGATAGCCCATCTCTCCATCCAGGTCAGGCTGTGCCCACAGTGACTCCAAGCACTTGGTGCAAAGCAGGGCTTCTTACATTTCCCCTTACTTCTCACTCATTTCTACTCAAGAAAAATTTTATATGATTTCTGGAATACAGGTCTATAAATTAGGTGCACAAATCAAATATTTACTAATAACAAACCATTAAAGCACTTATCTGTAAACCACCTTGGTGTATATGAAAATAGTCACGCTATATCGGGATGGGGTTTTACATGAAGAATCGGCTCAGTTGAGTATTTATTACTGCAGGACACAGAGCATCGCTGATGTTCAGAGGCAGTCGATATTTCGATTTTATAACTGTCAGCACTGAGGACATTGTTGTTCATAAATACTTAGTATTTATGGCAGCAGTGCATTTTGGTCCAGAAAAACCTCAGATTTCATTCTGCGATTGATTTTGAATTCGTTTTTGTCATTGTGTATTTAGACACATTTTACCGTTGCCATTTTTTTTTTTTTTTTTTTTTGGCAGTCCTCCTATACAGTGACACAACCCCATGTGGAGGGGCAGCCCACTGTTTAAGAAGCCAGGGTATTAAGAATCCACTCAATTCCAAAAAGGACAGGATGAAGGCATGCTTAGATGAAACCAACCGAAGGCTCGCTCTTGACCATTTAAAAGTCAAAAAAGAAATCAAAGAGAATATTAATAATGGTTAAAAAAACCCACATATCTATTCAAAAGGCAAAAAGGCAGGCTGAGCAGGTCAAGAAACGTGGGCATTTTCAGAATACATGAAAGGCTACTTTGAATACACACTTCTATTTTCTGTGTCAGGCCCCTGTGTTGAAAGTGATCTCCAGCTAGAGTTGTGCTTTCTGGAGGATCTGGAGGCTGGATGGTGAGGCCTCACTGGAAGAAATAGGCCATGGGGTGGGTATCTGTAGGAGCTGTATCTTACCATGGTCCTTCCCTGTCTCCCAACAGTGAATACTCTTACAGACTCTAAGGGTCAGCATTCTTAAGTGGCCCTTCCACAGAGAACTTCATTGTGAAAAGCCATGTCACAAAACTCCAGCAGCTGTCTGAGCTCCTCTATCAGTCTCCGCACCCCTTTACCGTCCAGACCTTGTGTTCCACTGCAGAATCTGTCTCAGGCCACTTTGATGGTCTTTCTCTGTTCCTCCTTCTTCAGCAGCTAGACCCTTACCCGTATGTCTAAGGAGCTGCCAGTAACTCCTCTGTGCTTCGCCTTAGTCATCTTATTATCTACACAGAGTCTCCAACATGTAAAGTTCTTTGATTAATAACTAGGAGTCCCTAAGCTCTCAAGCTACCTAGAAGCTTCCTGTTGTCCAATTATATGACTCAAAGGCGATATGTGCTCTAGGCTCCCATACCTCCCTGTAGGCTCCAACTCTCAAGAGCTACTGGCTCCTTGACCTGTAGTCACACTGGCCTCAACTGCTCTTGGACATACTCTGCACTCATTAGCAGCCAAAGCATGTACTGTTTCCGATGTATACAAACTTACTGACCAGATCACTTCAGGATCAATTCTTTGGGTCAATCTATTTTCCCATCTTTCATTACAGACTCCTAAAAGCTCCTCATTTAAGACAGCCCCTTCAGAATATGCTGCCTTTTTTCTCACTGAAAAGATCTTTCCTTGCTGTACTGGCTGGTTTTGTGTGTCAACTTGACCCAAGCTGGAGTTATCACAGAGAAAGGAGCTTCCCTTGAGGAAATGCCTCCATGAGATCCAGCTGTAAGGCATTTTCTCAATTAGTGATCAAGGGGGGTGGGGGGGTCCCACTGTGGGTGGTGTCATCCCTGGGCTGGTGGTCCTGGGTTCTATAAGAAAGCAAGCTGAGCAAGCCAGAGGAAGGAAGCTATTAAGTAATATCCCTCCATGGCCTCTGCATCAGCTCCTGCTTCCTGACCTGCTTTAGTTCCAGTCCTGACTTCCTTTTGTGATGAACAGCAATGTGGAAGTGTAAGCCGAACAAGCCCTGTCTTCCTAACTTGCTTCTTGGTCTTGATGCTGTGTGCAAGAATAGGAACCCTGACTAAGATACTTGCTTTATCTTTAACTGAACCCTTTAGTCACTACCGTAAATGAAGTTTGTGTTCTCATGGAATGGCTTTTCTTCCCCACCAGATTCTCAGCTCTGTGAAAACAGGTGATTAGTTTCACATTCAAACGCTTGAAGTAATTCTGGGTTTGCCTTTGGGAGAAACAGAAGAATCCTTAGGAACTGCAGCTTTGTAAACACACTCTATGAAGCAGTGAGTGAGACGTTACCAGCTGAAAACCAGACGGCCCAGTCAAATGTGGCTGTCAGACACCCAGGGAATCTTTTAATGGAGATCTATCTTGAAAAATATTTGGGACCAACTTAGACTAGGAAGAGTCATTGTTAATTTGAGATTCACAATTGAGAATTGTTTTTTGTCGTTTGCTAATTCTGGAGCCTAGCAGAACAGCCCTTCAGCCAAGAACAAACATTATATTTCTTATAATCATCTATCCTCTCTGTGGTCAGACCCCCAGGCATGTGTTGTGTGGGAGTATCTCCTCAGTCAACAGCGAGAGGCTCAGAACCTTTTATTTCTTGCTCAAAACCTTAGTTGCAAATTGTTAGCTGTGCAGTTTCTATCAAGACTTCATTAGGGCAATTATTTTAATGAGTGATTTAGAAGAAACACTAACATTTTCTCCAGGTGATTTGTGTTCCTCCCCCTGATTAAAAGCACTGCTAGACAGACCCTAGAATTCTCTTCCTTCGGCTCTCAATATAATTTCCCTTCTTGCTGCCGCTTACTCCCCAGAGACTTGTGTAGGCTGGCATCTTCTTTTTCCCCTAGACCTGAAGTTCCACTTGCTCTACCTATTGGTGTGCTTGCAATAATGCACAAGGGAGAAGAGGAATTAATAAAGAGGGTAGCTCTGGTGAGCCATCTGCTTCCTGCTAGATTTCTGACTAATAAACTCACCAACCAGCGGACATGTGTGGAATGCTACTCATTTTATCAGGGAACTGACATGGAGGACACCATTCATCCTGTTCTTCCTGTCCTATTCAGAAAATTTTTCTCCCTGGCAATGGAATAAAAACATCTCTGTCTGGTTTCACTACTCGGACACTTTGGGTTCCAATATGTCTCTTTTCGTAGCTTAGGCTGCTAATGCTCTGTCTCCTAGCAGTCAGCAGTGACTGTAGTTCTTTGTCTAGAGGGAAGATGCTGCGAAATTTCCCCCTCCCACATTATATGTCCATTGATATTGCTATTTTTCCAGTCTTGCTTACCCAGCGATTTCTAGAAAAGGCTGTTTGACAAGCAGACTTCCTAGTGTTCTGGCTCTTGCAACAGAATGGAAGTATGCAGCCAACAGAAGGGGCATACTTCTGTTTTGATTTTAGAACTAACAAAGCCACAAGTGGATATGAATCAATTTCAAATGGGGTATTCTTTGGCATTTTTTCCTTTCATTTGCTACTGTTTTATAATTTACTTCCTGTCATCAGACATGGCTTGATTTTTTATGATTCCCATTGTGTTAAAATGTGGGAGTCCCCGCAATATGAGAAAAATGGGTTACAACTGTGTCCTGTATATCTATGTTTGTGTTGATTTTGCGTAGATGTAACAAATAAAATAATCTTCCATGGTGATTGATTCATTACTGTATCTGTTTTCTCCACCAACTCACTGCTATCCACTTAGAGCAGCAGTCACCAGCTGCACACCATTCTGAGCCGCCCAGAAAGGCCATCTCAATGTATATACTCTCTGCTCCATTTTGTCTTCTGAGGCAGGACACACATGGGGCAGGTAACCCTCACAAAATGGTTTCAACTTAAGTTTATCTTTAGGTGTTTATCTTCTACATCGCAGGAAGTGACTCTGGGCTGTCACTTGCTCTCAATGTGTATTGGCTTCTCCAAAGAAACAAAACAAATGTCCGGCAGGAGGGAGGAAAGGATGCAGAGGGAGGAAGGGAGAGAAGGAGGGAGGGAGGGTGGGGAATGTGTGTTGGCTGACATGATTAAGCAGGCACAGAAATTCCATCATCTGCCCTGAGCTGAAAGACCAAAACACCTCCAACTGAACCAAGCCACAGCTGACCATCTAAGAGCCACAGAGCAAGGTGCAGAAGGAAATGGACATTTGCTCTCATGGAGAGAGCCATCTTCCTCTGTTTTTCTGCTCTATTTGGGCCCTAAACTGGGTGATACCCAGCTAAGCTGTGTGTGTATCTATCTTCCTTCACTGATTCAAATGCTGACCTCATATTAGGAGTGTTGAAAAAGATCCTTATGTGCACCTCTAGTGATTCGAGATGACACTAAAATCAACCATCGCAAATCCATCAAAAACTGCATTCAACCTTACACAAATGGCCTTCGTGTCTCTGACACTACAGTCAAAGTGGATAAAAATCAAATCTGTTTAGATGAATTATTTTATGTTAACCAAACTCCCAATACATATGGAAAAAATAAACAAATGTACTTATATACATAGATGAGCCAGTAGATCATCTATACAAAAAGACATGGAGATAGAAGGAAGAACGGACAGATGTGCAATCACTAACGTGAGCCTTGGCAGAGAGTCAGTGATCACTGCTGAAGAATGCTCTATACTGTGAAGGAAGATCTGTACCTCTAAGGTGGCAACAACCTGATGATCTTTGTAATGATATAAGGTCTTAAAGCATCACAAAGCACAGAACTTTTATATATTGATTGCCTCATAAGTTTAGCTGAAGCAACCATGTTCTGGTGAGCTGTTGGACCTGGCAATGCAGAATGAATGCGGCAGGCTAACCTTGCAGTAGATAGAGCAGTAACTGTTGCAGTAATGCGTGGCTTGTATAAAATGGAGGACAAGTGGAGAAGTGTCTCCAAGGGGGAGTGGAATTTGATGGTCCTGAAATGGGACAGAAAGTAGACAACTCGGGACAGGACAGTTGCTAGCCATGGCCACACCCCTGGACGGTCGTCTCTCAGATCTACCTTCCCATGCCTTACCTCCTCAGATACATATGTGTTATAAGTAAATCCTAACATCCATTTGGGGGACAATGGGGTTTGGGATGGGCTGTGTACAGTAGAGGCTACTGTTCGTGTGTTAAGAGCTTTAGCTCAGTGTCAAGGCTGGCAACGGCAGACCATAATGCTCTCACGATTAATGCATCCTTCAGTGTCGAAAAAATACAATAAAAACGGGAGCTTTCAGCAAGGTTTATGTGAGCTTTCAAAGAATTTTAATTGTGTTTTTCGAAAATAATCACTTTAGGTTTTAGAGACTATGAAATCAAACATCACAGGGGGATGTTGGCTCTCTGGCATTTTTATTGGCTGAGCGGGGGTGAGCCAGGTCAAATGCTGTTTGATGTTGCCAGAGTCCTGCCTATATCCGTGTGCACGAATACATATGGTTTGCAGATGAGCTTTACAGTTATAGCTGAACATCCAGGCTCCAAGATCTATGGCTGTCATTTTTACAATGGATTCCATTTTCATTACTGAGATGTTTATGTCCTGTGCACACAGCTGTAAAGTGGCCTAAACTCCTTTCCTCTGTGGCTAGAAGGAGTTTTTCTTTCTGTTTCTTTTTCTCTTTTTGTTTCCACTAATAACAAGAATGACATCTGTTTTCAGGCTAGCTTTTGAGAACAAAGAAAGAAACAAAAGATCTGGTTTTTTCTTCTTCTCTGGAAGTATGACAAAAGTGTGGCCATTGCTTCTGAAATTGGCCCATTTCTCTTCCTTTCAGCCAGGCTCATTTCAGCCTGATCACCCCCACATCAAAGATGAAAAGATATGAGGTAATGCCGAGAGTGATTTCAAGCGTGCAGTAAACCTTTGCTTGTGGTGTCACTAATGAGGTACTTACAGTAATTGCCAGGGGCCTAGCTTAAGGATTCAGGATGCTGTAAGGCAGAGCCTAGCCGCATCACAGGAGATGGTGTCCTTGCCTTAACCACGCATCCTGCTGAGTAGGAGCAATTGGTTTTTAATTAGTATCTGTTTTGTCTGTTTGTTTGTATCTTAATAGTGAGATCTATATGAGGCAAACTTGTCTCATCTCTAAATTTATTGTCCACATGTTAATGAGACAAACTACTTTATTAAGAAGAATATTTTTATTTTGGTGAAAGACACATAACATAAAGTTTACCCCCCATACAACACACACACACACACACACACACACACACACACAATCAACAATAAAGGACAGGTCACAAATTCTACAGGGAGTAGGGGATGCAGGAGGAAATAGGGGAAAGGAATTGATGGAAATTAAGTGAATGCAATACTCATGCCTGGATTTCTCAAAAAATTAAAAAATACTAATTGAAAATTATGAAAAGAAAAATAACATTTTTTATTACTGCTTTTAAATGTTCAGGTTACTGGTCGTAGCACATATGTGAAACCAACTCCATTGAGTCCAAGAGCTTTTCCATCTCTCTGAACATCAGTCCAGCATCCCTACATCCCCACCCAGTCTACAGCAACAACAAAGTCACGGATCTGCTTACAATGGACATTTGCCAAGAATGGAACTGATGTTGCTTGTCTTTCTATGTTCTCATTTGCATAGCAAATCTTTGTTCCTGGGAAACCACGGAAGAGAACTGATAATAAGTTTCCACACAGAACCTCACCGGTCAGTATCCATCAGTGCTGTTCATCACAGTCACAACGGTAAAAAAAACCTTCTGGTGACGGATGAATGAATAAGAAAAATATGAGCCGGGCAGTGGTGGCGCATGCCTTTAATCCCAGCACTTGGGAGGCAGAGGCAGGTGGATTTCTGAGTTTGAAGCCAGCCTGGTCTACAGAGTTAGTTCCAGGACAGGGAGTCTGAGACAGGAGGATTTTGAATTCTCAACTAGCCCTGAACTATATGGAAACCTTGCCAACAAAGTATCACATCAGAAAACAAAACCAACCAAACTAAACGACTGTGGACTCTCCAGTGGCTATGACACATATGAACTATTCAGTAGTATTTGAAGCAAACGTACAACAAACTTCTCACGTGATTGTCTTCCTCCTTCACTTAAGTCACTTGAGGCAACACCTGGCCAGTTTAATGATTCTGTGGCTGCTTCTTGTGAGCCATTGTTCCTCTCCCCCACATAAGCCTCAGGTCGCATTGTGCTGGGTCCCTGTTTCCTTACCTTGCTAAACTACCTGGAAGGGAGGAATGAGGAGACACATTTACCTGATGTGGTATGGGACTCAGCAGACACCTAAGTTCTCCCGGGCCGGTTCCATTTACAAAATGATGTCATAAAACCAAGAGATTAAAATCCCTGACAGTTTGTAATTCTGGGACAAAGGGATAAGGGGAGAACAGCTTGCACAGAACCGGCCAGGGTTTCTGCAGACAGCTGCTGGGTTGAGATGAGTGCTCTTTTGAGGAGCAGAAAGCACCTTGGAAGAGACGGGGGTCTCAAGAGGACCGCTGAGGCGGCTCAATCGACAGGTGGGGTGCTATGGGTGACCCTCAGAAGCAGATATAAACATTGAGGGGCTTGGAAGGCTCTCAAACAGCAAATGTAAACACCCAGAGTCTCAGGAGGCCTCTAACCAGCACCTTTTGTTAAAAAGGTGCCTGGGTTAACTGCTCGTGCAGAGGTGCAGCCTTGCACATTGTTATAGAGAGCGTCTGCTCCAACACTGGGCACTGAAGCAAGTGGGGCACAGAAGCAGGTGAGCAGGATTGCTCCAGAGGTTTGGCCCATAAATCAGGAAGGCTCCTGCAGGGACTGTCATGATGCTGTCTAGGAATAAAGAGGCAGGTAGCAGAAGGAATACTTCCGGGCTCTGGAGGGTGTTTACACTGACTATAGACTAGTCTGTTGTGAATCAGAGGATATCAAGGACCAGCCAGATACATTGCTCCCAAGGAGTTCACCGCAGGGAAGTGGGCAGGGTACATGGCGCCTGGCTGGTTGTTTAACGTGCTCCACCCCTCGCAGTGCATCCCATAATGACTATGGTGGCCAGCCATGTGTGTTGTACCAAGAGCAAAGCAAATGAGGAGCTCTTTGAGAAAATAAAGACTGGAGAAGGGACATGGAAGCAAACACAGTGGGCAGATACAAATGACTCATAAAAATCACATGCCGGGAGACAAAAGAAGAGGTGTTCTTCCTGGTAAACAAGGCTCCATCTTCTCACAGGCAGAGGAGGTGCTGAATAAGCTGCACATGCGCATGGGGAACCAGCTAGATCAACAGACAGGAAAAAAGGGATTTGGTGGGTGATCTCAGCAAGTTGCTGGAATTCCCCAGAGGGAAAAATCCCTTCTCCACGGGGAACATTTTTCTACAGCCTTTTACCCCCCACTCCCGAAGGAGGAGGAGGAGGACGAGGAGGAGGAGGACGAGGAGGAGGAGGAGGACGAGGAGGAGGAGGAGGAGGAGGAGGAGGACGAGGAGGAGGAGGAGGACGAGGAGGAGGAGGAGGACGAGGAGGAGGAGGACGAGGAGGAGGAGGACGAGGAGGAGGAGGACGAAAAGGAGGAGGAGGACGAGGAGGACGAGGAGGACGAGGAGGACGAGGAGGAGGACGAGGAGGAGGAGGAGGAGGAGAAGGAGGAGAAGGAGGAGGAGGAAGGAGAAGCAGCAGCTGGGATTATTATCCAGGGTGGGTGGAATGAAGAAGAAAGGGAGCACTCAGAGGATAAAACTTTAAGCCATTAGGATTACCACTTCATGGACTCCCATCACCATGCCTTGGCCTCTCTTGGGCACTGGAGCCCAGCAAGAAACAGATGCTGTGTCATCACTATTTTGCTTTGATTTATTTTGCTTTGGCTTTGCCCAAAGAATAAAGTAAATATTGTAAAAACGTGGAAAAACTGCAAAGGTAGCAAAATTCTTCTTCAGCCTACAGAAAAGACACTAAGTCCAGGAGAAGCAGCATCAAAAACCCTCATGCCAAGGACTCAGAAGGCAGACACCCAATCGATGTGCCCCACCCATGAACACGAAGAGGTCTCCTGCGCCCAACAGTCCTCCCGAGATGCCTTTTTCAATTCATAGAGGGTATCAATGACAGACCAAGGAAATGACTGCACCCAATTCACCTCGATGAATCAGCAGGTTTATTGAGTTGCTTACTGCAGTGCAGATGAGGACTTATTTACATGATCCAGATGATTCAGAGGAAGCTGCAGAACTGCAAAGCCCACCCCTACCATAGTGAAGACTTTTGGACACTGTTTCTCCGGAGCTCCCTGCACAACTTAGGCAGCTCAGTAGACTAGAGGGTATCTTCTCCCCATCTTTACTCCTTGAGTCATTGTGACAGCTAGCTCTCAAGTCAACTTCACAGTGTAGAAGCACATGGGAAGAGAGTCTCAGTAGGGTGTTGTCTTCATCATGCTGGCCTTAAATGATGTGAGAAGACCCACCCTGAATATGGAAGTGGCTTTCAGTAGTGGTCCATATAGAAGGACATGTACAGAGAAACACTCTTGGCTTTTCTGCTCTCCTTGCCTGCACTTTAGCTTCCAAGTTTAGATATGCTGTTGCTGCCTTCTGGCATGCTTCCTTGGGTATAAAAAGGTATTTTTTTTTTTTTTTATGGTCCAAAGGATAGGTAGGTAGAAAGATAGACAAATAGATAGATGATAGATAGATACACACACACACACACACACACACACACACATGTATGAATGATAGATAGACAGGCAGATGATAGAAAAATGATGTATCAGTTGACCAATTGATCAATCTATGTATTATCTGAAAATTTCATATGTTAATTTGGGTTACAGTGAGTTGTACCATAACATTGAAGGACCTGGGACCTAGGCCAAGGTCACAGGCCTCTTGTTGTTCAGCAATACATAGTGTCCTTGAAACTATGAATAAAACTCATCCAGACAACAGTGCTGACTCTCAGGAACTAGGCTTGACAAGCCAGTCACTGCAAGTCATCAAAAAATGTCAGTGAGCGAAGGGGCGTATATTAAATTCTCACAGGCCTAATATTGTAAAAGCAGGTTAATCCTCTAGATAGAGACGTGGCCTGGAATAATCTTCACAAAATGAAAAAGCCGTTTCAAGAACTCTGGTCTGTCATTTCCAATAATAAATAATGTGATAAAGTTGAATTCCTCCTTGAGTATTTCATGCTAATTTCTATGAAATCCAGATCTAATAGTCTACGAACAGCAGAGTTTTCAAAACAGAAAGTTCTGCCAGCTTAATACTGAATACTGAGATGTATTGAGTTCCTGTTGATTAATTCCTACAATGTCAGTCTAAGGTCGTTATTTCACTCATTCATTCACTTATTCATTCATTCGCCAGCATTCCTGGAAGTTGTATTACATTTAGATTTAAAAGAAAACCAAATACCCAAATTTCTTGTTTTGAAAGTGAGATTTCTCTTCATGAAAAGGAAAAAAAAAAAAGTCATGTCGATTTTTTCCTCCAACAAAATTTCCAGATCCTTCGCTGAGGTCCTGCAACTGTTACCTAATTATCACTGTGAACAGCCATGATGCACACCCTGGCCTATGGCCAGAGGGAACCATTTGGAAATCAGTGAATCATGGGCAGATATGAATCATGGGCAGATGTGTATCATAGAATGATGTGCATCATGGGCAGAAGTGCATCATGGGAAGATATGCATCATTCATGGGAAGATGGTCTTAGCATACTGTTTTTAGACAACCAATGTGTGCTGAGCACCTTATATACATGCTAGCCTTTACATGAACACATGTGTAGAATCATCTCAATAAGTCTTTTTTTCACAGAATAATAAGATTGCCATTGAAGCTCATTCATGCGTTAGCTCTTCTGGAAAGGTATCTGTTATGACTAGACTCGATCCCTTGGGGATCTGAGGCAGAGTCCAAGATTTCAGCTAAGTATCATGTTCTCTCACCTTTGAGTATGAGGCAATGTCCTCTGAGGGATTTCTCTACTTGCAAATTGGGCAAGAGTTGATAAGAAGATGTGTCTGTGGTTCAACCATGATAATAGTCAGAGAACCTCACCAGGCACCTGTTGTGAAGCCAGAATTCCATAGAAGAGTTAAAGAGTACTAAGTTCAAAAGACAAATAGCTAACAGGCAGCAATGATGTATACCAACAGACAGGTAGAGAGTACCATAGGGCTGGCCAGGATGGAGAAGGTCACAGCACAGGAACAGGAGCTGCTACAGTATAGCATGTAGGGATGCAGTAGAGAGAGCCAGCCAGCAAGCATCCACAAGGAACATGGGAAAAAGGTCTATTAAGGAGAAAGTCAGTTGTGTAAAGAGATAAAGGATAGTAAGACATTAGTACTTCGTCATCAAAAAACTATTATATCAAAAGATCAAAACTTCTAAACTGATTTTGTTGTTGGTTTTATCATGGTGGATAAATAACAATTTTATTTATCATATATATCATATACTTATGATTATGTACATAATTATCATGTACTTATGATTATGATGTATCTTAAATATCAATATTACAATAGTTGGATTGAAATTACTTTTACCAAGGAGACAATAATTCATAAGAAAGGCTCAAAGCATTGTTTATTTGGTAGACAAGCACCATACTGAGTTTCTTTGTTGTGTTCATTTCTAGGGAGAGCTGGGGAATGTGGGATACACTGTGGATGTCAATGAGAAGTGAGGCTTGTTCCTCAGCTCTCTGGACTTCTATCTGTTAGATGCCGCTGCACCATATGCATTTCCCACTCTTAAGACATTAGAGGGTGTTAGATCCCCCAGTACAGGAGAATGCCAAGGAGGAAAGACGAGAGTGGATGGGTGGGTGGGTGGGGGAATACCCCCATAGTGGCAGGGGAGGGGGGAGGGAATGGGGAGGTTCCAAAGGGGAGATCTGGAAAGGAGGAAACATTTGAAATGTAAATAAAGTATGAAAAATAACTAACTAACTAAATAGACATTAGAGCAACAGTTATCACTAAGCCTGTGTATTTGTGTACAGTTCAGGGCTCTGCTAAGCCTGCTGGAGATGGCTCTGATGCACACTGCTGATCGCTAGCCTAGATCTGCTCAACATGTCCTACCCTAAGCAAAGCTTGAGAGCCAAAAGCAACCATAGACACACTTCCCATGGTGGTAATGTAGACTCGAGGCATCAGAAGGTTGGGAATTAATTACACTCTCACTTCTACTGCCACACCGTCAACCAAATCCTAAGTCAACATCCAGGAAATAAAGTGTGTACCATGATGCCATGGTGAACATGGTGTTTAAGAGTAAGGGTTCAGATATCATCTGGCAACTAGCACAGCCTTGGGATTACAGATCTGGCTATAAGGTCTTCTCTTATGATAGTGTGGTTAGCTTTATGGTTAACTGTATTTACTATTTTTGTTTACTTGTGTGCTATAAGAGTTTATTAATATTCAGATACTCTCTTTTATTATTTAATGCAAGCAGCTGTGTGCAGCAAATACTAAAGTCAACTTTCTCAAAGACCTGAGAACTCTATGATTGTATCACCAGGGTAAGTTTATTATCTTTATTAGTTAATGTAGTTAGTTTACAATGCGAACTGTCAAATTCCCTGCCACTGTATTTTTTTTATTTTTCTTTTAGAATTAATGGTGTCTTCTTTTTCTGAGAAAACAGAATTTCTCAAATGCCCTGGCATTGCTGAGAGGTGAGGTTGTTTGTCAAAGTAAGGCTGAGACTCTGTGGGCTTTGGTGGCAGTCTCTCCTGACATTTCCACATGAGAACAAAGCTTTGGTTCTGTAATGTTATCATAATAATAAAATGTGCATATACGTGTACACAGTGGAATTCGATTCAAGTGTGAAGCAAAGGGAAGTCATGAAGAATTCAGGTAAATGCATGGGCAGATGAATAGTATACTGAGTGGAGTAGCCAGACTCAAAAACACGAATGCCTCATGTCATCTCATATTTGTGGATCCTAGCTCTGAGACTGTTGATGTACTGTATAACCTGGAGTAACTGTAGAAGCCAGCAAACTAAAAGAGGGCCATGTGTCACAGGGAGATGAACTCTGGAGACAGTAGGATGCAGGTGGTCTAGAGGGAAAGCAATGGGAAGAACAGGAGAGACCAGAGATAAATGGTGCCCACAACATTCAAGAAAGACACAAGGGGACTATTATATAAGCTTATTTATCTTGTACACTATATATGTGTACATACCTATATATTTAAATTGAGTTATACTACATGGGATGATATGCCTTCCTCCAAGGATCTATAGGTTAACAAAAACCCCCATGCCAAGCTTGGGAAATCATCCTTGTAGTTCTCGATCAGGAGGCTCTAGTAGACCCTCAAAATAATATGAGCTACTGACTGACCTTGCACTTAGCTGCCTATTAGAGATTTTTGCTGAAGACACCACACACTTCAGACACAGGCTTGAAGGAATCAAGCTGGGACCGACCTGGAAACCTCCTCTCTAAGAACTGGCTTTCATAATATCAGAAGGTGCTATGCAAGCTACCAAGGGAGACGAGACACCATCAAAAACTGTAAAGCCTGGGTGACACAGCTAGGGCCAGTCCAAGAAGATATCCCCAGTGGTGCCACAGTGGCTCTTATATCTTTGGTAATCAACAGCTGTCTAATTAGACTTAAGACAACGAAAAAGAATCCATGTCTGGTACTATAAACCTCACCAGCCACCTGCAGTTAGAGAAGCCATGGATCTGAAAAGAGAACCAACTCCTGACACTTTCCTATATCAATGTAGCTTCTCACTGTGTTTTTAACTGTAAATTATGGTAATGTCCAACCCAAATAAGCCCGGGCAAAGAAAACACAACTCAATTAATAGGAATGAAAGCTGCACACCTAGATTGGGCAGATCTACCACTACACTACTCTATTCCCCATCCATGAGACCCCTAATAACTTGTGGTTTCTCCAGGCCACGTGCTTCTGCTCCATTCTCCTTCCACCACCTCCTCCTCCGCTGTCCTCTCTCCTTGTCCCCTCTTCCCTTCCCCCTCCACCTTCCCTCCTACTACCCAATCACTAGCTCTAGCCTTTATTTGAAAAGTTAAGGTAGGAGAAGGTTCACAAGGCACCTGTATTCACTCCTCATCTGCAGCCCCTTCCAGGAAAGTGGAATTAGCATCAAAATACAAGACCAAGGCGACCCACAACAGTAAATACTTGGAATATTTACCATTGTACCTGCAGGTAACTGTGGCTCTCACTCTCATCAACATAGTTTTAAGGAACATCTTCTGTTTACTGTTTGACAGTTCATGCATATGTACACAGTATCTTGATCACTGACCCCAGCTTCTTCCTCTCTCTTCCCCGGTACACACTCCAATATGTTCCCCTGCCACCTTCTTGTCCTCTCCCCTTATTTACAGCCGTGTCTTATGGCTTGAGCTCATACAGGTGGCCTTAGACATGGTGAGATAATTAATGCAGTGTCCAAGTCACGTGCAGATGGGATTCCTTAGCATCCTCAGCATCCGCCTGCTCTCTTATCTTTTCTGTTCTTCCCCACAGTGCTCTCTGAGCCTTGTGTGTGTGGTAGAAGCTGCTATATGCATCTCACTTGAGGCTGTGTACTAGACAATCACTTCTTCTTAACACTTTGCCAGTTATGAGTTTTGGCACTGTTTGGGGCCCACTACAGTAAGGCATTTCTCTGGCCAAGGTTGACAGCAGAATAGATCTCTGAGTTTAAAGCCAGAAGTTTAGAAGAGAGTTTGATAACATATCTACTTACAAGATAACAGTAGTAGCCTCACACTGAGGGCCTACAACCTCTTGACCCATCAACTTTTGACAATGTTTACTATATCAGACATGAAGTTTCTTCTGTGCAGCAGGCCTCAAATCCATCCAAAAGTAGTTTATTACCCCCACAAGCTTTATGCTGTTATTATACCAGTGGGCACATCTTGCCTGGCAGGTTGCTATTGTAGCATCCAGGTCTTAGTGCTGGAAAATACGAATCTTTACTTTTTCCCACCAGCAGCCTGCATAATACCTCTTAGCATTATGGGAGATAGCCAGCAGGAAGGAAGACTTTAGGTCAGCTCTGGCTTGATTTTGGAATGTTCTGGAACCAGAGAGCACTGTGTTTTTAACAATAGGGTCTTACTATCTAGTTATAGCAGGAAACAATGAGTGATGACAACAGATTGTGTTGTTTTGGCACCTAATCAATAACTCACCAGGAACAATACCATCTGTGGAGGTGATACAGACAGGGGAAAATTCCTACAAGCTCTCCATGAAGAGTACGTGATCATGAAAAACAAAGGGTCTTGTAAAAAAATGTTTACTGAGTTCTTTAACCACCAGCAACCATTTTCTGGAAAAGTTTTGAGACGGAGCCAACTGTATATGCATTTATCATCTGTTAGGGCCATTGCTTAAATCCTGGACAGTTCCTTGGGTTATAATCTATATTAAGGTTTTCCATGTTTTTCCCCTTTTGAACTATGCTCCCTTTCAATCTGCTACGACTGTTGTGTGTTCAGTCTCGAGTTGGAGAAGGATTAAGAGAAAGGGGGGAAATCCTCCCGTGTTTGTGCAAATCAGGATTAGAATAGGAATTAAATCCCTTCGCTTATCCAGCTTCATCCTGTGTCATTTTATTGACAATACCGTGTTAAACAGATCAAGTTATCTGCTTCTGGAATGATCCTTGAGACTTCTCCTTTGGTCTCTGGATATAGCACGACAGTGCCTGCTGCCAGCAGTGCATACCTCCCATCGCCCAGGAAAGCCATGGAAGCATGGTGTCCAGTGCAGCCTCATCAGTGTACCGTGGTTCTCTTGCCACTCTGTATGGGCAAGGCCTTTAGGCAAACTCCAGGCGAGAGCAAGGTTGGAGCTCTGACATGATGGTCCTGCCCTGTGGCTCTGATGGGGGTCTTCCCCTGAAAGGTGTAGTCTGTGGGGTGGTGAGGCAGTTTAAGCCACATCCGCAGGATGAGACCACTCCAGCAGGGAAGACATTACCATGCCTCCCTTGATTTTAATCTCATCCACCCAGCAGTCTGGTTGCCAACAAGGGTCACATGTACGCATTAATCCAAATTGCAAAACCCAACAGCTGGGTTTTTGAAGCCTCCTGTCAGTCACTGATGTCCTTGGTTTCATTCCTCTGGAAAGGTTGGCATGTCTGTTGGCTGGCACTGGTCCTGAAGGCTCAATATACAGTGGGGCCTGCAGGCTCCTGTGGCAACTCCACCCAATGATTGTTACTGTGCCCGCTCTCATGAAGCAAAAGGGTTCTTCTCTGGAAGAATAGCCATTATCTAAAAGGCCCAAATATACTTTAATTGAAGTTTCTTTTTAAACACTTATTCTTCTGAAATGGAGATACAAACTTAGAAGACACTAAATAAGTCTAAGTATCAAATACCTAAAGCAATTGCCACACTACATGCACAGACACACATGCCAACACATACGTGCACACACACATGCACACATACATATACACATCACACATGCATGCACACACACATACACAACACATACACACACCACACACATATATGTCACATATACACACACATAGACCACATACACACACACACACATACACACACCACACATATATATGCCACATACACATAACATACATCACACACACACACACACACACACACACACACACCTCTACCACCCCCTTGAGCAGCAAGAGTAGTAGCAATAGAAGCAAACTGCAATCACTATTAGGTTTTATAACTGAGATTTTTTGACATGTTTGTGTGTATGCTGCATGTGGACATGTGCAAGTATATTCACATGTATGTGTGTATACATGTGTGTGGGTACATGTGCATGCCTGTGTGCATAATGTAGAGTGTGGGGAGCCGCCTGAGTCGCACCCACATTCGCCATTACAAGATGGCGCCTACATCCGGCCAAGGACAAGTTGTAAACAGGCTAGTGCGCATGTACCTGGTAATTTTCCACCTCAGAGTCTCAGCCTCTCTCGTGGCGCCATCTGGCCTGATGTGCGGGGAGCCAATAGGGAAGCTCTACGTCCCAGGCGAGCGCTGTGGCCTATATAAGGGACGGGTGTTCTGTTGTTCAGGGTCTCCATTCTTGGCAAGCTTATGCTCTCCCTCTCAAGATGCATTAAAGCTTTACTGCAGAAGGATCCTTTGTGTGCCGCGTCGTTCTTGCTGGCGAGACGGTAGCGCGGGACATCTGGTGCCGAAACCCGGGAACTCTGTCATCGTCAGCACCTTTGGAGACCCCCTGGAAACAGGGAGGATTCAGAACTGCAGGGAGGTAGGTTCGGAAAGGCATGTTGACCCTGGGTCTTGACCTGGGATTGCCCCCTTTTTGGTCTGACGCTGTTGAAGCCTTGCTAATTGTGTTAAGTGACCTCATTTTGGTTTTACTGTCTTTGTATTGCTGTGAACAAGATGAGGCCTGTGTAGATGCTGTAAGGGAGGGGCAAATCACCCTTGAAAGGGTCCAGGACACCATGTCAGAATCCGAATGGAGTGAGAGGATGGGTACCCAAAAGGAAAGAGATCTCAGCAAGGAAAAAGGACCTCCTGGTAAGTCTAAGGACGAGGGAGAGATTGAGGATAAAACGGGGAAGAACTGTCCCCCCCCCAGGGCTGTGAACAAAAGTTGCCAGGACTCTGTGTTACTTCCATACAATATGATAGATTTACAAAAGCAGCTAACCTGTCTAAAAGTCTTTCACAGTATATGTTACAGAATTGGACCCTTAAATTTGATGAAACCTTGCGAGAACTGCGGACAGCAATTATTCAGATCAACTCCACCCGTCTTGACCTGTCCTTGACTGAGGGCCTCTCTTCATGGATTTCCTCGGCAATTTCTTATTTCAAGGAATGGGTGGGGGTGGGATTGTTTGGAGCAGCGCTCTGCTGTGGTTTGGTGTTGTTCCTATGGCTCATCTGCAAACTCAGGGCCCAGACTAAAAGAGACAAGGTGGTCATGGTGCAGGCGCTTGTTGCCTTAGAACAAGGAGCCTCTGCCGGTGTTTGGCTGTCCATGCTTAAACAATAGCAGTAGGTCGCCAGCCAGCCAGTTCTTGCACACCCGCGAATCTAGTCTCATTGCACTGGGTAGAGTGTTTGGTCTGAGCAGCTCTTGAGGGATGTCGAGCAAAGCATCACACAAGGCGGTCATCATTGTGGGCCGCCTTGGGAGATATGTCATCTACATGAGGGTTGAGTGCCCTAGTTTCCCTCCCTCTAAAAAACGGCACTGGGCGGGTCAGGAAGACCTCGGGCGCGCATGAGCTTAGGGGTCGTCTCCTGTACAAGGCCCAACCTTTTGGTCAGGGGATTTGACCTCTGTCTCCGCCCTCTTAAGAGTGTCCTACTTTGCTTACAGAAATGAAAAGGGGGAGATGTGGGGAGCCGCCCGAGTCGCACCCACATTCGCCATTACAAGATGGCACCTACATTCGGCCGAGGACAAGTTGTAAACAGGCTAGTGCGCATGCACCTGGTAATTTTCCACCTCAGAGTCTCAGCCTCTCTCGTGGTGCCATCTGGCCTGATGTGCGGGAAGCCAATGGGGAAGCTCCACGTCCCAGGCGAGCGCTGTGGCCTATATAAGGGACGGGTGTTCTGTTGTTCGGGGTCTCCACTCTTGGCAAGCTTATGCTCTCCCTCTCAAGATGCATTAAAGCTTAACTGCAGAAGGATCCTTTGTGTGCCGAGTCGTTCTTGCTGGCGAGACGGTAGCGCGGGACAGTAGAGGCCTGAGGTTGGTGTCTTGCATCCACCTTGACTGTTCTTTACCTTATGTACTGTGGCAGGGTCTCCTGCTGAATCCAGAGCTCAATGTTTTAGTTTGCCTGGCTTCCTAGGATGTGAGGATTCCCTGTCTCTGCCTCCTGCCCAGGGGCATGGCAGATCAGAGCATATATTCATCTACTCAAATTTAACAGAAAACACAAATTTTAGGTTTCTCTTCTTGTTCCTAATTTATACAGTAATTGCAAGAGTTTTGTTTTGTTCTATTCTGGTTTTTTTATTTTCTATTTGGGTGGTATTTGGTTGGTTGATCGGTATATTTCTGGGTTTGAAGCAAGGGGTGACATGATGCACAATCTGCAGCCCCTCATCTGATAGTTAGACTCATTGACACTGAACAAACCTGGATAAAAGTTTGACAAGTTTTACTCTTTTTCATTATCTCTTGATGAGCAAGTAAAACTAAAAATACCCCGATGTGCTCTATCTAATCTTCCTGGCAGTCCTGTGTCGTGATTGTCAGGAAGCATTCAACACAGCTCATAGGATATGCTCCTTACAAGGCATTAAACCTTATTATTAAAACCACAGCTATAAAAAGCATCAGGTATTATAATATTATTATAATCTGATATGCTTTAGCAAAATATTTACATATAGTTTGAAATATGGTTCATCTATTAAAGGAGTTTAAGAAATTCAGGACTATAAATTAGCTGGGATTTTAATAGAAACAATTACATCTTGCATAAGCTCTATCTCATCATTGCTGTGATGAACAACATGACCAGAAACTATCTGAAGAGGATAACAACTCATCATCAAAAAGCAGTGAGGGCAGGAACTCAAGCAGGTCAGGAACCTGGAGATAGGGCCTGATGCAGAGGGGCATAAAGGGGTGCTGCTCACTGCATGCTCATCTTGGCTTGTTCAGTCTGCTTTATTTTTTATAGAACCCAGGACCACCAGTCTAGAGATGACACCACCAACAATGAGCTTGGCTTTCCCACATCAATAATAGAAGACAAGGCCCTAAAGGCTTGTCTATAGCCTAATCCTATGAAGGCATTTTCTTGATTGAGGTTTCCTCCTCTTACATAACTTGTGTCAAGTTGACATAAAACTAGCCAGCACAAGCTAGAACATCCAAAAGAATGTTTCATTGTCTGATAAATAAAAGAATGGATATAAAATTGGGCTTTTACTCGAACTGTGCAAACCAGTCTAATTTTTCTAAGGGTTGGTTGTCCTGATTGAAAATGTTTCATGACCAGTTATCCAGTACTTGAGAGGCAGTAGCACAGGTTCAAGGTCATCCTGGCAAGCACAGGGAGTTAGGTCCAAGCCAGCCAAAGGAACTTTGAGAGAGCTTGTCCCAGACTAAGTAGTAGAGGGAAGAATGTGGAAGAGGCTCCATGGTAGAGCACTTGCCCAGACTATGTGGCATCTCAGGCTCAGCCCTCAGCATTGCAAGAACTTTTAAAGGAAAAAATATTTCCTGAAGCATTTTTACTTTCATAACAAGAATATTTAAGATGTCTTCAAATTTCACTAACCTATTCTGAGAGCTCAATTTCTACTTATTTTTTTTTCCATGCTGTTAATTTGCATCTTAAAAATTTTCTCAGCTTGCAACTTATTTAGTTATCTTAAGTCATGATGAACAAATGTGTCTTTTTATTTTAGGGAGTATTCTAAAATGATCTGTTTTAAAGTTCATCTCTCTCTCTCTCTCTCTCTCTCTCTCTCTCTCTCTTAAGGTTCAGGTTCTAGAGGTGATTGAAATTCATCTAAATGCCAAGCCAATCAAAACAGAACCAGCAATGAATTTAAGAAACTCAGAATCCGTTCATGCTTTTCCCAGAGGTAAAAATGGTAACACTGTTTTCTGGAAACTAGTGGCATCTCAGGCAAACCAGGGAGTTGATGAAGTATTTATAGATAGATGTATCATCGCAGGCAATTTTAAAATACTTGTCTAGCTAGACTGTAGTGGGAGTGAAAGATGCAGATTTAGAGTGTATTGGAGCCCTTCCTATCCAGCCCTTCTCCTTCTCTGTGCATGGACTTGACTGTTGGTGAATATTTCATGCAGTTCCCCAGAAGGAGACATCTGGCCTTCCTTCTGCCCCCCCCCCCCCAGACCTCAGATAAGCACAAAGCTCCAGGCATCCCAGGTAGATGTCCAACTTGTTATCCTGCAGTCCAGTCCCCATGGTGCTAACCTTCACTCTTTGCTCTAAGCAACATCAAAACAAGCTGGGAATGTCTTCCTTTAAGTTACACATTCTCTCCTATTTGAAGTGTGAACCCTTAAGAGAGTACACAAAATCAAAATTCTCGTGACCAGTTTGTATCAGATGTTCACATGTGCCTAAATGGAAAAGAGTACAGAGAAAGGTATATGAGAGTGAAAGTAAGTCTGAAAATTCTAGAATACAAATTGTGATTTCTATATCCCTATCACTAGATGATGTGCTCACAGGCTGCAAGGACAGAATGGCCAACAGCTGGAAGCACAACATTTAAATACAGTTTGATACTCTGTTCAAGCAGAGTAATGACACAGTCATCACCAAATAATACAAATGTTCTGTTCATAGTTCCAGGGCTGCAAAGGCACCAGCATGTTCATTCCTGCCATGGCCAAAGGCAGAAGAGCAAACTTGGCAGATGTTTTTGTACAATGTGCTTGGTGAAGACTTTAATCCTCTTAAGAAAGCAAGAAGTTTTGTGTTTCACCCCTTACAGGCTTCCCTAAAATTGCCTCACTGTTGCAAATGCCATGAGATAGAAAATGCCTCAGGAAAATGAGCCAAAACATCAAAGGCACACAGAAATCTACACATAGTCAGACATAGACACACACACAGAGGTACACACACATACACACACCACACACATATCACATACATACCTGTACATACACAAATACATACACATGTACACATGTACACACGCTACACACATACACACAGATAAACACATGTACACACACATGTAAATGCACACACACACACTCACACACACAGGTACATACACAGGTATACACCACACACACACACACACACACACACACCATACACATACACACACATGTAAACACACATATACAGCATATACATCCATACACACATAGGTACATACACACAGGTGCATGCCACATACATACATACACACACACACACACACTCACACACACCACACATACACACAGCCCCACGACCAGGAAATATTGAGTCGTGAGCCACTTAGCAGAAACAATCAGATAAGCAGAGAACTACATAGTAAAACTCTCTTTGTGTCATTCATGGATCAGTGTGGATAACTCTAAGTCAGAGACTGGACAGCTTGGCTAAGAGTGAGACTTAATTAGAAATAGATCAGAATTGGAGCCAGGGAGGAACAAAAGAGACAATGGAGGAGGCACACAAGAGCACATTGTCCCTGCGGGAGTCTAGTCATATCTACTTGCCCATGTCAGTGATGGGCAGTGCATTTCCTGGGACAAGCCTCCTTTTTAATGAATGTGTGCAAATTGTCTGTGGGAAATAAGGAATCAAGGAATTCCAGAAGACCAGCAACACAAATGTTTACAAGAGAAGACACACAATCTGATTGTCACTTAATAACAATGAATGTCTAACTGATATGCAAACGTATAAACACATAAGCCTCCACATCCCCAGACAATCACACTGAGGAAGTGGCCATTTTCTCACTCAGGGATCATACCCACAAAGATCTCAGCACACCTCTGATGTCACTGTGTCAGGTCTGGAATGGAGAGGTTGCCACAGAGACGTGAGTGAAATGAGGAGATGGCCGTGGTTATGCTTACCAAGAGAAGTGGGACTAGGGAGAAATCGTGCATGCATCTCTACCCCAGGCAGTGGGACACTTTGGGTTTTGTTTTTGTGGGTATGCGATGGTTGATCTTCACTGGATCTTGACTGGATTTGGATCACCAGAAACACATACACATGTCTGTGAGGAACTCTGCCTCACTGGGACAGTGAACTTCTCTGGGGGAGGTTAAAGTAATTACTGAATTGCGTGCTCTTAAAGCAGTAGTGGTTTATATCAGAAGGTTCTGTTCACCAATATTCTCTGCAACAATCAGACACGCTGTTAAATTCACAGCCACACTGACAAAATGAACCCTCCCATTCAACACTTCTCCGTAGGACTACTCAACCCTCATATTAATGTCTGACTTCTGGGTGAGTGGCTTTTCAACATTTTAATATCTTCAGATATTTTCAGATTAGAAAATCATTTAAAATACCTCCACTCTATGTAACAAACACAGAATCTACCTAAATATGAGGGATTGGTTAATTTTGAAAGCAATATGTAGTCAGAACAAAGAAAAAAGAAAGTAAATTTGAGTTAATTTATTTTTTAATGAAATTGATATCTTCGGTGGGAAAATAGAATTAGTATTTAAATTTAACTTACATAATCTGGATTTAGAATGTAGCCTTAGTCGTAAATAAAGGGGATTCCTGCAGTTTGCAATGAAAGAATGTGTAAGATGTTTACAATGTTGGTATCCAATGAAGTCTTAAGACTGATTTGCATATTTTATGCAAATTAATATGGCAGAAATAGTAATTACCAACAAACTTGGTAACGTTATTACAAATCTAACCCTGGACAACTTTAACCCAGTCCATCCTCAGTGTGTCCTTGCAGATCTCAGGAGACATTGCCTGTTCCTTCTCCTTCAAAAGAAATCTGCCATTTATAACTTGGAAGCAAGATTGCAGTCGACAAGATATATAAAGTATCTCAGTATATAAATATATTATTACTTCCAAAAGCCACCAAGACACTGCAACTGTCTTGTCATATTTTATTTATAAGCCTGCCACTTCTAACACAGAAGAGCCTAATGGGATGGAGCACATTGGTTGTCCAGGCAAGGGGGATGAACACTTGACTTCCATGGCAGCACTGAGTGTTCACATCAATGAATTCTATTGAGTTTGTGCCAAACTCCCAGGATCTGGGACATAGACATGATACTGTCCATAGGGTGCCTATGTAGATGATTCCCTCTGCACACTGAAATCCTCCCTTGTGTCAGGCAGGGGAATGTCATACCCACTTTCCTCAGCATGCTTATGTCATTAAGAAGCTCCACTTGTATCATTAAATTACAAAGCTTTGAGAATCTGTTCTTGATACTGCAAACCCTCTGTTCTATGTTAATCGTGGCATTGTCTATGCACTTGATGGCTAAAGGGAGTCCTTGGGAAGCTAAGAACATGGCTGAGCCTGCATCCCAGCAGACACTGGATGCTGCAGAAGGGGTGGAATCTAAGATGCAATCACATGCAAGGTGTATCTGCACACTAGGTGTGCTACAGCCTCCCTCACATGTGTCTAGAGCTCAGACAAGATGGCATTCGCAATGGGAAACTTCAGTATTTACACATTAATATAAAAGTGTTAAATAAAGCAATAAAGTTCAATTAAAAGAGACTGGCAACTGAACAACTTTCAGTGTGACTCAGCCTAATTCTGTGGCCAGCCTCAACCTCATGCTGACTTCCCTTGCCTGTGTAGAATGCTTGCCGCCCAGCTCAGGCGAGCCCCTGCCATTTTAACTAAAAACAAGGGAATTGTTTTAGACACTCTTAGTTTGATTGTATTCAGTCCTTATAATTCTTACCACCATAATTCTAATCTCTACAACTTAATTGCAAACATGCTGTTTCCTAAACTTCATATTGTTCTTTGGTGCCCACATCTTAAACCACCTAGAATCATGTGACAGTGGCGGGCTTCAGAGGGCCAACTACCAAAGGGCCTTTGGAAGTCTTGTCCATAACAAACTCCCACAATGCTCAAAGGTTTCACAAGCCTCCCAGGTTCTCTAATACTGAATTCTCCGCTTCACAGTGTGTAGGTAGGTTGAACAAGTTACTTCACTCTCTGCACTGATCCCTCTCTCTCTATGTAGGGACAGGTAGTGGCTGCTGCCTGAGTTTGCCTGAGGATTGGGTGAAATGCTCTGGCATATAGAGTGAATTCACAATGCTGACCATTCTTCATTCACCACTTTCCATGCTTCCAGGTCTGTCAAGGAGGGTCCTGGACATCGCATGAAAGTGCTAATAACGACTGGTGCTGTTAGCAGAAATCTGTACAGCTCAGCTAAGAAGCTGCCCTTGCCTGGATTCATGGAGGAAGGTCCTCCAGCTAAGGGCTTTGCAAAGAAATGGATGCTATGCACACAGGAAGTTTCTGGTTCACTGCTGTCTTGTGTCCAAGTTCCACCCTACGATGATTTTGTATGAATCACATTGAAACTTCAGAAACAGAAACAACTCCCCAATGTGGGCATGAAAGCTACTTTTGCATGCCCTTTTAGATCTTCCTGAAGATTCTTTTAAATGGAAAGCCATGCTTAAACCTCTTTGACCTAACTCAGAAGTCAAAGGATCTCATCAGAAAGGTACTTACAAGTGCTTCATATCTAGGATTAATTTCACAAGTAATTAAGTCAATTATTTTATGACCATTTTTACTATACTCTCAAAGAATGATGTTACTGGCCATGTACTGAGATCTGGGGATGCATTCTTGAGGCATGAAAACCACTTGTCCTTGGGCGTACATGATAAAATTTTGTATAGTTATTAAGTTCCTGTGTATTGAAATTATATCTATGAAGCTTTCTTGGAAATGTTAGCAAGAAGAAAACTCTATTTGAGGTAGCAATTTCCAGCAATTATTTGTCTTCACGTTTCCACAGTAAGTGTTCCTTGATGCTAAAGATTGTTATGCTCTGAAGCATGGAATGCACAAGAAGACCCTGGAGGCCATCTGACTGACCTCTTTCTTCCTCCCACAGTTGAGAAAGTGGGAGCCCAGATAACTTAAATACCTTGCCCAGGGTTGCTCGGTTTAGCTCTCATCTTAAAATATGCATGTGGATGTTTACCTGATTAAATGTGCCAGTGAATATGTCCAGATCATTAACTGCTGGGGATGATCTCGACAAGCCATTCATTGAATGGTCTCATCTAGACTTTGCATCTAGCTAATGCGTAACAAATTGAACAGCTCTGGTGTGTTCAAGGTCAGACATTTCACAATGCTTTGAAGAAGCAAGGGTGGTATAAAGAAAATTGGCAGGGCTATTTCTCAGCAGAAGGCTTACTGCTTCATCAGAATGCCCATTGACATTACTATAAACACACACACACACACAGACACACACACACACACTGCATCATTCATAGAGAAAACTGCACCTGCTTCCAATCAACCTAGGACCATGAAGACTTTGCCTTAAATGCCAGATGTGGTGATTTGCTGAGCTCACACCTGCAGATTCCAAGGAGCCTCCTGTGGCTGCTGAAGTGTCAGTGCTGGTGGCAGGCAGTTCTGCAGCCCTCTGCAAAGCATGGACATTCTCCATCACAACATGTTGCATTCCTCCGACGAAGCAAGCAAAGCTGTGGGCAGTTTTGACTTGTCCTTCATACCAAGTACACATCTGTTCATCCAGGAGAGATTTCAGAGGGTGCTAAGGCACATTTTGGAAGCAGAAAACAAGAAAGAAAGCTCAAGGAGGCTGTGTGGAGGGAAAATGACATTATCGAAAGCAGTTTTAGTATTTCTACCCACATCATTAAGTGAAATATTTAATAGATTTTAGGTCTAGCTGGGAAGAACTGAAGGTTTCACAAATGCCTTGGAGTGATTAATAGCCTATTATATGAGTTTTTAGATGTAATTTATTTTATTTTGGAATTTCACACATGAATACACTGCGCCGACATCACCCCCACCTCATTCTTCCATCAAAGCGTCTAATGCTAAGGAAATGACCACATTAAATTTAGGTAACACAAGAAATAGAGATGAAAGGCAAATAAGCTTGGATGCTAAGCTCAAATGTACATCATGGGAAGACGGGGTAGGACTTGGGTGAACGCTGTTTGAACATTTTAAATTAAGTCAAGAAAAAAGGCCCAAACGATGACCTATTCTGGAACAAGTCTTTTCTCTTAGAGACACTGAGACATGAAACAAAACTGTACTCCATTTTTTGAATGCCATCCTGGCCCACCACACCAGTTCCCTGCTTTCTTGGTATTAACTGAGAATCTCAGCTCTACAGAGTTCTACCAGAGAAGCTTTCTAATACACCCATGCAGCAGGGCAGGCCACGTCTGCAGGAAATTCACTACCCTCCCCATCCCTGGAGCCCAGCAAGTATGTTCTATGATTTTTGGACATTTGTCAGTATCAGTGAATTATAAATTAAAAGACTGGAATAGAAGAACTTATGTAGATGCCAACACGTACAGACACACAAAACACACACACACACACACACACACACACACACACACACGAGAGAGAGCGAGAGAGAGAGAGAGAGAGAGAGATGTAAAATCACTTAAATAAGTGTTGCTATCTCAGATATATTCAGGCTTGCTTTGACAATTAGTGATCCAAGGTGTTTCAAACTTTCATCATTTATCTTTATTTCGTCTCATTCCCAAACCATCTTGGCCATCGTAGTGCAATATTTTGTAGCTTGGTAAGCAGCAAAAAAAAAATAATAGCATGGACAAAGAAAGGTAGTCTGAGGCATGACCTTCATCTCCCCTCGACTATTTTGTGTCCGTAGTACCCAGGGTCCTTGGACATAGGAATCTACATGCTGCTGTGAACATGTTTCTTAGATGGTACTGAAGGGAGGAGCTAAGAGCCAAAGAGTAGAGTGCTGAGCCTTAGGTAGCATGAATTAGGACTTGGGTCTAAAGGCCAGTCAGTACTGGACCCCAGCAGGAAATGCCCACTTTAAGAAAGTGGGTCCTGTGACCCCAGCTAGGGTTCACAACCACTTTTGCCAAGTCAGGTGTGATGTCTGCACCTTCCCTCTGCAAATGTGCACTGCAGTTGTCAACCTCCTGCCAGATATATTGGGGCAGACTGTAGCTGATGGAGGCCACAATTTCTATGTGGAAAGGAGCCACACCCACACACTCCCTGGTTCAAGTGATGCTGGACTGACTCAAGTCTGGTTCTGAGACTGGTGGAGATTCCCAAAAAAAGTATGAGTGATCCTTTTAGGGTAAGAGTGACCAGAAGTCCCAACTCAAGTGAGGAATCCGGAGCAAATGGACCCAATGGACTAATAGGACCACAATCCTTTAGTCCTCTGTTGATGGGGTGGAATTTCCATCCTCCCACCCAGCTGTAGGCTGCTTTGTAATTTGGTTTTTCCAACAGCCCAAGATAGAGGTGACAAGGCTATGTCAAAGTGCTTGTGAATCTTGGTAGCTCCTATCTTCTCCTTGCTGCCTTAGGCTCCCTGTGATGGGATACATCCTCACTCTGTAGAGTTTGTACACCCTGAATGTTCAGAGTGGCCTCCAATCCTCAACATAACACAGCCTTTGGAGGTAGAATCTGTAAATTAATGAGGTACTCCTATCCCCATCCAACTTCCAAATGAATGAGACTCAGACTATGATTTACTTAGTTAGCTTGACTCAATTACTGGGGGATTACTCCTAATCTATATTTCTATTCGCTAGACTGTCTACTTCCCAGCTGCCTTAACTAAATATTTGCTGTTTGAGTCTTCCCTGGTTATTTATGCTCCAGTAGTCTCTCCTGGGGAAGCATTTCACCTGGGCACATGCTCCTGCTATCATGACTAATGAATACCTAGCAGCACTAGACCAACTCCCAACAGAATCTATGGCAGGAGCTACATTGTGAAGGGAGCCCCCATGAGTGCAATCAGTGTCTTTATAAAGAAATGCTGAATTGCCAGGGTCTTTTACAGCCATGGTTGGACATAGCCAGGAATATGTGCCCATGGAATAGGAAAGGTCTTCACCAGTCCTGCATCTGCACCCTCACCACTCATCCCCCAGAACTATGGAAAACAAAAACTTGCTCTTTAAACCAGCCAGTCATGTTATCACAGCTAATGACAGATACCCTGGAACATCTTACGGTCATGTTGACATTTGAAGTGTGACTGATTCAAAGACTAGGGCATTACTCTGGTAGGCTACAAATACAAGTGTCCTTGTGTGAGAGAGGCACAGCAAGACCCAACACAGAGGGAGGAGGGAGGACTGTGACCACAGAGTCAGATGAAGTGGTGAAGCCAACAAGTCAAAGAATGCCAATGGGGAGTGGTGAAGCCAACAAGTCAAAGAATGCCAATGGGCAGGCACCACAGCCTGATAATGCAGAGAATGAATTCTCACTGTAGATTTCCTGGAGGGGGTTAGACTTGTTCAGCACCATAAATCAGCTCTGCAAGACAATAGACGTGTGCTATTTTAGGGTGCTGGGTTTGACATGGGTTCTCATAGCAACTATAGGAAACTAACAAAGCGAACAAGGTATGTGGGGACACAGTTCTGAGGGGCTCAGCTCTTTGCAGCCCTAGCACCACTGGGCATTGGCCCTGAGGCTCTGCTGGCTAAGAACGCAATGCTCATGGAATGCTTCCTTTTTTGTTATACGAGCATGACCATGAAGTCCCGCCTCTGTGTGGTCTCCCACTTTTGGTGACAAATGTCACTCTTGTCTTTCCCAGCTGCTCTCAACAAAACTACATATAGGGACAAGTGCTATTGACTGTTCATGTGCACTAAATGAAAAGAACCAAAGAAGAAGCCTGGCCCATGTAAGGCCAGCCTCCATATAGACCATCCACGTGTCCACAGTTATAAACCCTAACAGCCAGGATACATGAGGAAACCATTCCTAGACTTAACCCAGCCCTCATCATCCTCGTCTGTCTAGGGCCATGGGTTGACTGGCCAGATCATCAGAAAGGGACAGGATGGACATGACAAATGTACACTGGAGTACCAGCAGGGACACAGGCTCTGGACAAACCTCACAGAGGGCTCAGATTCTCTATGGTTCTTCTCGAGTCCAACTAGGAAGAGCCTAACTAACCCTGATCTTGAAGAATTGGAAAGAAACAAACCTACCGCATCAGGTTTCTTGACTTAGGTAGGAGTCCAGAAGACATGCAAAGGAGACAAGCTCATGGTTGCCTATCCCTCACTCTGACTTTAGAGAGGGAGGAACTCGACTACCAGCTGCCAATGGGTACCACACCTGAAACGCAGATACAGTACCTGCTGTTGTCGGCCCTCAGGCAATGCGATCTACTTGTGGCTCCTAAATCCCTTCCTCACCTCACTCTCAACGCTCTAGAGGGAGGATGGTCTAACTGAGACAGTTCTTCCTGCCTTGAACCTCCTGAGAGTGTTTATGTGACATCAAGTACTCTTGTCCACTTAGAATGGAGTCTTTTAAAATGCAGTACAGGCAGTCAGTGCAAAATGACCTAGCCAGCATGTTCCAGGGACTGGTGACTGAACTTGTATGTAGATTAAGAAATCCTGGGGATGGTTTGCAGTGGTATGAGCAGAAAAAAGCAAACAAGGCCCCCTTTCCATCCCTCCTTCCCTCTCTTCCATCTCCTGTCTCCTTCCCCTCCCCCTCTCCCACTCTTCCCTCTTTCTTCCCTCCTCCTACCCACCCAGTCACTTTACAGTCTCGTCTGTTGGGTTGTCTTCCATGCTGCCAGGGACATATCAGACTGCCCATCTTTTAAACTGTTGCTCCTGTCCAGAGTGCAAGAGTCAAAGCAAAGGCCATGGCAAGTCCTGCAAAGCTACTATACCAACCCAGAGGGCATGATGCCCCTCACAGAAGCCCAGTCTTCTCTTCCAGCTTCCCTCACCCCCAATCACAAGCAGCTGCAAGGGACTTCCTGGTCATGGGAGATTATTTCTGTTTTAAAACTAGATTCCCAGAAGGGAACAGAGTCATTTTGGAAGGCTCACAAGGGACATCTAACTTAATTACACTGATGTCTGTCTTTCAAATTTATTTTATAGATAACACATTAAGATTGTGGAGTCTAGACTTTAAAATAATATTACCATATTGGCAAGGTACCTTTAAAAATTGGATTTGTAGGAATAAAGCCTGAAAAACAACATCCCTAGTTCCCGCTGGATCCATTTTATCAACTCCAGTGACTCTTAAGTCCCTCCTGGGTAGAGGACAGGTTCACCTTGGCCAGAGGTCAGAGTACTTACTGGCTTCTTTGGCTACCCAGGCCAAGCTAAGGGAGGGTGTTCCAGTATAAGGACTGGAAGCATCCTGGCTTCAAGGTTGCATGCTCTGCTTCTGTCCTGTTATTTTTAGACTAAAGGTTATTCACTTAGTGACAGATTGTATGGAATTATTTTATTTTACATCTTTTCTTTTTTAAAAAATTTTACATTTAGGGTGTTTTTCCTACACATATGTCTGTGCATAATATGCATACCTGATTCCCAGGGGTGGGCAGAGGAAGATGTCTAATTCCTCAGAATTATATCTATAGATGACTGTGAGCTGCTGTGTGGGTGCTGGGATTTGAACCTGTGTCCTCTGGAAGAACAGGCAGTGCTCTTAACCATTTAATCTTCTCTCCAGTCCCCGGACTTTCTCAATGGGAAATAATTGATACAAACAGAGCCATCTTGAACCACTGTCTTCGGAGACCCGGGCCACTTCATGCTCCTTCTAAGCCAAGAAAAGTCAAGAAAGCTCCGTGTTGGCCTTCTTGCTGCTTACTGAACTTCCATGCCCCAGAACCTTTGTTCATCTGTGTTGCTACCTTTGTTGCTGAGGAATTGGTTTTTCCTTGTTTAGCTTCATAATCTCATTAATAAAAGAATTTTAAAATTGATGCATAAGGAAGCTCTATTTTATTTGAATCTGCAGGGAAAACACCAGGAAAGGCTAACTATAAGTGTCGGCAGCTGTCAGGATGAGAGAGATGGAGAAGTGGAGGTGCGGCTGTGCCTTTGGTTGGGGTCTATGAAAGTATGCAGGTTCAGCCACAGAAGTCAGCAAGCAAGTACATGGTGGACCAACTCCCTCGTGGTGGAAGTGGGGAGATGAGCTTCAGAGAGCCAGTAAAAGAGACAGGCAGAGAACCATGGAGAACATCCTCAGGCTTTGGGGGTGCCCACAAGAGAAGAGAGAGAGAAAGAGAGAGTAGCTTTTCTGAACTACTCAAGCCATGGTAAATTAGACCTACTGATTTATTTCCACCCTCCCCCATGCCTCCTCCCCTCCTCCCCCCTCTTTCTTCTTCCCTCCCTCCTTCCCTTCTTAGGGTAGCTGAAATGTTCAGGCAATAGTATGGCTGTCTTTCTGACTTCACATACAAAGCAGGATTATCTCAGTGTTACATCTTTGCAACTCCTCCTGCGTTGTGACTGGCTGGGTACAGACACAAGTCAGACCCATGTCTAAAAATTGTACTTGTGAATAACGTCAGGATGATGTCTGCTGTTCCCTTCCCCTCCCCTGGCTCTCCTCCAATTGTAGGGTATGGAAGAACTAGAGAACAAAGCACGCTGTGAAGAAGAAATGTGGGGACTGAAGGATCAGAGGCTTTACAAGGAAGGGCAAAGTCTCTTTACGACTCTTTCCCTGCCTGACAGCTGCCTTTCAGACCTCGCCTAAGAATTCACAAAGCTGGGCTCCGTGGAGAAAGTCCAGAAAGCATAAGGGCTTATTTACCAGCATGTCAAAACCACTGGTGACGAGGCTTTCCCAGCCCAACCCCCAATTTCAAAACACTCATTTATCTTTACTATTTGCTTGGAAATTTGAAAATTATAACGGAGAATTAATTGATGCTTTCTTTGCACAAAATCTGACATTTTAAGCACAGCCTTTCTCTGTCCAAAATAAGGGTACGTAAGTCAGGAGGAAAATTGAGAGATCTTATGCTATGAGGAGGAGCCAAGCACATTTTTGTTTTAGTAGATCTGAACTGAATATGTATTTGTGCACGCATGCGCGCGGGCACACACACACACACACACACACACACACACACACACACACACACACACAGAACTGGCAGTAGTATGGCTATACATTTTCCAGAAAATAGCATTGAATAAATTCCACATTTCTGTATGTCTGTTCAGGTTCAAATAATTTCTATATTAAGCCACGCGGATGAGATTGGAACGCTCATGAAATTAGCAAATGCAGTGCAGTGGATAAATTTCATCCTTGACATGGTCTCTTGGGAAACTTGTAGGCATTTCAATATGAAACAGGGGGCTAGATACTCTCCACAGTGAAACCGATTCGCCTCTGGAAACCTTCTAAGGCTTATAATAATATTCATTCATGGCAGATTAACAGTCGGGTTTGTTTTATTGTGCAGAAAAAGAATGAGATAAATAATGGGCAATACTTCAAGCTGCTGAAAAACAATTCAGCCGGTGTCAGCATGGACAGTGCTGTCTGTCTCTACGTTTCATTCCGTGTGCATCTCCCAATGAAGGAGGCAATGACTTTGTTTGAACTTCAGCTCTTTGGGCAACCCAGTACTATAATCTTTCTGGACTGCTGTTTTTGTTAGGGGGGGGATGATTCTAAAATGAGACTTGTATCAAGGGCAGCTCCAATTAGCAGTAGTTGACTGGGGCTGTGAGCTAGTCTCCAAGAACAAACACCACACAAACAAAAATCAAACAAACAAACAAACAAACAAGAACCAGAGTCCCTATGATTGGTCCAAACTTGATTAGCTCAGGCTGTCAGATTCCCTTCAGGCTTCCCTGGCTGGGGTCCCATTTTCTAGGTTATTGATGACATCACTTTGCCACTTTAACAAACAGAAAGAGATCTCCCTTTGGTGGTCTGTGCATTTGTTCAGATTCCAAAGGATGACAATGTGGATCAAGGGACGTATGGATTGGAGACTGAAGACTTGCATTAACTCTTGCCTTGTCTTTCCTGTGGTGACACTGAGGCACATTGAGAGATCCTCCCTGGGGTAGGGATGACATTAATCTCCTGAGGTACTCCATAGAGTTTGAAGGACAATAACAGGAAGATACATTGAGAACTATACACTCTGCCAAAACGTCTCTCCTCCCCCTCCCTCTTGCTCCCTCTCTCCCTTGTCCTCCCTTGTCCTCTCCTCCCCTTCTGTGTGTGGAATGGGTGGGTATATTTATGTGTGCTTGCACACTGTATCACAGCATTTGTATCTCAGAAACACCAATAGAACTTCCCTCTTATACATCAGCAAGTCAGAATGTATACTTTCCACTCCTCAGAATGGGACATTGGATCTCAGAGAGATCTGTCATGTTCCTCCTCATTTTAATAGGCAGGGTACTCCAGGGAAAGGTGGCCGTTGTTAGAGTGTCACTTACAGGCAGGTATGCTTTCTGTCTGCTTTTCTGGCTGAGATTTAAAGGACAAATTTAAATCAATACATATATGTATACATACGTATACATACGTATACGTATATGTATATATATCTCATAATGGGCCTTGTCTGGCTTTTGGCAAGTTGGCAGATCTTCCTGGAAGCATGTCTGTTGGATGATTCTGGGATGGTGAAGGAGGAACAGACACTTAATTGTGGGAAATGAAATCTCAGGCTTCGCCTCCAGAGACCCGCAAGATCCAAAGTTTGAGCCTATGAATTTTCAGGCAAACCTAGGGGATGACAGAAGCAGGCTGCATTTTCTGACTGAGAGACAAGACAGTTATGACCCAGACCAGAGGGCCTGTGTGGGATTTGATGTCCTGGGCTCTGTCCACTGAGTTCTCTAGTTGAAGCTGCAAGGATTCACACCTTTTCATGAGCTCTGACTAATTACCCTGCAAGAGTTACCTCACTGGCACCCTGTGTCAACAATGCCCATGTTTTAGTTTTGGCTTTTGCTGCCTCAGTCCTGTGATCCACTTAAAAAGTAACTCTATAAAGAACCCTAAGGCTCCAGTGACTTTTACTTCTATGTAGAAGTAGAAAGCTGGATTTGTGCTCACATGGTGGGAAGCTGCTCTCAGAAAACAAAGAGATATAAACATCACAGGAGACAAGAATTCAGTCTGCTTCCCTCCACTGCACATAGCAGACTCTAGGGCTTTAGCAGTCAGAGAGATCAAGTTCAGTTAACCAGCATTTCCCTGGAATACGTCGATCCATTGTTGCTAGGTCTTTCATGTGTAATTATTTACAGGACACTCGGCTGTAGGCAAAAAAGACCCAGAAAGAAACTCCTGGTTTTCCGCAGGTAGGGAACCTGGTACAGAGCAAATCTGGTGAGCAGCTCTCAAACTGGAGCACAGCCATAACTGACCAGTCACCTAGCAGCATTACAGAGGTGGGGCTGGGGAATGGATCCCATGGCTTTAGTCTGTTCTCCCTTGGATACCCCTGTTGTCAATGTTCCCCACATTGTGATGACAAGCGATTGTTAAAAGGGAGCACAGGTGTGTCAGGTTAGCTATCACCTAGCATTGAGGAGGAAGTAGACTACCTCACACAGTTTCTCTATACCCGAAAAGGTGTTCCCACATTAAAACCCAGAAGCCTGCAGTGCTTTGCTCAGGATAGTGAAGAGAGAAAGCCACAACTAGGACCATGAGTGTTTAAGGCGCTTGGCTGGATTTCAATCCACACGCCCAAGGTAGAAGCCGAAGTTCAGAGCACGCAGCTTAGTGTTTTTGTATATCCATGGGTATGTGTGAGAATCACCACAGTCGGTTCTAGAACATTCCTGTCACCTCAAAAGAAATCTCAGAACCTTTCCTCTTATCCCTCTGTCTCACCACTTCCTCTCTTCCTGCCTTAGTAATTTGCACTGTTGCTGTGACAAAGCACAGGGATACAAGAACGGTACATCCGTTATGTGGGAAACAATTGAGGCAGCTAGTCACACTGTCCTGGGGAGCAGAGAATGATCATTGATGGTGCTCAGCTCCCTTTTATGCAGCCAGAGATGTAAGCTCTGTAGATTGGTTCCTCAATTAACCTGATCAAGATAATCCTTCCCAAGCATGCCCAGAGGTTAACCTAAATTAAATAGTTCCTCACACCTGTGCCTTGACTAAATGCTTCTAGTCCTATCAAGTTGAGAGTGACAGCAGTCAATATATACAATGCTATCTTTGATATTCATCAGTGTCTTGTCACTGTAGACTTTTCTACTGTGGACTTTCACACAACTGTGATCATGTAGCGCACACACCTTTCCGGGCAGCTGCTTTCATTGACTTTGTTGGTTACAGGGGTCATGCATGTTGTAGCATGTAACTGGGCTTCATTTCTTTAGAGACTAAATAATATCTTGATGCACAGGCATGTAACACTTCTTCATGCGTTCATCAACTGATGTAGACTTGGGGTGTGTGTGTGTGTGTGTGTGTGTGTGTGTGTGTGTGTGTATCTTGGCTATTTTAACCAATCCTGTTATAAACATCAGGACACAGATTCCTGCCTGTATAAATATGTTTTCACTTTGGGGAAGCATGGAACAAAAACTTGAGCTTTAGGCTGCAGGTCACACGTATAATAGTTTGGGGAGCTACTTAACCATTTTCAAAGTGGCTGTACTATTTTGCCTTCTCACAGAAATGAATGGGAGCCACAGACAGTTGTGCAGATTAAAAACTTCTGGAGTGTATAGTCTACCTCACTCCTTCCTGCCTACCCTTTTACTAAACCAGATCCACCAGGGACAGATGGATTCCTTGTCTTGGCATCACCAAGCCTTCTGGGCAGATCTGAGGCATCGATCCTTTGGAGCAGAGGGGCATTGCTGAAGAGCACACTCACTGGTGTGAGAGTATTCACAGGTCATGTGCCAAGGTGGACCAGGCACTGACCTTGTGTTCTTCCCAGTGCCTTAGGCTCTGATTGCTCTGTGGAGCTTTGCAGATGTCTTTTATCTGGAGTAGGCAGACTTTCAGACATTTTCCTCTGACTGGCTTTTCAAAGAATGTGGCATTGTGAGGTTTGGTGCAGACACAGATTTCTCCTCAAACTAATGGGATAAAGGGCTAGAGAGATGGCTCAGTGCTCTTCCAAAGGCTCTGAACTCAGTTCCTGGCACCACATCAGCCACATTGCCGGTGTCTCCGGCACTCCAGGTCTGAGGGATCTGGTGCTCTCTTCTCCCCTCCACAGACACTCGGATACATTTCCTCAAATGTGCACTTAATTTAAAAAAAAAAACAGATGAGTGATTGATGCAAAATGAATGTTGGTGCATGCATCTTTTATTTCTTCACCCTACAGAGGTAGAACATCACATCACGGGGTTCAGTCAGCTAGTCCGACCCCCAGTAGATGGAGAAGATGCTGGGACTCATATTCTTACATCTTACTTAAAGCCCTAATGATTATACTTGGCACACCGATGTTGGCCTTGGGTGATGTTTTTGTTGGTTGAAAATGTTAAATTTGAGAAAATCTAGGGCTCTGGCAGATTGTTAGTTGGAATTAAACACTAAGACTTTCTATTCCAGAAGTGTCATGCTCTGTGGTGCTAAGCAGGCTCTCTGCTGGGTGCTTTGTGGCATACTTACAGTGGGCTTCCAGATCACTCTGGCAATACCTCTGTGAAATGCTAGCTCATGGCACCCACTGATCAGTATCACAGGAATCCATGTGTTTTCCCCACAGAAGGCCTGAGGGTAAACATTTCACTTTGGGAGCCTGCATGGGCTCCTCCACAATTACCCAGAGGTGATGGATGGCTCCCTGCTGTGAAGACAAAGGCTGAAAAGTGAGTCCTCTTTTTAACAACTCATCTTGAAGACGAATTACATGCTAAAGAACATGTTACAGTGATCCCTCTGAGCTCCTCTAGAAAGAGCCATGTCCAGCAGCATCAGAGGACACTGCATCACACAGCGAACCTGCACTAGAGGCAAGACAGGGCAGGTGAAGATACCCAGGGAGTAGGAGGCCTAGGAAGAGGATAGTTGTCCCATTGCTATGTTAGAACAAGAGGAAGGGATGACCTTGTATGAACAAAGGAATGGCTACATGTGAGGGGAGAGTAACCTCATGTGAAGGGAAGGTGAGCTCATGTGAAATCTCTGTGGCCTCCATGTTTGAGAACAGTAAGCAAGCCAGGCTCTGCACTGGAGCTGCCTCATAGCAGCAGCTACAGGAGAAATTCCTTGCAAGATCTGAGAATCTGCTGCCCACCTGCTGGAAAATACCCATTCCTCCCTAGCCACTCAACCCTGTGAGTGTCTTACACCACCAGGCCACCCCTCATCCGTACTCTGCAGATAGAATGTGTTCCTTGAGGTCTGACTAGACTCAACCTTGGAACCACAAGGCTGCATCTTACTACCGTACATGCACACAGGACCTATGCCAGAACTAGACACTGGGCTGTGTTGGAGGTCCTGAGACAACATAAGCTGTAACAGCCAAATATCATAAAACAAGGTCCAATGCTATCTGTTCATCTGGAAGATTCTGGCTTGAACAAATCAAGACCTAAGAAGATAAGACTGGATCCTCTGGCTAATGTCAGAGATGAAGATGGCTGGGGAGGGGGTTGGGTATCCAGGAGACGCTAATGTGAAGGCAGAAAGGGTCCACAAGCCCAGAGGTATGATGGAGACCCCAAGAGGGCTGCAGAGAGGTCAGGAGGGGGTGATTTACTGTAAGCGACAGGTCTGAATATTAATGTCAGTCTGGGCCAGCTGTTATCTGAGCAGGCCATGACAGATCTGAATACCAATGTCAGTCTGAGCAGGCCATGGCAGGTCTGTATATCAATGTCAGTCTGGGCCAGCCATTGTCTGAGCAGGCCATGACAGGTCTGAATACCAACGTGAGTCTGGGCCAGCCACTGTCTGAGCAGGTCATGCTCTGTTTATATTGGTATACAATTAAGATTCCCAAGTTCTCATCCAGCTTCTAGATACCTGGAGACACTTCAAAGTTAGAGGACCTTGACTCTAGAGCTCAAGGGTACTGTAATTCTGGGAAAGTCTGTGCACGTGTGTGTGTGTGTGTGTGTGTGTGTGTGTGTCTGTGTGTGTCTGTGTGTGCACATGCGTGCACATATGCGTGTACACATGCGTGTAACATATGTTACTAATGTATTCCTCAGATGTGAGAACTCTGTGCTCCAGAGATTGTTTTGGGGAATTTGAATTCCGAAAAGAAGTAAAAGCATGTGGTAGAAAGTTCTGGTCAAAGATTCTATCCAATGCCAGATCTACCTAGGCCATAACTACAGCTTCCATGGAGGCTGAAACAGGAGAATGGCAAATTCAAGGACAGACTAAGCTGCAGTCCAGGGATAGAGTGAGTGGTTCTGTCTAAATTGATGTTTAATAAGCTGAGGCTATCGCTTTGTGGGAGAATACTTGTCTAGCATGAGTGAGGCCATTCACTCAATCCTCACTGCCACTCACACTTGTAAATAATAATAATAATAATAATAATAATAATAATAATAATAATAATAATAATTTTTATAGAAAAGAGTGATGGAAATTGTCATTATGAGGGCTTCAACTTGGAAACGTGTCAAGCAAACATCACTCGTCAAGTCAGACCCATGACAACAATTCAGAATCTGAATGCTGCTTCTGGAAGACTGGACAATACAGGCCACCCACTATTTTGGAGCTTCCACTGTTTGTGTTATGGTTGCTTGATCTCTTTGAGTATACAAGTGATGAATGAGACATTTGCACACACAAGCTCCATTGTAATTAGGCATACTCCCCAAGCTTAATGAGCTACAGAAATGTAAAACTGTAAAACAGTGTTTTGACATGTTTTTCTGGCCATATTTACACCCTGTAGCTGTGATAAATTTCAGTTAAGCAAGAAAGACAAATCCTGACGATAGCCCGAGTTAAGAACTTCAAGCGTCTTCTCTCCATTTTCAATAAAATAAAAGCAGTGTAGATCATGAGGAAGTGACAGCTTGCTTTGCTGGCAGGTGTATTACATTCATGATTCAGTGAGTCCAACGGCCTGGAAGTATTAATGCTTGCTGGTTAAGGCCAGGGATCACAACAGGGACCACACTCCTGCTTGCTGGAGATTTGCCCTACACAGTTGCTGGCTTCCCTGGCTGGTTCGGTTTTGCAAAGCCAGTGTGACTTTTTCACATGACTAGCAGAATGTAAGAGTGGGTACTGCAGCATTCTGTCCTCTGGGTCATCCCCACCCACCCTGACTCAGTGGGGCCTGCTGGATCTCTTAGGTTACCTTCTCCAGTGTGAATGTTCCCCGTTCTCACATAAACACTGTACCCAAGTCCTAACCTCAGTCGCTGTTCTAAGCTAGGCTCCAAGCAAAAGATGAGATGACAATACCTTAGCTGAGGCTAGAGAGATGGCTCAGTAGTTAAGAACACTTGTTATTCTTGCAGAGGATCTAAGTTCCATTCCTAGCACCCATGTCAGACAGTTCAAAACTGACTGTAACTCCATCTCCGGAGGAGTCTGACTCCTCCAAGCAACAAGATGCCTGCTCTTACATTTGCACAACACAGAGAGAGACACACAGTCACACCCATATTTAAAAATAAAAATTTATGTTTTTTTTTTTTTTTAAAAGTCTTAGCTGTTCGTGGAGATGGGCACAAGATAATGACTGGAGCTTGCAGATTGATTCATTTACTTGAATTTTAGATTTCTGTGTTTGGAAATAAGACTCTGCCAAATTGGTACAATCAAACAAGACATGCTTTACCTCATACAAGTTGGGGAGGAGAGTTAGCTGGGAAAAAAAACAACAACTGGACAGGTGTATGAGAAAGGATGCAAACGAGACATTCATTTGTACTGACACCAAAGCGATAAAGACAGGAGTGCATGGCAGGGCTCCACACTGATGGTTGCCACCAGATTAAACTGCTGCTTCTGAATTCACAGTACAGACACAGACTGGAGATTTGCTTAAGGTATAAATTTCTAAAATGTGCTGCACTGCTGGGTACTTTCCTGTCAGGCTGTAATTGCTCTGCAGTTGATATTTCACGTCTAATTAGCTTGGTTTCTTCAGAGGTTGTAGAAGCTTCTGAGCAGGCAGATACTGGCAAACTTAGAGATGATATGCTCCCCTGTTCCCAGATAAAAAGGTCACCTGACGAAGGGTCGATCTTAATCAGCTCTGCCTCATTTCATAGTTCATCATCTTTTGAAACATCTCAGCCGACGGAACTCCTATTGTTTATGGTTGTGGTGTTTTATATTTATATTAAAATTGGTATGGTTTGCTTAGGTTCAGATAACTTGTTTGCTTTGCTCTCGTTATGGGATAATGAGTTTAAGAATACTGAGAGTCTTCTGTAGCCCATTACATTTCTCCTCATTTGCTTTTATTCTAAATCTCTGTAAGAAAATCTAAAGATGGCCTTATTTCTCATTTTATTCCGGTATGCTATGAACTAATTTTTGCCTCCATACATACATAAAGCCCCGGACTCTCCTCCATCTGAGTATTTGGAACTAACGTCGTTTGGAGGTGCTTTAGGTCACAGGAGGCTGTAAAGTCTGTCTGTTTGACTTCCCAATATTATGATTTAATTACAATATTCTTTTCATTCCCTCTGAGCCCTCCCTCATATCCCTCCCTGCTCTCTTTCAGGTCCACGGCTTCTTTCTTCTCCACTTGTTATTGTATATGCACACAAGAGCATATTTTTAAATACAATCTGCTCAGCCCATATACTGTTACTTGTATGTACATTTTTATGGCTGTTTGCCATTAGACATCCAATGGTGTTCTCTTCCCTGGGGAAGACCTCTCCTGCTCCCGGCTTTCCTCAGCTGCCTGTAGTTCTTTGTACAGTGTTGAAGGCTCTTGGTATTGCCCTCATCCACTTTGGCATGTCCATAGGTGTCGTCCCCCTTCAGTTCATGTTTAGATAGTCATGTTGGTGAATATTTATGGGTATGCTTTTGATATTACTAGACACAGTCTCATAGCAAATTCCCTCATCCACTGGCTCTCAAATACCCCTCGAGTTTCCTCAGTGTTCTCTGTGTTTGGGAGTAAACTGTAGCTGTATCCATTTGGATTGGGCTCCAGAGCTCTACATTTCGATTGGTTGTGGTTTTCTTTAGCGGTATCTATCTGTTGCAAAAAGAAATCTCCTTGATGAGGACAGAAGGCTACAGCCATCTGTAGGTGTAAGAATAAATGTTTAGATTGCTCTAGGGTCTTCCCTGGTAATCATGACTTCATGATTGAGTAGTTGGCTAGGTTTCCAGTACCATGCATGATTTCTCTCTTGTGGAACATGTCTTAAGTCCAAGTAGAGCGCTGTTGGTTATTGCTAAAGTAAGTGATCTAGCAACGCTGCGCCGAATTGGAAAGGATGAGTCAGTGTTTTTGAAAGGATGACTCAGTGTTCTGAAGTGCGTAGAGTCAAACGCCAAGGTCTGTGTGAAGGGATGCTGTTCCAGCAGCGATGGGGTGTTAGTCACAGAGTTTCCCGTAGAGATGCTGTCGTAGTAATGGCATGTTAATCATGGATTGGCCTGTAAAATGCAGTGAATGGAATGGCTTAAAGACTTTGCAGAAGTGACTCTTAAGGATTTTGAGGTGACATTATCTTAGATAATTTTAGTTCAGTTAATTTCACAACAAAGGTCTTCCAACAATGGTTGATTTGACTGTCACTTGATTAGATTGATGAATACTTTGTCTACAGGGATGCCTACCTGCATGAGTTTCTGGTCGTTTTGAGTCCAGGGTGGTAGTGCTGTTGCCATGAGTTCAGATCTTCTTCAGTGCAGCTGCCATTCTTTACTCTCCGGGTTCTCAAATCAGCAGTGTCTGTATTCTGTCAAGCCCTAGGCCTGAGGCACAGGGACGATCTATGCTTATTACGTTCCTAGGTAGGTATGTGCTATTGTGCTTCTGGTCCCCCAGCTGGACAGTTTGTCACACTTACTGCTTAATTTGTTTCTCATCTGACATTCTCACAGCATCATTCGCTGAAGAGGAGACTCAGGAGAAGCACCTTGAGCTACAGAGCTGCCCCAACACAGAAGGCACCAAGCACTCACCTTCAGACCCTACATCCCTTTCCAGAATTATTTGCAAAACAGTAAAACAGCTAGGGAACCAATCCTCGATGGACGAGGACTGTCCTTCTAAAGCGAAGAACTGGGGCATCACATAAATAGGATTTTCTTCTGGATTGAGTTAGGGTGATGAAAGTGATGATGCTGGTAGCGGAGGTGATGGATGGTGATGATGCTCATGATAATGGTGATGGCGGCCATGGTAATGGTGATAAATGTGGTGATGTTGATTACAGTGGTCATAGTGTGAAGGAATGAGCATAATGTGAGGTTGACGGCAATGGCTATGGTGGTGATGGTTATGATGATGTGGTGGTCGTAGCAGCATGGGGCTGAATGGTGGCCATGATGTCAATCACAATGATATCATTCATGTCTAAAGAGCTAATGTGTTTGTGTGCACACACACACACACACACACACACACACACGTACTCCTAAATCATCGTCTCAGCGTGCGAATCAAGGCAAAAGCATCACCTCCTTGAAACCACTCCTTCCAGATCTGAATATTTGAGTATTTGTTCTTCCTATAACAACATGGCTCTCCCTCGGGGAAGTCCTTAATGAAGCATGTCGGCACTACAGACCATGCTCACCTTGTTGGATTGTTGTCGTAGAAAATACTGTTTCATGTTTTTGAGGTTTGACAGAAATCTTTGCTTTTGCCATTTATACACAGATTTTATGGAGAGTTTTAAAACTTTGGAAACAGGATGCCAATTTAATAAATATATATTTTTTCTACTGGAAAATATATTGGAAGTTGCACATATAGTTGCATAGTAGCAACACGTCTTCATATGCAGACATGTAGGAAGCCTACATTTTTCTACTAGAACTGAAAATGGAAGTCCCTGTTGTTTAGAGCTCTGAAATGAAAGGCCTCATACTCAGTTCCCCTAGGAAACTCGCTGTAGGCATCTGGCATCTCTGAATTTTAATAACCCCTTTTATAAAAGTTTTCTCTTTTGTCACCCACACAGAAATGAGTGTCTGCTTTTAAGCTCTCCTCCCTCCTTTCCCGTCTCTGACTTCTAGCCAGAGGCTTAGTCAGTTCTGCCCCCCAAACCTTCCAGATCCTTTGATAAACACTCCCTAGGGGTTCCTGCATGCCTCAGAAACTTCCATGGTTAGTGTGTGTCTCTTCTTTCTCTGAAAAGATGAAACTGAAAAATATATTAAAGGAGGGAAAGAAACAAATCTGGCATAGCAGATTGTCAGCCTTCACACCAGAGGGGAAAACGCTCCAGAGACAGAGAACCTTGGCTTCAAATAAACCTTACATTCCGAAGAAGAAATGGTGCCTCCCTAATTCCTTTCATCTATTTGAGGAAAAGCATCATGTGACACTGTAGTGTCCCATGAAGCAGATTGACTCTGTAGAAGGCCTGCTTTTCTGAAGCTGCCCCACTTAGAAGTCAGGGGCTGAGGCCTCGAATCGGAGATGATGTCACAGGACATGTGCTGGGAGGCAGATTAGTGTCAATGCACCTCTAGGCTGACATGTCAGAACAACATCAACTATGCATGTATGATGTTACTTGCCAGCAAGAACCAGGGCAATGTATAGGGACATTTGGTTTGCGATTTGAGGGAATCCAATAAAATTGTGTCTGAGCACTAAACTAGACATGCTCCAAAATCCCTTGTCATTTTAATGTTTTATGAATCTGCTCCCAGTTTTTAAGTTTATTTCTATATCTTTGTGAGGATTCAGAGAGGACATATGTCTTAGTCACCATTCTATTGATGTGAGAGACTCTGTCTTAGTTAGGGTTTTACTGCTGTGAACAGACACCATGACCAAGGCAACTCTTAAAAGGACAACATTTGATTGGGGCTGGCTTACAGGTTTGGAGGTTCAATCCATTATCATCAAGGCAGGAGCATGGCAGAATCCAGGCAGGCACAGGAGGAACTGAGAGGTCTACATCTTCATCTGAAGGTGGCTAGTGGAAGACTAACTTCCAGGCAGCTAGAGTGAGGGTCTTAAGCCCATGCCCACAGTAACACACCAATTCCAACAAGGCCACACCTCCTACCTAATAGTGCCACTCCCTGGGCCAAGCATATACAAACCATCACAGACCTCATGACAAGGCAACTCTTATAAAGAAAAGCATTTATTTGGGCCTTGCTTACAGTTTTAGAGGTTTGGTCTACCTTTATCATGGGTAAGGAGCATGCAACACACAGGCAGACGTGATGGTAGAGAAGTAGCTGAGTGTTCTGCAGGCAGCAGATAAAGAGAGACCCTGGGTCTAGCCTGGGCTTTTGAAACTTCAAAGCCCAACTCTCAGTGGCATACTTATTTGAACAAGGACCCTCCTCCTAATCCTTCTCAAGTAGTGCTACTCCCCCATGACTAAGCATTCAAATCTATGAAGCTATAGGAGTCATTATCATTGAAACCATCACAGTGTACGTGGTCATTATGCAATGAAGGGCAGAAGACAATCTTGGGTGTAGTCCATCCTAGCCTTCCCTTGTTTCTAGCTGTGTATATGAAGCTCATAGCCTGTGAACACAAGGACATGCCTGTGTGCACTTCCCTTCTCTCTGCAGAGACTGTGTGTCCCGCGCTACGGTCTCGCCAGCAAGAACGACGCGGCACACATAGGATCCTTCTGCAGTAACAGCTTTAATGCATCTTGAGAGGGAGAGCATAAGCTTGCCACGAGTGGAGACCCAGAACAATAGAATACTCGCCCTTTATATGGGTCACAGCGCTTGCCTGGGACATGGAGCTTCCCCATTGGCTCCCGCACACCAGGCCAGATGCCGCCACGAGAGAGGCTGAGACTCTGAGGTGGAAAATTACCTGGTGCATGCGCACTAGCCTGTTTACAACTTGTCCTCGGCCAGATGTAGGCGCTATCTTGTAATGGCGGATGTGGGTGCTCAGGCGGCTCCCAACAACTGTGGCTACTCTGTCTGGCTTTTTACATAGGTTCTGGGGATTTGGTGACTTCAACTCAGGTCCCCATGCTTTCACAGCAAGGGCTTTATCCATTGAGTCATCCCACTAGTCTTGTTACCAAGTTTGGACACTAAGCTGTGTTATCCCCTCACCTCCTTGGAATTTTAGGAACAATGGCAAGATTGAGAGATGGTGGTCGAATGAAGAAAACTTTTGTTATTCGTCCCAGTGGGACAATGTGGGAAACAGACCTGGAAATGACTCTCAACCTAGAGAGATGCTGTGGAGAGAGGGATACGCATTTCATTTCTGCTCACCAAGCCTCCTCATTCCTTTCATGCATCTTCAGGATTGTCGTCATGGCAACTGTCACTGGAGGCCATGCCCTCTGCAGACAGAAAGATGGGATGAAAAGAATGATGTCAGAGGAGTCTGATGTCATTCTGGCAGCCATCTTAGATCCATGTAGTCTTGGCCAGTCCACCTGAAGAGGTATTCTCCAGGAACCCTGACCTCACAGATTATAAGATTAGGGTAGATACAGATTCCAATAGGCTAAGGAAGCTGTGTAAGATCAGGGTCTGGCAGCAGCTGCAGAAAACAACTCGTGGTGATATGTAAATCTATCAAGAATGTTTTCTGTATTTATTTATTTATATTTATGTATGTGTGGGTTGTTGCACTTGTATTATAGTGAACATAGAGGTCAGAGAATAACCTCCTGGACTCAGTTCTCTCTTTTCACCATACGGACCTGCGGTTCACACTTTGGTCGTCCTTCCCATTTGGTGACAGACTTGGAAACATCCTTAGCTACTGAGACATCCCTTGGGCTCTCTGTTCTGTGTGTGTTATCTGACAATAGAATACTAATATAGTAAGTACTTTTATGGATGTCTGACTACCTGGTAAGATTATTTGGGGTGCTTTCTTTTCCTGAGTATTTAAAAGTTTTACCTGCTTCAGACATCATAATAAAAACTAATGGAAGGTGAGAGAAAGATGCCAAAATGAAACAAACACAGTAGAAGCAGTGAAATGTAGTAGAGATGTTCAAAACCAGGGTGCCACTATTTCAACATCATCACTGATTGGTGAAATCTCAGAGGCCCTTGTACTCATAGAGAAGCACTCAAGAGAACCAGGAATGTTTATCACCCAGGGGTGTCTCCTCAGTGGAGGAGATCAAAATCAAATACCTGCTGTAAATGGTTTAAATATGCTTGGCCCATGGGAAGTGGCAATATTGGGAGGTATGGCCTTGTTGGAATAGGTGTGGCCTTGTTGGAGGAAGTATGTCACTGTGGGGTGGGCTTTGAGCTCTTAGGGCTCAAACTCTACCCAATGCAGAAGGATCCTCTCCTGGCTGCCTTTGGATCAAGATGTAGAACTCTCAGCTAATTCTTCAGCAGTTTCTGTCTGGATGGTGCCATGCTTCCTGTCATGACAATGATGGACTAAACCTATGAACCTGTTAAGCCAGCCCCAGTCAAATGTTTTCCTTTGTAAGAGTTGTCTTGGTCACGGTGCCTCTTCACAGCAATGGAAATCTAAGATACTTATATTCCATCCAGAAGGCTGTAAATGGATTTTATTAATGATCTGGTGACCTCTTTGCTGCCTGTGGAGGCAGACCTCACCCAAATGTCCCAGAATGATTATCCCAGACTCTTCCCTCCCTAGGCTATTACCCTTCCTTGGGGGTGATGCCACATGTACTTTATGGTCTGCTAACCCTATACTATTGGTCAGAGAGCATACTAGATTCTAGACCATTTAGCTAGAGAACCTTCCCTCATAGTCATAGCTACTTTGTAAAGGAGTTTCTATACAGCCACACCTTAAGCTTTATTGTGCACCAAGAATTGGAATCATTATGGGAATTATTGTTACCTGGAGATGGTTTTGAAAATTCTAGTGTTTAAATATACCTACAAGAAACTGCCTAGCATTCGGCTCCCTGAAGTCTCATCCAGGTTGATAAGTCAATCTGCACTGGGTTTTCATTCTTATCTCTTCTCGGGGTTCTCTTTTCTACCTGGATACCTCTATGAAGCTGAGGGGGCTCAGCTGATCAGAAGAGAAAATGCACCTGAAATTGAGTTTGAGCAGCAATTCCTAATGGAATGTAATTGGGAACTGAGAATTTCTCAGACATGGCCAGGTGCTAAAACAATCAATTATTACTTTTCAGGTTTGGGCCATACTGAGCTTTTCATATAGGCTAATTTCCCAATAAAAGTAATTGTTCCCCTCTCTTGAAGTCCTTTCTAGCTTCCTGGCATTGTTCCTCCTGTCTGTCTACATAGCTGCATATGTACAAAAAGTAGCTGACATCTGCATCTACGGATACAGTGGACATGGCTTATGCCTGAGTCTGGGTGACTTCATTTAATATAAATTATTTTATCAGTTTCCTGAAAAAAAAAAATGTGTGTGTGTGTGTGTGTGTGTGTGTGTGTGTGTGTTCTGAGAGATGTGTCAACTGTGAAGGATGCTGTGGACGATGTACATGATAAAGCAGACACTGTGCACATCCCTGTTTAAAGAGATGTCATTTGTTTACAAATGCTGGAGACTCAAAGCCCCCACAGGACTGTGGAACCAAGCAGGTTGGATTAAGCTGCTCCACCCTAGGTACTACAGTAGCTTACTTTAGCTGGTATTTGTCTGCTATGGGACCTGGGATATTACAGGGAAAAACTGTTGTTTTTTTAATAATGGAGTTACTATATTAACTCTAATTCTCATCAAAGAGAATTGAAAGAAAAATACTTAGATTCACAAGTAGCTCAATAACCTGATATAATGATTGCTGAGGATGGTCATGTGATGGGCTCATCACAGTTGCCTGTCTGTGTAAATACAGCTGTGCACTCGTGCACGTGCACATACTCACACACACACAATGTACATACAGGGAGTATACACATACACACATGATGAACACACAATGTACACACATGGTACACACACACAACCCACACAGGATGTACACACACATACACACAAATGATGTACATACAGTATGTACACACATACTTACACACAATGTACACACACATTGTATACACACACACACACACACACACACACACAGATATCCTTAAAAACAAAGCTCACCTACTAAGTTAGTGTGTGCCCACTTGCCACTTTCCTCCCCTCTTCTGAAAATACTGTCCCTTGGAGGACACAGTCTTTGGGTTCAGAGCTATGGCCTGTAGGGAAGATGGCAGCCACTGAGCTAGAAGGATGGGTTGGCAGCCTGGGAAGAGAACTGTGTCCCTGTTGGCTTCTTCCATACCACACACTGGTCCCTATGGCATGCCTTCTTCTCCTTCCTACACATAAGCTGTGGGCACTGGTTTAAGATCAGGAAGGCCAGTAGAGAAGTGAGATCTGTCAGAGAGGTCTAATTCCTTTCTCCTTAGATTGTGGTTTTGATGGAGGTAAAAGTCATCACTTCAGCCTGAATTAGATTACTAAATTTAGGCTTTCTAATGTAGGCTTTTTCATTTAGAATTTCTTTTATGCTGGTTGGTAGGCATTTTATTGTAGATGTAAAAAAATATATTCCTATGTATGGCGTGTGTGTGTGTATGGCGGGAGTGTTGTATATGGTGTGTGTGTGTGTGTGTGTGTGTGTGTGTGTGTATGTGTGCATGGTATGTACATATGGCGGGAGTGTTGTATATGTTGTGTGCGTGTGTGTATGCATGTGTATGGTATGTGCATAGTGCATATTCCCCTGGGTGACTGCATGTGTACATGTTTGTGCATGTGTATGACAGCATGAGGTAGGCCTCTCTCCATTTCATTATTGAGGCCTGTCACTGAGACAGGGGGTTGACATTTTGGCTGTTTTGGATAAGCCACCTTGCTCAGCAAGCCTTGTCTCTGCTCCCTGTGGACTGGGACTACACAGGAACTGACACTCCTAGCAGCTTTTAAATGGGTGGCAGGGTCAGAACTGCTCTGGGCCTTGTGCTTGTGTACCTAGAGTGAAACTCACTGAGCATCTTCTTAGCCCCTCTAGGAGCTTTATAGTTGTTCATTTTTATTAGAATTTAATTGATATTTGGTTGATTTGTGAAGGTTGCAAGGTCTCTGTGTAATTTAATGTTTGACACATGCCCTGCCCCCCCTACCCCATTGCCTCTGCCTGCCTCTCTGTCTCTGTCTCTGTCTCTGTCTCTCTGTCTCTCTCTCTGTTTCTCTCTCTCTCTCTCTCTCTCTCTCTCTCTCTCTCTCTCTCTGTGTCAGGACTCAGCCCACTCTGTGTGTGAGGTTCCAGTTGTTTATTGCTGGAACATTACCAGCTCTGCCTTGGAGAAAGTTCCTTTTTGTTGACTCTGTAGCTTACAAGTGTCTTCTAGATGGTCATTTGTCTTGATTGTGTTTATGGGGAGGACTTGGAGCACCGATTTTAGCCTCTTGATCTTTTACAAATACTGATCTTGATTTTCCCTCATAGTTTTGCATGAGATATGAATCCTGTGTATTTACTGATCTTCTTTAACTTTTTGGTATCAACATGGCTAACACCTCTCTGTAAAACCTTCCCGGTGTTGGTCATTGGTTTTAGGTATTTCTCCCATATAAATTTTATAACTGGGTTAGTCAGTTCCCCACGATGAGCTCCCTGGTACGGTATTAATCCGTAGTTGCTTCGAGAATGACTGGCTTGTTCTCAGCCCACACGCTTCATCCCTAGACACCAACGAGCCTACCCTTTTTCTCATTTGCCTTTTATGTTCTGGAAATTGTTATAAACTTCATACACATTCCACCTATATTTGGGGGACCGTGTCTTGAATTTTGGCTCTAGTTTTGATTGGCATCTCCAATGTAAAGTTTCCTTCTGGCACGTCTTAATTGCTCCTTCCAGTTGTTTACCATTCCTACGACTGCTTCATGCAGCTTGCAGAGGGCTTTCCGTTCATCCTCCTGATCCTCTAACATGGCTAATTACATGGTTGGAGAATGCCAGCTTCCTCTCCCTCATTTCTGTACTGTTAATCTCATCACAGTGGGGAGACTCCAGGTCAGCAATGGGGTTAATGCTGGTCATTATTAGAAAGAGCAGAAATCCTGGCTTCTGCCTGACTTCAGTGGGACTACCTTCAAATAGTTCCTGTGGGCTCTGGTACTCAGTCCAGGTGGAGTAAGAAACTTTCTTAATGAGTTCCTGTTTTCCTGAGTCCCTTCTGAAAGGTCACTGTGGATTGTGCTCTTTATGGGTGTCTGTGATAATCATATGTACATACATTAGCTATTTGAATATGCTGATGTAATTAATCCCACTAATAAAGTGTCCCACCCTCTGACAACCTTGGAAGGGAACTATTGCTTCAACACTCTCAAAGATCACCAGGGATACTCAGAGAAGTTAATTAAGTCACCCCTGGTGACACCATTAAGTGAAAAAGTGGGGACTAAAAGAGGCTTCCTTGGCTCCTCATTCAGGATATCAACTCATCTGACCCTTTGGGGTGAAGAGTCAATCACTCAGTGGGACACTGTATGGGACACTTTTATTTCCCAAGGGAAGATCAGTGTATAGTGTTCCTTCAGGGACTCTCTGGCTGTCTAGGACTGGGGGTGTCCTGGAGCACAAAGATGTAGTCAGGCTGAGCTACCAGCAGGGAGCCTCTGATGTGAGCAAATCCCCAGCATGCTACCTGGCCTAGAGGGCCTGGTGCACTGCTGCTCAAAGCTGTGCCTCAGCAGGGGAAGGGAGAGCCCTCTACCTTCACCCAGGGCTCACTAGGGCCTAGATCTTATCAGTTTTGCCCCCTGGAAGCTGCTATGGTTTGTACTTTCTAGTCTGACTCTTATCCAAACCTCACATTCCTCCGGAGAACATTGTTGACCTTCTGTAAGTCAGTTAGTCACTCCTGCTCTGGACAGCCAGGCTACAGGTCCTGCTCATTCTACCCATGAATGAGTCCATTACCTCCTTCTTTCACACAGGTCCTGTAAAGTGGTCTTCCTCTGTGCTGCTGTTCTGCAGACTTTCAGGCTACATCTCACAGCTACACCACTCCAAACTCCATTTCCCACCCTAGAGATGGTGCGACCTGGGAGAATGGAGCCCATAAATGAAGCGACTAAAGTCTCAGGTGGTAACCAACTTTATTCAGAGCATCACATAATTTGTACTCTGGGGGTTAGGGGGAGTCACATGAACAAGGACAAGCCGCATGGCATGTGGCAAAAGCGTGTTTTTCCTTAGAGGCGTATAAATAAATAACAATAGCCATCTGTAATGAATAATCTGAAGTAAACTCGTTTCTATCCACTACACCTGGGGAGAGAATGAAAGCACATTCAAAGGACAATTCTGTGTATTGAAGAGATGGAGGTCACAAGACTGCTGTCTTGTTTTCTTGATATTTTCTTACTAGCACTTACTTGCACATCTTCATTCTTGGATCAGGTTCCTACACCTCCCCAAGCCATAGCTCTGACTATCCATATCTATGCTCCTCCCCCCTGTTGATCCTTCATTGTCCACCCCCCCACTACCCACCCCACATTGCCTACTCCAGCACTTCTCACCCCCTCCCTTCCCACCCCTGCCCTGCCCTGCCTGCCCTCCCTCAGTGTGAAGTTTCCAGGGACTTTCAATGACTTGAGGTCATCTGGCCTCCCCTCCCCCCATTCATGTTATTCTACTTTTAAAGCAAGCTAGGGTTCCTGGGACACCACCCAGCTGCCCAGATGCCCTCCTACAGGATCAGAGATTTGGGGGGCTGCATAGGACTCTTTGGTACCAACAAAGCCATGACTAGCTGACTGGTCATGGAGGCTGGGCAGGGTGATGGCATGTCCATCACTGGAGTCCAAATGTCAAGAGTCTGGACCACTATGCTTAAAAAACAAGTGGCTGGCAGGATGTGTCCTGAGTATTGGGAATGGATTCTGTCTCCTGGGTTCTCATGTTGAATCCGTAACCCCACATCCTTCAGAATATGACCTTCTGTAGAGATGGAGACATTCATTAGATGAGTGTATTGCTAACAGAGAGGATGTAGGCCTTAACACAACATGGCTGCTGTCTCCACACAGAGAGATCCAAGCAGAAACACAGAGTGAAGAATACCTGGGCTGAAGGGAGCAGGTACTGTTTGCACTCAGGAAGAGAACCCCCTTTACCTAGCACGTACAGCCTTCAGAACTGTGAGAATCCACCAATGGCCTGTCAGCCCTGTCAAGCTGTGATGCTCTGTTGTGATCACTCCAGAAAGCTAAGATGGTGAGCCATTGTCCTGTTTGTGTATTGGGTAACTGGTTACTAGTTGATGGGATTTGGGAAGAGACTGGCTTGGGAGATGACTGCTTTATCAATGTTGTGATCCACTGATGAGCCCATTGCTGAGTGTGTCCTAGGAGGTGGGTGTGTTCTGAAGGGCAGTTTTCTTTGTAATGAGGAATTTTCATGTGCCCCATCTTTCTGCTTCCTGGATGCTATGAAGTGGGCGACTACCTCTCCGCCATGACCCTCTGTGCTGTCTTAGGGGCCAGAAATGTAAGTGCCAATGGCTATGGGTTGAAATCTCTGGAGCCATGAGCTAGAATCAATCTCTCTTTCCTCAGGGTTGCTTTCTTGGAACTTGGTCAAACAAGTAGAAAGACCAGTTACCACAGTCACCATGTGCTCTCTGCTGGAGATCAACACTGTGTTAGCTTTACAGTACGATGCACAGACAGCAAGGCAGTGTGATCTGTCCACTCTCCAGTAGCTGCCTCTCATACCCAAGGCTTCAGACATTTGATCTTCCCTTCTTAGATGAACTAAACCCTACACTGCCTAAGATGTGTTCCACCGCGTTTGCAATTAGGCATGCCCCCAGAAGCAGCTAATTTGAGAGTACTGGTCCGATAAATCAATGCAAACATTGATAGCCATGCAGATTAAAGAAACACAGGAGAAAATTACCACAGGAACACATGCAAACACGTACACACATGTCACACATTCATATGTGCATATTCATACACACACATTGCAAACTCTTGAGTCTGTGGGGCTGGGCAAGCTGGGTGGCATTACTTTGCCTGTGTTTGTCATATTATCTTTGTGCTGTCAAGGGGCTGAGTTGAGACTCTCACTTCCCCTGCTTGACTTTTGTTTATTTACTGCTTTTACGCCTGGCTGCTTTTCTCCAGAGGTGGTGCAGTTGAGTTTAGATCCATAGCCACGTTCATTATCATGGCAGCAGCAGCAGCAGAGCCTTGTGCCACCCTCTCCCTCTGCTCACCGGGTGATGCCAGGGAGATACAGAGACGGCGGGGGTTTATCGACACGGTGTTATTTAATTATCTTGATGGCCTTTTGCCTGCCGAAGAAGGAATGCTTCCCACAGGCGCTTCCCACTCTCAGGCAGTGTTTTCTAGCTGGTGCGTGTCTGTCTCTGTACTCACACCCTTGGCTCATGCTCTTTAGAGCTTTCTCGGGAAAATCCATTCCTGGGGATTAGGAGCCAGATATGAGCAATGCCTGCTTGTACCACAGCCTTCACTACAGAACTTCCAAACCATGTTTGTCCCAGCTGCCCGGGCTCAACTCTGAAGCATGTGAGGGCCAAGATCTTTGCCATGATAATATTGAGCCTTGTTTCCTTATTGAATCCAAAGATAGAAAAGCAAGGAACCTTTCATTGTCAGCTCCCAGCACAACCATTCCCTGGTCTGGACTGGCCTTCCTTTAGGGATTCCTGGTATCTAACATATGGTCTCAGATATACCTCTATACTCATATCAGAAACTAATTCCAGTGCAAAGCCAACCTGCAGTAGCAAGCCAGGTGGCCCTGGCTTCCTGGTGCTGTCAATATCCCCAGTGACACCAGCCATCAGCAACTCTTTTTAACTGCCTGTGACCAGCTGTTCGGGAGTCTGTGATGGATGCCCAGCAAGAACCCCTTCACAGCTGATTCCTGTGTCTACCTGCCTGGACAGTGGGAGGCTGGGTCTCCTTCTCTGAGTGCATCAGGAACCTTCCAGTGCTCATGAGACAGAGGGGGACAAAGAATACCTATAGCATGGGCTGGGTGGAAGAGGGCGGGAGAGGGGGCAGGATAGCCAGTGATCCTCTGCTACATGAGGGATCCTTCCTGGGAGGTGCAGCAAAGGGAAACCTTGCTTATGCTGGGCTGGGCTGGGCTGGGCTGGGCTGAGCTAAGCTGTGTACTATGTTGTATTGAGCTGAGCTGAGCTGAACTGAGCTGAGCTGAGCTGAACTGAACTGAGCTGAGCTGAACTGAGCTGAGCTGAGCTGAACTGAGCTGAGCTGAGCTGAACTGAGCTGAGCCGAGCTGAACTGAACTGAGCTGAGCTGAACTGAGCTGAGCTGAGCTGAACTGAACTGAGCTGAGCCGAGCTGAGCTGAGCTGAGTTGTGCTGGTCTGGTCTGCACTGTCTTCCAGCATGCTTTCCCCAGCAGGAACCTTCACAACAAATCCCCATCTTACCCCAGCTGCCTTTCATCACTCACCCATGCTCCTCACTAGAGTGCAGGGTGTGTCCAGCGCAGAATAGATGTGGAGCATTTCAGAATCTCAGTCTGAAACTGGCAGGCCCTGGAGTGCAGAGTGCAGACTTGCAGAGCAGCTCAGGAACTGTCCCAGCTTCCCACCATCCACTCTAGCAGGGACCCTGTTCCATCCAGCCTCTGCCCAGCAATGCCTAGCGTGGCTGATACAGTCAAGGTACAGGCACTTTTAGCTCCACACTGAGGGAAGTCCCTTAAGAACAAGGGGGTTGTGAGGGACCTCATCCAAAAGGCCTCCAGAGGTATTCATGCCGATGCCTGGGCTGGTGGACTGGATCAACCTTGTCTGAACCTGTCCCTTATGTGAACCCATCTTTCTGGTTCCCTAGATCACCTTGGTTCCTGTCTTATCTTCTCATGCCTAGCTGGTTCTCTGCTCATCGAGTATCTGGCTATTCTGCTCTCCAAGATTAGCCATCTGAGTCATGAAATAAGAAAGGATCATGTGAGGGCAGAAAGAGATGGGCATGTCTTAGTTAGCTGTGAACAGACATCATGACCAAGGCAAGTCTTATAAGAACATTTAATTGGGTCTGGCTTACAGGTTCAGAAGTTCAGTCCTGTATCATCAAGGCAGGGAACATGGCAGCATCCAAGCAGGCATGGTACAGGAGGAGATGAGAGTTCTACATCTTCATCTGAAGGCTGCTAGCAGAATACTGGCTTCCAGGCAGCTAGGATGAGGGTCTTAAAGCCCATGCCCACAGTGACACACCCACTCCAATACGGCCACACCTCCAAATAGTGCCACTCCCTGGACCAAGTACATACAAACAATCACGGGGAGTAGACATTGGAACACACCTTGTCAGAACACAGATCTGGGGAAGGAAGTGAACCTGCCAGAGAGGGACGTCAGCGGACAATGGAGGTAGGGGTCCAAAGGAAGGGCATATGTATGGAAATTCCATAATAAAACCCACTACTTCTTGTGTTAGCCTGCAAAGTTAATTTAAAATAAAATAAAAAAACACAGTCCCATTTCTCCATGCATGAGCATGAGCAGAAACATTCTCTGCCTATGGGTCTTGCCCCCGGCAGCCCTGATAGCATCATTGTGATGAGATTTCTGATCTCTGTCTTGTATATTGGGCCAGGGTTCTTCTCCCAGGTGACAGGCCCACTCCATGCCTGAGGCTACTTGCTGCTATTGCCTGAGGAAATTCCTTCATATTCTGGGTTGCCTGATCCTTGAGTTCCAAGAGCACCACTCTCTCCTGGGCCAGGCCATTGTCCCAGGGAGACACTAGTGTCATCTGCATCCACCCCTACCCATGGCTCTGTGCTAGCCTTGAAGCTGCCTCACCAGCCTCCCTCTATGCAAGGTGGGCTGAGCCTGCTCCCTAGAGAGTCTTTCATCCAGGGGATTTACTGCTAGCTGCTGCGGTTTAGAACCCCCTCATCTATGCAAATTTTGCATGTGCTCAATATTTCTGCTTCTTCCTTTTTAACCCCAACCTTAAATGTGCTCTTGAGCAAATAATGAGCTACGCGAGACAGTTGCCACCTGTATTAGAACATGGGAAGTCCTGCCTCTCGTCCCTTCTAGGGCTCCTTGCTCATCCACACGGACAGTGATTGCTAAGCCAAGTGTGAGGTGCAGTTTGGCAGGAAGCCATAACAAAGTTATTGTTAATTCTGGATTTTTGCCCATTAATAAAACTACTGGCTAAACAAGGAACATGAGCTAAAAGAAAAAGGCAGAATTTATGTCTTTGAGGAACAACCAGCCCAAATGACTTCTCTCCCTCTCTCTCTTCCTCCCTCCCTCCTCCACCCCATCTCTCACTACCTCCTCTTATCACCCTCTCCTCTGCTTTTTATTAACGATGTATTTTCCCTATTTTCTTCATTATTACTTAGAATGAGAATCACAAAGACAGACTGCTGATGAGGACCTGTTTTAGCCCCTATTGCTGTCAGGTTGGAAAACAGAAGGTTAGATCACCAGGCAGCAGGGAGAGCTTGAATGTATAACTACACAGGTCATGACTGCTGTTGTCACCTGCTGCTTGTCTTAGGGCCAGTGTCCAGACTCAGAGACACTGCACTTGAATTAGCTCTCCCTGCATACCTCAGGAAGGAGAGGACGAACCAGCCATGTGAAGCTTGACTTTGATAACCCAGGAAGCCCTGGCCTTACAAAGAGACATATGGATGGGAGTCTTTCTTGTGCATTTATTGTTGATCTGGAAAGAAATGGGCCAGAAAGTTGCTATGGAAGCCAAACTTTTCAGAACTGATGACATCTCTCTTTTATGTAAAGAAAATGTATCCCTAATCCTTCAAGTTTACACTTGCCCGACTGAGACCATCTCCTTCTGCCCTGTTCCAGTTTCTGCTAAGATCACCTCTTACTTCAGCTTTTACATCAAGCCTTGACATCTCCCAATGGTTACTCTTGAGCACACTGCACAGAGCTTCAAACTAAGGTCACATGTGGTCACTCCATCTGACCCCCTCTGTCTTAGCTGATGTTCAGTTTCTGTGAAGCGACACCATGACCAAGGCAACTCATTATAAAAAGCATTTAATTGGGGCTGGCTTACATTCAGAGGTTCAGTCCATTGTCATCATGGCAGGAACCATGGCAGCATGTAGGCAGACATGGAGCTGGAGAGGTGTACATCCAGATCACCAGGCAGCAGGAAGAGAGAAACTTTAGGACAGCTTGGGCTTCTGGAACCTCAAAGCTCACCCTTGATGACACACTTCCTCCAATAAGGCCATACCACCTAGTCCCTGTCAAGTAGTGTCACTTCCTAAAGACAAAACATTCAAAACATGAGTATACAAGGCCGTTCTTATTCAAACCACCCACCCTCCTGGCAGTAAGAGCTGGGTCCATCCTGACTTCAACTCCAATACTATGTCTCCTCTACTTACTATCTTAGAATGTCTTCTGCGAGCCTCTCAGGACCTTGCTGTCTCAGGGCCTTAGCTTGGGGCATCCCAGTGATGAAGCATGTTTTTGTATTCATTCAACCTTATACTCCCCATTCCCAGCAAATCCTTGGTCAGAAGACACATGTTGGAACCTAGGAAGCATATGAGAAGACTGGTTTACGCATCTCAAGCCCCAGCAAGCTTGTGAAGGGGGCAGGCCAGAGGTGGGAAGAGTGACCTTCAGTGGATGTTCACCTTTAGTTTAGAGACACCCCACACACCAGGGTTTGAGTTTATGCTTAGTTGTTTCATTGAGACTCGAGCCCCAGAAAGTTGCTAGCGGCTGCACATTGGCCTCTAGTTGTGGATTGCACTTGGAAACAAGTTCTCTTATTTGTGTATTTTCAAAGCGTAAGATCTGGCTCTGTGTATGATTAATGGCTGTTTGATTGACCCCTCTGTTACACTGCCCTGTGATTAATGGGTTTATGTAGTAAACCCAAGAACACCTCCAAGTATGTTTTGGGCTGTTGGTTTATTTGGAGCTTATGTTTGTCAATGCAAAACTAATTCTCATCTCTCAAAGGGTGAATGAAATAGTTTGTTTTAGAGTCAATGTGAGTGACCATGGTCTGGGAGCACAGATTTAAGTCACCCCAAGTGTAATGTTCAAATGTGGTAACCATTTGGTGACATTTTTATAGGAATAAACAAAGTAAATCATAAATCAAGCTACTTTTCAAAAACATCATTGGAAACACCAGATAAGTGGGTTAAAGGAAAGCAAGGGACACTCCTAAGGGCCTCAGATGTTGCTGAAAGATGCACTTAGCCTCGGTTTTGTGGAAGCTACTGATCCAGAGGTTCTTTACCTGTTAGTCACAAGCATATTTAGTCAGACACAGTGAATGGCAGAGAATAGCTGAAGCGGAGGTTAAAGAATGTCCAAGAGGCCGGGCAGTGGATTTCTGAGTTCGAGGCCAGCCTGGTCTACAGAGTGAGAGTTCCAGGACAGCCAGGGCTACACAGAGAAATCCTGTCTCGAAAAACCAAAAAAAAAAAAAAAAAAAAAAAAAAAGATTGTCCAAGATAAATTATGATTAAGATCTGGACTTGCAACATTCCAACCTCCCCACAGTTATTGGTTAATCAGTTGACCAGCCAGATAGAAGGTTCAGGGAAAGTGCTATTCCTATCTAGGGGCTTTCCTTCACTCTATGGAAAGTGAACTTGGAATTTGGGGTGAGAGGCTGTTTTTACCTCCCAGAGAGACTCACCTGTGAGAAGAGGTAAACAAGATGCTCCAAAAGCGGATGTTCCACCTGCTACCTGACCCAGGTATAGATCTACCTCTACAGCAGCTCTTGCATTCTAGGACCCCCACTGTCTACTGCTTGCTCCGAGCTACTGAAGGGTCATCTACTGTGTTCCTAGTGATAGTGAGGCTGGGGGTGTGCACAGCTGGCCTGATTAGCCCACACTTTTAGTCTAGTCCTGACTAGTGCAACGAATCACACCAGCCGCACCACAAACTTCCAATTTTCATGCTATTATCTATTAATTTTAAATTAATGCTCTGCCCTTTGTCAGTGAGCTCCGGGTGCTTCAAGATAAGAGAATGAACACAAGCACACAATGGAGAAGCACTCTCAACATCCCGAGCGTTTCCTAAGTGAATGAGAGATCAAGCTTGCTTTTGACTTCTGTGTGAGACTAGGTTTCTGAGGAGAGAGAGGTGTTAAAAATGAAGAGGTAGTGTTGCTGGGGAAACTGAGGTTTCTTTCAGCGGTCCTTACTCTCATTAATAAAAGCATTCAGCAACGGACTCAAAAGGAAGCCCAGGGACAGTTTTATTAGTGCTTCAGAGAGGTCAGGTAAAAATCCCAGCAGCTTCCAGGAGGAGATGCTAAAAATAAATTCAAGCCTTTCAAGTTAGGACTGGAACAGAGATCAATCGCTTATCACAAGAGGGTCAAAGAGCTCTCAAGAACGTAAGTCAGAAGATAGAAAACGGAAGTCGGCAGCAGGCTGAGGAAAGATCCCCCAAGTGTTCAGCCATGGAGGGAGCCTCTTCTCCAGCCCCGGCCCCTCCCCTCTCATTTGTATTTCATGAGCTCTGTCTCCTCCATGTTTTGTTCCATAGGCGACCCTAAGGTGATGGGGGGCCTTGGTTTTCCGCTGCTAACTGGCTTCTGTCCCATGTTAATCTTGACTAGCTTGTTTTAGAGTCCTATTTCAGTGGGGCAAGTTAAGAGACACCATTACTCACAGCCTGCATCAGCGACTAGCTTTGTGATCCCAGCCGATCTGGCCTAAAGTTCTTCATCTTGACTTCTTCCTACCTGCCTTGTGGAAACCACCGAGGAGATCCCAGGATTGTGAGTCCCAGGGGCCATGGGGAGTGGGATGGCCAGAAGAGTGGCCCGTGAAAGGAATCTGGATGATGTCGGCAGTGTGAGCAGGGTGAGGGGGCGGCAACTGTGTAGAACCTTGTTCTAGAGGAAGGAGAACATGAAGAAGTCAGAGCAACTGGAGAGGGACACTTTACAGAGCATGGTGTCTTTAGCAGTGAGTTGCAAGCAGTCATTCTCTCGGTCTCTGTGCGTCTCTCTGTCTCTCTCTAGTATCTCTGTCTCTCTGTCTCTGTCTCTCTCTCTGCCTCCCCCTCCCTTCTCCTTCCTTTTCCTTTTGTGCAGGGGAAGAGTCAAGTATCTACATGAGACTCTAACCCCTCTCCTTCCTGGCCTCCTGCACCCGTGGTCACCACTAGATGGACAGTAATGGCAGTCAATGTATTCAGGCTCTGACATCAGAAAGCAAGGTCTGTGAGTGCAGGTACACAGGGAGAGTCACATGAGAAATACCAGCAAGATCACTGAAAATGTAAAAAATTTATGGTGAACTTAACAGAAAGGATTTTATTTTAACTTATGAGTTGGGAGTAAGAATTTAAGGACCAAATAAAACAGCACACTTTTTTTTTTGGCACCTTTATGAGGTTTGGTGTTAAAAGAACTTATTGCCCCAAACATGCTAATATCAGAACACTTGTACTCCTTCATCCTACAAAGGGCACAGGGAGACGTGGCTGCCACAGACCTCTTTATTAGGCTTAAAAAGTCCCCAAGCCAGCAACAACACCAGAGTGTCCCTTCCCAACGCTGTCCCAAGGATCGCTAACTCACCCCTGCCCTCAGCTGTTTCAGACATTCAACATGATGCCTTGCATGCAACAATTCTGACATCAGGAGGCTCCTCTGACCTTGGGGAACGGAGAAACAGAGTAGGCAACAGTGAAATGCTCAATGTACACATGGTCTTTTCTAGTTTTCTCCAGTTCTCTGGTTCTTAGCTGAATTTATCCCCTTGTAGGTTTAGGATGGATGGCCGTGGCGTCCCGTTGTCAAGCTGTCAAAGGCTTCACTCAGCCCAGCCAGCCTATCACACGCTCTCTCCAGCAACAGTCATAAGACATTCCTTACACAAGTCCCATCACCTTTGCCACATCCAACCGAAAAGAATAAACTCGCATTTCACAACCTATCATGAAAATGGCCCTCCAGATTCTAGCCAAACCAAGTCCCCGGTGCACAGGCCACCATTCAGTTCTGTGCTCTTAAACAAGGAGCCAAATTACACCAAACCAAGCCAAACTTCCAGCAGGGTCTGATACTTGAGATGTTTCTGCTAAGAATTTGAATAGAGTATATCTGAATACATAGCTCACTTCCATGTCTGGATGACTTCATCCTCTGCTCAGGAGCACATAAACTTAGATCATTATAGAACAGGAGCTCAGTGGGCACTGAAAGGGCAGAGGGAATCACAACTTCAGTAGATAAAGCTGCCCTTAGGCCAGTCAATGCTACTTATGTATCCCCCAGTAATTTATGTACTCACAAACTAGGCTTGTTTGCATCAGGCTTTGGTTTGTCAGCGTGGTCTGATTCAGAGGCAGATATGACTTTCCTGTTTCCCAGGAAGCTCACACAAAAGGCTCATATTCAAGGCTGTCACTACCTGGTGACAGACTGTGAAGGCAACTGTAAAAGTCTGGCTTCCTAAATGCCCACAGTAACCATGGGGTTGTGCTTCATGTGGTATTGCAATCCCTCCTGCTTTCTGTAGCTTATTACACATCGTCTCTGAAGACAGGTGAGTGTTATAGAAGCCATTTACTGGGAACTGACTAATTAAAGATGTTGTGAAAAGTCTCTCTCTCTCTCTCTCTCTCTCTCTCTCTCCCTCTCCCTCTCCCTCTCCCTCTCCCTCTCTCTCTCTCTCTGTGTGTGTGTGTGTGTGCCCCAAAATATAAAACATTGCAAAACATTGCAAGAAAGCATTACAAATTTACAAGAAGTTGTAATACTAAAACACAAATTTGAAGTCCATTCAAATTAGCTTGAAATTATGCCTTCTTTTTTTAAAAAAACAAAACAAAACAAAAAAAAACAAGTTTAAAACAGCCTGCAAATGAGCTTTGTTTCCTGTTTCTAAGGCGAAGTGCACAGCAGACCAAATCTCAACACTGCTTCTGAATTAAAATTACCAGACAAGAGAAGCAAAGACACAAACAAGCCATGCACAGATCTAAGCACATGTCTGTTTTACTGTCATAGACCTAAAACACAGGCAGGAACTTAACTTACCAATACACTCATGTAAATATTAGATTCATCAGAGTTTACTGTCATAAAAAACACATTAGGTTGGAATCTTAAGAAAGCCTCCCCCTGGGAAGTTTGCTTCCGAGTTGCGTTAAAATAGCTTAAAAACAGTGACTTAGCAAATGTGCAGAGGAAAAAAAATACAATTTATTTTTGTGAAAGACAAAGGGTAAAGTCACACAGCTGGTGAAAGACTAAAACTTCAAGAAGTCACTGACAGGGTAACTGTGTCCAGACTCATTGACTGCCATGGTCATGGCACTCAAAAAAAAATGACAGATTGTAGCCGAGGCTAGCCTTGAACTCCTGATCCTCCTGCCTCTGCCTCCTTCAGCAAATCCTACTGGTGTGTGCCACCATAAGTGACTGGACTTTTTCTAATTTTTTTTTTATGTTTCCTTACAATTTGGTGGCTATTACTCTAACTTTAGACTCTTTGGCATATACTAAGTAGCTAGTCTGGGCTTTCAAAAATATGCATGGACATTTCAGTTTTTATTAGCTGAATGAGAACATTTTGAATTCTCTTAAAAGTCACCTTATTATTAAATAACAATGTTTATTTTTAAAACTAACAATTTGTTGTGTCTTATTACACATTACACAGTCCTAAAGGTGAAGCTCTGATGTCTGTGAGCTGTGGGCCAAGTATTGTGTTTTCAGTTCTATAGCACAGAACACTGATTAGAAATGTAAAGAGTTACCCACATTGATGTTCTGGTTTTGTTCTTCCAACTGATTCAGGTGTCCATTGAGTGACATATCTTAAATGTTGGGGGAGTGGCGTGTCATAACCAATTATCTGGCTTCAGTTTTGTCCATAGCTTAGATTTGTTCTGTTGTCAAAACTTTCTCCTCCCCCACCCCCCAAAATGGTGTGACACATACTTATGCATAAACTGTTAAAATGAGCATTTTTGTATTTGTATTGTTTTCAACATTGCCAAGGTGCTATGGGAAATTAAAATTACAAAATTAGAAAAAAAATAAAATTATTGAAAAACAGGAAAAAAGAATGGCGTGTAAATAGGACTTCTGGCTGCATGCCATTTAATGCTGCATTAACACATACATTTCTGTAAATAGCCCTGGGATCATGAATTCCAAATCTCAGAAATGAAAAACTAATGGCCTCAACATCTCTGTAACCTCACTGTACTGGTTGGTTTTTATCATCTTGACACAAACTCTGATCATCAGGGAAGAGAAATCGAAGGTTAAGAAAGTGCCTCTATCAGATTCGTCTGTAGGCAAGTCTGTGGGGGCATTTTCTTGATTAATGAGGATGTGGGAGGGAGGGCCCAGCCCACTGCTGGAAGTGCCACCCTTAGACAGGTGGCTCTTCCAGGGATAAGAGCATAGATAGGCTGAGCAAGCTGAAAAGAGCAAGCCAGAAAGTAGCACTCTTCCACGCCAGATCACACTTCTCACTAGAGAGACTCCCACTCACAAACACAGACCCTGCCTCACCTGGACAGAGCCCACACTTAACGCAGACAGAATCCTCCTCATGTGGCCATGGTCTTCTTCATAATGACTGACAATAGCGTGTCCTCCAATCAAACAGTTGGCTGCTAACAAAGCAAAAGGAAAATTTGCAGAGACAGAAGTGACAGGTGGGCGGATTGGTCTGAAGTGATTGAAGATGCAGCAGTCAGCACAGAGCCATGTGGTTTCATCTAAATACCGTTTGTAATGGGTCCGCTGACAGTGTGCAAAGAACAGACAAGTGTGCAACAGCAGGGACCGGCTCAGTGAGGAAGTCTGGTCTATGAAGTGAGCAGAAAGTATATCTATTTCACAATTGTGACATCTCAGATGAATGCAAACATCTGAGTCCTTTAACTTTCTATGCTTATGGCTTCTCTCTAAAGTGCTCATTGAAAAGGAAAGTGTATTTTCCCAGTCACCTCCAGTTTTTCCCAGTCACCTCCAGTAGCTTTAATGCTAACAGAAGAGTGTACAGGACATACGTTATCATCACCAAAGAGCTGAGGTGCCTGAGCAGGAAGGGACACAGGGCTTTGGTATCTCTCCTAACCACACTTTCTGTCAACTGCTCCCAGAGAACAGTAACAGTAAGCTCAGAAAAAAAAAAATTTCCAAAGATCATAACTTCATGCAAAATGAATTTAGCATTCCTGTGCAGCAGAGCGGAGGCAGAAGAGAGACCCAGATGAACTGTCCCACAGAGACATGGCATGGACTTACTGAGAAGCAGACTCAAGGGTTCTCCCTATGCAAGGACCAACAGGATGCTCACTCACCACGAATGTCCCTGCTGTGTTGAGAGCTGAGCTGCTAACAGGGAGTTCATTCTTAGAAGGAAAAAGGTGCAGCATTTACCAGAGCAGCAGCAATTGTATGCAACTAGAGAGAGAATTAACACACACAAAGCACATGTACATACTGACACATAGACACAGATACCACATATAAACACATGCACACATGCACAGACACTGTACCACATACCAGAGATCACACACACACACATACACACACACACACACACACACACACCCCACATGATATACATCCATGCTATACCATGCACAGTGCATATGCATACATACACACCACACACATACATAAGACATACACCTACTACATCTCTCTCTCTCTCTCTCTCTCTCACACACACACACACACACACACATACACACACACATGAACAACACACCATACATGTAGAACACCTATACACATGCACCTGCTTGAGGTAAACGTGAGATCTCAAAGTCCAAAGTCCACTGAAGGACGAATTCACCCCATAGATCATGTGTCTGATGGAGGAAGCTTCTAGAGTAAGAAGACCCCAAACCACAACCAGTGTGATAAACCATCAAGCAAGCAGTTTAAGAAAGCCTAGTAGAAAAAAGGAAAAAAATAACAGACTATGTACATTAGAAGGGACCAGAGAACTGAAAAGCTGAGGGGGTAGGCCCAGTGTGCTGAAGAAGTCAGAGGAAACAGAGGCAGAAAGCATCCTGACAGAGATAAGAGACAGATGGACAAGCTCCATTGCATAACTAGGGCAGACTTACACAGAACATTCTGTGCACAGGCAAGGCGGGAGTGGTAAGGGCTTGGATAGATTTCACACCTATTTTCTGCATATGTGCCTAGATCTGCATCTGATTTCATCAAAACAAAAGGAAAGGGCATCAGAGGTTTAAAACAAAAGAAAGAAAGAAAAGTGTATAAAAGCTTCCAGGAAGTTAAAAATTGGCAAACCCTGAAAGACTGGTAATCTGTGCACTGAGTTTAAAAATTAACTCAAAAGTATCCATTAAAGGATTAAATACACAAGTTAGAGGATTGAATTCATGCTGATAATGTGATTATTTGCTGTATAAATAGAATGGTCCTATCTGAACAGTGTGATCCCAGACGGTTCCGAGTCACTGGAAGTCACAATGTCCACCTGCTATCTGTGCTCCCAAGGACAACCGTCCCTGCCTTTCTCTTACTGTGATGCTCAGACCCAGCACTCTGTCTGTCTGTCTCCATTGTAGTCTCCACTCAAGAGGCTCCTCGGTCCCAAGCTACTTCCTGTTCCTTGCTTTTCTTCTTCCTAGTTTAAAAATATTTTTTAAAATGTATTCTTTGAGAATTCCATACGTGACACAATGGGATATCGTCAAATCTGTCTCCCACTCTCTCCCCGACAGCTATGTATCTCTCCAGTTTTAACCCTGAGTGCTTCCTGAATTCATTATACATATTGACATAACTTTTGATGGAACTGTGTTCTGATAACCTGCCGAAGGCCAGCAATGTTGTGAGTTGCCACCAGTCTGTATATCGAGGACACTATGTGGACATCTTCAGGGCTCGGGCCAGGCTGTAGCAGCCAGGAAATTGCACTCTCTCTTCCACAGCTGCTGATACTCCAGAGCCCCAAGGTGCTCCTACCTAGCTGGCAGGCCAGCTCAAGCAGGAAGGGAAGTGCCACCAAAGAGGGGTGGGGAGAACTCAGCTAGTTGGCAAGGCATAGGCCCAGGCAGCTTCCAGCCTCAAAATTTTTGGGAGAGAAGTCTCTTCCCTAGAGTGTTACAGCTCTCATATGACAGATGCCCCCAGATGATCTTTGGTGAGACAATTCCGGCGCCTATAGTCCTTGTGGACAGTCATATACATTTTGGGATGGGTTGGAGGTCTAAGAGCAGATGCTTTCTATTGGCTTGGTCTGAGGTATTAGGGATGCCTCATCCGGCATATGGCGGGGCTTCAGGTGCTGCCCCAACGCGACTGATTGTCATGGTCTTCTTCATGTGATGCCATGATCACACGACAGGAACCTGGTTGGGAGTCCTTAAGATGCCTAACCATCCTAAGGCCTGAGGGTTCTGGGGTTTCTGAACCCACTCAACCTGACCAAGTTTCCTGGTACAGTTGATTGCCTCACAGGGAACCCTCCCAGGTTAGCAACACAGACCATGGAATAGACACTTATTCCCCTGTGGTCCTGTGGCTGAGAAGTGGCTGGAACCCCATGTCCACAGGCAGATTCAAAGCACAGTTCCCCAAATGTTTATGGCTTCCACATCTGTGTAATGGCTGGTTTTGTGTCAACTTGACACAGGCTGGAGTTATCACAGAGAAAGGAGTTTCAGTTGAGATAATGACTTACAGCTGGATCTCATGGAGAAGGGAGGAGGGCCCCTTGTGAGTGGTACCATCTGTGGGCTGGTAGTCTTGGGTTCTATATGAAAGCAGGCTGAGCAAGTCAGGAGATGCAAGCAAACCAGTAAATAACATCCCTCCATGGCCTCTGAATCAGTTCCTGCTTCTTGACCTGCTTGAGTTCCAGTCCTGACTTCTTTCGTGATGAACAGCAGCATGGAAGAGTAAGCTGAATAAACCCTTTCTCCCCAAACTTGCTTCTTGGTCATGATGTTTGTGCAGGAATAGAAACCCTGACTAAGACAATCTGCAAAATCAAAACAAGTTCACACTCAGTGGCCTAGTGAGGATTTACCTGTGCAACTGAGCACCACACATGTTGTTTTTTCTTAACCCTCAAGAGTCAGATTGCTGTTCTGGATCAGTGGAGTCAGTAATGTGACTTCTTCCCCTGTAAAACTGTTAAAGGTTTCTGGGAACATTATCTCTCCCTCCTTTCTCATACCCTGTGTTCACTGCCATTCAACTAACATGGATCAAGGGCTTTTGTTGTGAACAGGGAGCAGGGACAGACAACTCGATGCTCATAACAGAAGGAAAAAGAGATGTCAAATACAAATTGAGCTCATTGTTTGTCTAACCCACTCCAAGAGGAAGACTCTTTTCATTGTTCAGTGCTGCCAGTACAGTGAGCCACCAGGAACGGCTATCACCCCTTATACCACCACACCCCGTCTCCATCTTCCCTCTCTAGTCTTATACTTTTTGCCAAAGGACCTTGGCCATCAGAGCGTTCAACTCGCACACCCCTCCTAGTGCAGCAGCAGTCATTTTGGGTTAAATTCTCTCCTACCTTAGCTGAGTTTGTTTTTATCTGAACCAGGGACCACACTTAAGGTCTTGTCCTGTTTGAGAATCCACCTGGTATAGAGTCCTGATCTTAAAGTCCCTGGTGATACTCTGCTGTGCATTCTCATGACACTGTGGTCAACATAGCTACAGCTTGTGAAGACTTCGGGGTCTCTGTCTTAGTCAGGGTTTCTATTCCTGCACAAACATCATGACCAAGAAGCAAGTTGGGGAGGAAAGGGTTTATTCAGCTTACACTTCCACATTGCTGTTCATCACCAAAGGAAGTCAGGACTGGAACTTAGGCAGGTCAGGAAGCAGGAGCTGATGCAGGGGCCATGGAGGGATGTTATTTACTGGCTTGCTTCCCCTGACTTGCTCAGCTTGCTTTCTTATAGAACCCAAGACTACCAGCCCAGGGATGACACCACCCACTCTTGATCACTAATTGAGAAAATGCCTTACAGCTGGATCTCATGGAGGCATTTCCTCAAGGGAGGCTCCTTTCTCTGTGCTAACTCCAGCTTGTGTCAAGTTGACACACAAAACCAGCCAGTATAGTCTCTATTGACCTCTAACTTTGAACTCTGAGGGCAAACCTGGACTGGTACCTCAGGTTCAGCACATCCTTCATTTAACAAATGCTGATGAAATCAACCAGCTAGGCTTCCTGTGAGCTTGCAGCTTGGTTTTCCTTGTGGTCAAGCTGAGTACAGGTAGCAGATCTGGTCTCGAGCTCAGGCCGGCCACATAGTCATTCCAACCCACTGTATATAACTGTGTGGAAAGGGTGCCCATTATAATGTAGCTATTGGAAAATAATCAAGTGCTGGGTATAAGGAGGAAGTACTAAGTAATGGGAGGAAATGCTAGGTATGATAAGGAAGTGCTGGGCATAAGGAAGTGCTGGGCATAAGGAGAAGTACTAGGAAAGAGGAAGAAGTTTTAGGCAAAAGATTTTCATTAAACTCTTCTAAGAGAACCATCATATTTTTTAAAAAAAAAATGTTATCAGCATAATTTCACTCCTTAGAGAAAAGAACTTACAAATTCAATCTAATTATGTGGCAAAACCACTATAAGCATTCAAAAAAGTAATCTAGATCTTAATGAATCAACAAAGTTGGATCTCAAAAAATGTGCTGAGTTTAAGTATTGCAGCTTGAGTCACCCTGTGGATTACAAACAGTGAAGTTCCAGGAGGTCAGCCTCCCTCTGTGTGACAAACTATCACCGAGAAAGGCTTTCTGCTGAGACTGCTTTCTGTGAATAACTTGAATTAAACTGTGGCTGTCTGTGTGCTGGGCCACTCACCACACTGCAGCAACAACTGCCCCCTTAGCCACCTGCCTGCTTAGGACTCTGCACAAGCTTGGCTGGAATTACTTAATTTGGAAACTGGAGTTTATTCTTAACATAATTTTACTCATGAAAAGCCGATTTTTCCTGCTGATTTTTCTGACAGCTCACATCTACACAAGCTTGTGTGAATGGGAACCTCCTCAGGTCTAGATGCTTAAAAGTGGGTAAATTAGCTAAGATTCCTCTTTTCCCTTCCACTGACAATGTGGTGAGGGAGAGCCCTGTGAAGTTTGTCAGCCAGGAAAACAGGGTCCGTAGAGAGAACACAGCACAGGACGGGCTTGCCAGCTCCATCTTCATTCTGTCTGACCTTGCAGCCTTGCGACCACAGCTTGGGTTCCCATGAGACCACAGTGCTCATTATCCTGGTCTTCCAAGTGGCTGAGCTTTCTCCTTTATTACATCTTGAGGTACAGTGAGACTACAAAGGTCAAAGTGCTAGGAGACCAAAAATCTGACTTTAAATGGAAATTACTATAATTAAAAGGAGAGAAACCCCTATGCCATCTTTGGTCCCAAGCCTGTTCTTGAGGCAACAAGACACAGCAGGTCAGGTCCAACATGTGCCTACGGGCTCCTGCCAAACTAGCAGTTTTGTCTGTTTCAAGGATGTACATGACGTTGAAAATATAAAGAAAAATGATATTAAATAATACTTGAAATAGAGTAAGCCAAGGAAAATCGCTTATAGCTCAGCCATAGTGATGAGCACAGACCTGACCTGAATCTGTTGTTATCCATAGAGAAAATGTTCCTATCAGGTCACAGAGCAATAGAGAAATTGGCTAATTTGTTTTTGTGTATTGTTACGACAGAAAACTTTACTGCCTAAGAAAATACAAAATATTACATAGCTCTAGCTGCAGGGCCAGATGACAAGCAATAAGATGATTAATGCAAGAGTCTAGACCAGTGCTTCTCCGTGTTATGTGGTGGCAAACATGTGTTGACCCCATTATCACACAAAATCTCAAGGCAGGAAATTGCCCAAGTATTAGAGTGTGTTTCTGGACAATGAGGGAGCCAGGCCATCTGTAGTGGTGACTGCACACTGCCATCTTTCTTCTTGACACGATCCTACAAGAAAAACTAGGGTCAGAAAAGAACTGACTAGCTTCACATGCAATGGAGAGACAAAGCAGCAGAGGAATCTTAGAGCATGAAGGTTTGAATGGCGCCCACTTCGTGATGTGTGTTTCAGTGCTGTGCAGGTGCACCATGCCTCCTCACCTTGATGAAGCAAACCTAAGACAGAAGGTAGAGCACTTGAAGACTTAAACATAAAAGGACAGTCACCTGGTACCTGCTGGTACAAACCAGCAGTTTGTGTCTTCCCCAAACTGCTAATGTGATGGTATTCTTTATACACAGTCTCAGCAATTGCCTGACTCCAATAAGTGTACTGATTTCATTTGGGATGTGCTCACTTCAAGTCTGTAAACTAAGCTGCCAGCCAGGCCCATGAAAAGATGTTCTGGACAGCTAGCTCTGCTGACTACAAGTCACTACTTTATCTTTTTGTCTGGCCTGATAGTGCTGCAAGTTCTCTCTCTGAGGCTGGTCTTTAGGCACACATGTGCATGGTCTTCCATATTCCCTTGGGGCAGTGAAGTGAAGACATTGTAAACAGGCCACATATGGTTAACAATATAGTTCCCATGTTAGTGAATTTTGTGTTGTTACAGCAACAACAAAATGTGAGGCTGGGTACTTCATAAAGAAAATAATCTTGTGGCTTAAAATTCTAGTAGTTGAAAAATCCAGCCAGTGTGGTCAGAACACCTCACTAGGGCTCCCTGGATCCACCATTACATGGGAGCTGAGTAAGAGTGTGTGGGAAGGTCACAGATGTGTGACACTTAAGATAGGTAAACCACTTCACAACTAATCCAGGACCCATGAGACTTGATTCACTCTCACAAGATAACATCAGTCCCTTCTGAAAATGGTATGTTCCAAGACCTAGTTGCCTTCCATTAGGCCTCCCCTCTTAAAGATTCCCCATCTCTCTTCCTATCATTCAGGGGACCAAGCTTCTTAGAAGCACAGGAGCTTCTGGGTAGTAAACCATATCCATTGCACAGCAGGCAGTTGATGCAGATAAGGGAGGAGTTGTGAGGGCAAGGTGGGATTAATTCTTTATTGCATATTGAACCAGAAGCCTTTCCATTTAGAACTGGTTGGCTTTCCTCACATCATCAGAATGGTTGCAATACCAAATGCTTTCCCAGCACCAGCCAGCATCAACAGTGTGGGCCAATGTAACTCTTGTTCATGTCTAGTGAGAACACACCGCCTCAGTGGCTAGTCCCTCCTTCCTGCCTGCCTTCCTCTCCTTCTTCCTCTCCCTCTGTTGCTCTGTGTATTCCTTTGTCCAACTTCACACTCTTTCATTCCAGTTGCTCACACTCACAGGAGACGCCACTGCCCCTTCCACGGTGAGTGTGAACTCGGGCTAACCTCAAGTATGCTCAGTGCACACGCCCCTTGTTACTGAGGTGAAGAACTTGCTTGCGAACACCTCCCTTGTCCTTTCCTGCTTTAAGTTCCACTGAGTAAGAGGTTTTAAACAGGTTTGCCTAGAGCTAAGTGAACCTCTATCTTTGAGTACAGAATTAAAAGAACATCAAAAACTTGCTCACCATAATCTTCAGTGCGATTCTTTTGAAAATGTAAGAAGTAAGACAAAACACATCTAATGAACAGATGTTTTAATGAAGTCAGGTTGAGGAAAACTGAAGTTGCTGAGACTATCTTAGGTCGTCACTGGAAGAGGCATTCTCTAGTTTGAAAGGAGATAAAGGATTACATAGAGTTGTGAAGTGTGATTGATGAGTCTTCTCTCATGAAAAACAGAAAAATAACATGACCATATGTTCTGCCTTTGGCATAAATAAAACATTAGACCCCTCAGCACGAGATGTGATCCTGAACCTTTACTGTGCCAGGGGAGACATAGACACACCAAGTCCTAGTCTCGTAACTACTGTGATAACACAACCAACTTAGGGAAACACCGGGCTTGGTTAAGCTCACAGCTCCAGGTCACAGTCCATCATAGCAGGGAAGTCATGGCGTCAGGAGCTTGAAGAAGCTGGTTGCAGCTCATCACATCACATTCAGGAGCAAAAGAAAGGGATGTGTGCACAATTCCTTGCTTGCTTGTGTCCGGCTCAATTTCTACACTCCCATACTGTTCAGAGTGGGTTCTATCCAGAGAGTGGTTCAGACTACACTAGGCTGGAATCTTCCCACACCAATAAACTCAATTAAAATAACCATCCACAGATGTGCACAGGCTCACCCAATGCAGATAATTCCCCACTGAGACCTTCTTCCCAAGGGATTCTAGGTTGTGTCAAGGTGACACCAAGCCATATGGTAAATAAATATCACTACCCACATGTGGTGTGTGTGTGATATGCATATGAGATAATTTCTTATGTGGTGTTTATGCATGTGTGTTCACATGTGTGTGGACATGTGTGAGGGGGTACACACACATATTTATATGTACATATGTCTTCCTTGATCATTCTTCTCTTTGAGGCAGGCTTTGTCAGTTGAACTTGGAGCACACTGATTAGCTACTCTAGTTAGCCAGCTTGCCCAGTGATCTCACAACTCTGGCTCCCAAGCAGTGGAATTGCAGGCAGGCATAGAGCCTGCTCTGCTTTTTCCTGTGAGTTCTCAAAAGCTGAGCACTGGTCCTGTGCTTACATGGTAATGACTTTATCCAGTGAGCCATCTCTCCAGCCAACGCAACATTTTTGAAGAGATGTCATTTTTAAAAGTAGATTTTAATACACCTACTTTTAACTTCTTGATACTTTTTTTCAACCACTTCTGACATCATGGGAACACATCAATGAAAATGAAGCCCATGAGAAAATCGTAAAGAAACATACCTTTGCATCTCTGGCTGTAAGGTGGTGTGGCATATGTGGGATTTCCCCTTCACTTGAAATTTAGTATTTCTTCAAAATCTTTGCATAGATTTTTTTTTTACTCTTACACTTTATCACTAGGGCTTTGTTTATCTTGATTATCGAGTTTTCTGATATCTCTCAAGTTTGATGCCTTAGGCAATTGCTTTATTTTGAGCCATTTATCCAATATTTTGCCTCAGTTTGTGTGATCCAGCTCTCATAAGGAAAACAGTGTGCCACCTTGGCTTCCTTTTAGTGTCTCCAAGGTATATGTAACAATACCCCGCCTGGGCCTCACTTCCAGAGTGCTCCAAGGTTACTCTTTTCTTATATGGATTCAGGGAGCTCAGAAGGAAAAGTCTCGTCCTCCTCATGTGGAAAAAACAGGGTTACTGGGCTGCTTGAACAACAGTGTATTGTGCCAGCCCTAAATGGAAGATGGTTTAGGGTTGGCTGCTAGGAAGTATAAGACGAACTCCATGGCTCATAATGAGAAGGAAAGACAATGAACAACATTGGACCAGGAAGAGCTGAGGCTGACAGAAATCTGTAGAAGTTGTGAACAAACCACGGTAAGGGAGGTGCAGACTACATGAGAAACACTGCAGCTTGCAGAGAAGGTGTCCCTGTTGCTGAGTCTTGGAGAGATGCCTGAAGAGGAAGATTGTGAGTCAATAAAATGATGCACACAGAAAGACAGTCTTAACACAGTGAATGACCATATGCATTTAAGGAGCCAAGTAAGGCACAAGCTCCTGGGACCCACCACAAAACAGACACCTACATCAAAGCTTCTAAACACAAGAAGCCCCTCATTGCTGTACCCCCAGATGCTGTTCAGTGAGGTCAGACTTTGTGAGGCTTTAGCTCAAGTGAGTTCCACTGAAGGCCAGTTTGAGCAACAACCTGACAAGTATCCTTGGCTACCTCCCGTACTTGGAACTGCTTTAGAAAAGAAACTTACATACAGAGAGAGTCCTTTCTCCTTCCCAGGAGGGAGATGTTCCCAAGGATAAGAAAGCATGTGACATGTCTACCCACACAAGGACAGAAGAGAAAATAATGTCACAGGTGCTGACAGAATTGCACAGGTAAATTGTAACAGCCGCCCACCAGGTGTCAAGTGCAATTCCGGTGATGCCAAGGAACTGTGCCAGCAAAACCAGACTCAGCTTCTGTGGAACAGAAATGAGATCCTGGCTGGATGGCCATGAGTGATGGCAACTCTCAAGGTCTCAAAAACAGAGCACTGACAGCTGCTGGTTGGGGGTTCTGACTTCCTGGCTCCTCAAAGTCCAGGGACACAAGACCGATATGAGACTCTCCAGAGGCCCCTACAAGGTGACTAGCTGGATCCCAGTGACTTGCCTGTAGCATCTGCTGACTCGGGCTGACAAACCCTGGAGTTACAAGTTCTGATATCTGCATCCTGGCAGCTAGATTGGGTTCTGGTGATACATGCTTTCCATTTCTGTGCATGATTCTGGAAGTAGAAGGGAGAATGGGAACAGAATAGCATTGAGTGCATCATGCAGACCTTTAGCCTTCTACACAGTGCAGGCCTGGACAGAGATGTACAGCTCACAGTCGCTTCTTATGTTCTGTATATTTCATCGCATTAAATGCTTCAGAGTTTTATGAAATTCCTGAGGTAGTGCAAGTTTATAACTATGTAGGTATTCAACATTGCTCAAAGTCATTTTGTGACTTCTAACTTATGACAGTTTTGCTCATTTGTAATCATTGTTCCTAAAAGAACAACTGCGAGAAGCTTTCACACACACAGACAGCCCCACATGAAACAATCTTAGTTACCTACTTCATACCTTACAAGCCACTACAAAAGTCTTAATTCTCAAGTCACTCTAGGGCTGTGAGATGACTCTGTGGGTAAGAGGGACTGCCTCCATCTAATGACACAGTTCATCCTTTAAGACCTAAATGGTGGAAGGAGATAAATGAACCCTGAAATTTGGCCTTTGACCTCCAAAGGTATGCTGTTACACACCCTGACCCTCCCGCGCGTGCTCGCGCGCATGCAAGCACACACACACACACACACACACACACACACATTCCTCTTTCTCTCCTTGAGAGAAACCAAAGTCTAGGTCTTTTAAATACTTACTTGTAGGATGTTATGTAGCAAGTTCAGAGTTTTGTGAAATTAAAAACTTTAAATTTTTATTAAGCTAATTAAAAACAAAACTTTAAAGTTTTATTAAAATTATAAGTTTTATAATTATTTTAGCAAACTCTGGTATATAATCAGAATGCTTAATACTGTGAAGTAAAATCAAAATAAAACTAAAATCTAATTGTAGAATACTGCATTTTGTCTATCAGTGACATAAAAGTAACATAATAGAAATGGAACATTGTTTAGCAAAAAAATGTGTAGAAAGCTTTTGATGTGGATTTCTGAGCAAAAGGATGTAGCCCAAGGTTATAGGCTATATTTCCCTAAATAAACAGTACTCAGTGCAAGGCAAACCCACAAAGAATAAGAAGATACACATTTCCTATGAGTTAGTATGGATTGAAATAAATAGGATCATTAAGCCTTTGGTTATTTTCCAATAAGAAAATTCGTATTTGTGAGTAATTTAACTCAATAATTTAAACATGCTTCCTACTTTATAGCAATTGTATAGGCAGGGTTCAAAGGTTCCAGGACCTTCCCAGAAATACAAGGGGAAGATGACAGGAAAGGAGGTGAATCTGGATGTCAACTAGGAAGGTCAAGAGTGTCCGAAGAGTGGAGCGGGGACTGGAAGAGGAAGTGTAGTGGTGAGGACTAAATTCTGCCAGGTTCGGGTCTCTGAGATCAAAAATCTCTCCCTGTGTGCTTCCCTTGAGGGACTTTGTGAGCTATTCTTGGCTATCTCTGAAAGTAATTGCTGTCTGTGGACAGAAAAATGTGAATCTCAATGAAGTAAGCTACACTGCTGTGTGACAGACAAGAGACAAAGGGGTGGGATTGTGGACCCACCTAGCTTCTCTAGTGGGAGAAGCTAGAGTCAGAACCTTATGGCATTTTCAGTAAGACCCAGAGTTCTACTGGGTCTGAAAAATGGCACCACTTTACCAGAGACTTGTCACAGCAAAAAAAAGAGAAAAGTGGTTTTGAGATTCATAGCCCCTGTAGCAAAATACAAGACAAGCTAGAAGCAATTGCTGCCTGTTATTCTAAAACAGCATGTTATTGGACAAAACTGAGTTAAATAGCGAAATAACAAAGGAAATCGGTAACACAGACAAGCCATTAATTCCCAGCCCACACGGATATCATTTCTCACCGTATGGTCACTTAGCTGTGGCGATGCTCTGCTTACTCAGAGATTCGATTTCCAGCAACTTCAATTTAGTGTTAGCAAGTGGCTGTGACAAAGCCCATGAACTCAAACCATAAGAACCACCCTGGGTTGGAAAACACACAATGTACACACAACGTAGTCCTTCTTTGGTGGATCTTTATCATCTGCATGCTGTCGGCACACCCAAGGTGCCTTCCTCTGGGACTGAGTCCTGGATGCCATAAGGACTCAACAGCTCGGTGACAGGATATCGTGATTCTTGTTATCATAGCTCTCAAGGTCAGAAGTCTGGCATGGGTCTCACAAGGTCATCTGTAACCTCAGAATCCTAGAAGATACGGAGAAGACTGTTTCAGTTGTGGCTAACTTAGCAGGGTGGTTGACAGGATCCGTTCTTTGGGATATGGCTGAGCTCTCAGTGCCCTTGATGACTGTCAGATAGAGGTCAGTCCTGGGTCCTGGAAGCTACTGGTATTTCTTGGCCATCTACATTTTCTCTCCCTTTAAAGCCAAAAGACAAAAAGCCTTCAGGCTTTTACCACTGTCCTGTCATTGTGACATCTGCCTAACAATTTCTCCTTCTGTCTCCCCTTTTAATGATCCAATTGATTGTATTGATCCCACCAGATAATTCAATACAACCCCTGTACCTTAATGTTGATCATTTTGGTTCTGTCTCTGTCTGTGACTCAGAGATTAATAGGCTCCATGGACACCCATGCAGACATTCTTTAGATACTCGTTGTCATATCTGTCACCTCTTCTAAGCAAGGGTGCTAGACATCTGGTACAGCTATGTCAAAAATACACACCCCCATATTCCAGTTTCTGTGACCCCTGACTCATCTTTCCTACCCCCACTTTCCAGCACACTGGGTACATGCTCAACTCTGTTGCCAACATATCATTCTTTAATGGGTGGCAGATAGCTGCACCACAAATTCTAGCAGCCTCTTTCTCAACCCAGTCTCTCACCACAAACCACAAACTTCCCAAACAAATTCACCCGTAACGTTCTCTCTCTTTTTTTAATTGGATGTTTTTAAATTTACATTTCAAATGTTCTCCCTCCCCCCCCCAAACCCCTTATCTCATCCCCCTCACCCTGCCTGTATCAGTGTGTTCCCATACCCATCCACTCCCACTTCTCCACACTTGAATTCCCCTACACTGGGGCAATGAGCTTTCACAGGACCAAGGACCTCGCCTCCTATTGATGCCCAACAAGGCCATCCTCTGCTACATATGCAGCTGGAGCCATGGGTCCTTCCATGTGTACTCCTTGGTTGGTGGCTTAGTCCCTGGGAGCTCTGGGTTAGGGGGTCTGGTTGGTTGATATGGTTGTTCTTCCTATGGGGTTGCAAACCCCTTCAGATCCTTCAGTCCTTTCTCTAACTTCTCCATTGGGGACCCTGTGCTCAGTTCAATGGTTGGCTTTGAGCATCTGCCTCTGCATTTGCCAGGCTCTGGCAGAGCCTCTCAGGAGACAGCTATATCAGGTTCATGTCAGCATGCATTTCTTGGCATCCACAATAGAATCTGAGTTTGGTGACTGTATATGGGATGGATCCCTAGGTGGGGCAGTCTCTGGATGGCCTTTCCTTCAGTCTCTGCTCCACACTTTGTCTCCGTATTTCCTCCTGTGACTATTTTGTTCCCCCTAATAAGATGGACCAAAGCACCCACACTTTGTTCTTCCTCCTTCTTGAGCTTCATGTGGTCTGTGAATTGTATCTTGTGTATTCCAAGCTTTTGGGATAATATCCACTTATCAGTGAGTGCATACTATGTGTGTTCTTTTGTGATTGGGTTACTTCACTCGGGATGATATTTTCTTGTTCCATTTGCCTAAGAATTTCATGAAGTCATTGTTTATAATAGCTGAGTGCTACTCCATTGTGTACCACATTCTCTGTATCCATTCCTCTGTGGAGGGACATCTGGGTTCTTTCCAACTTCTCACTATTATAAATAAGGCTGCTATGAACATAGTGGAGCATGTGTCCTTGTTATATGTTGGAGCATCTTGTGGGTATATCCCCAGGAGTGATATAGCTGGGTCTCAGGTAGTACTATGTCCACTTTTCTGAGGAACCGCCAGACTGATTTCCAGAGTGGTTGTACCAGCTTGCAATTCCACCAACAACGGAGGAGAGTTCCTCTTTCTCCACATCCTTGCCAGCATCTGCTGTTACTTGAGTTTTTGATCTTAGCCATTCTGACTGGTGTGAGGTGGAATCTCAGGGTTGTTTTGATTTGTATTTCCCTGAGGACTAAGGATGTTGAACATTTCTTTAAGTGCTTCTTGGCCATTCGATATTCCTCAGTTGAAAAGTCTGTTTAGCTCTGTACCCTGCCAGGAGCTTCCTGGCCTGGAGAGGGTAGTGGTGGAGTGCACAGAGTAAGACTCTGGTGACAGCTTTAAATTCTGAGGGTCTCAGGACTTTCCAGCTCTCTAACTGTACTGAAATGCTGATGATAACTTGTTTTAAAAAAAAGTCCTGAAAACTTTCTTGCTCTTTCTGAGGGTAAAAGGCTGCTGGTTTAGGAGATTGACACCTGTAGCCTAAACAGCAGGGGATTAAGTAATGTGGCCTTTGTTCTATCTCAGCAGGAATTGCTGGGCTCTAATTTTCAGCCTGCTAGTCGGAAATGTCAGGAAGAAAAGGGGACACTTAGAAAATGATTATAGCATTTATTAGTAAGCTGCAAAAAGTTTCCTAGGAAAGCTGTCTAAGGGGAAAGTCGGAAAGATCCTCAGTGGGGAAAGGAAAACAAATTCTTCTAAGTGGGGAAAGATTCTTCCAGGAGGGGAAAAAGAAAAGATTCCCCACATTTGTAAGAATAAAGCTTTGTTCCGTTTAATAAGACTAAGCCTGCCTTGCCCTTACCATGGGACCTGTTCTCTCCCATGGGAAGGAGAAGCCTGCCTGCTCCCTCTGCCCTCGGCAGCGTCTTCGGTTTTTCCTCTTCCCCTCTGCACATTGCTCTTAGTTTTTTTATGTTACCTATGGTTTCTAAGTTATTCCACTCTGCATTCTCCATCTAATCTTGCTCTCTCCTCCTGCTCTGTCACAACAGTGCCCTAACTCTCAATGTCTCCCAACGCTGTGTCTATACTTCTAAGTTCTTCTTGGGTTCAGTTCTATCTAAAAAGTGTTCTGTCTAAAACTTCTCAGCTCTGTTCCTCTCAGCTCAGTCCTCCTCAGCTCAGTCCTTCTCAGTTCAGTCCCCCCTCAGCTCAGTCCTGACTCTTCTGCTCAGCCCTCTCTTCAGCTCTGCCCCTGACTCTGACTCTTCTCTTTGTCCTCAGCACTTAAACATCTTTCAGAATACATGATCACACGTTACAGAATTCATCACAAGTTCACACAAAAAAATCAAATCATAAGTTGAAATAGAAGTTTACAGCAGAGAATGTTTACCTGCATATCCATTAGGAGTGATTATCTGGCTAAGCATCCATCACCACTGTCTCAGCTCCATAGGTTCACTGAAGGTTTAAAACCATAACTAAGTTATTAGTGAAGCTTTATATTGATCAACCCAATCAATACTTTATCTCCTGTCCTAGCACCTATAGTATATCTTTAGTTCCCTCTTTATGACCTTTGGTTAATTGTTTTACAACCTCTTGGAATGTGCTCTGAGTAGGAGAAAGTCTGGTTACTAAGAGCAATTAACTGGTGACACTTGGGGACTGGCAGAGTTCTCATTGCAGTTTTGACCATCAGAAAAGAACCTAATAGCAGCCCCACTATAAAAGGGCTTAATAATCACTGATGTAATTGTAGGAATACTTATAGGATCATCATTAAGACTTAAGAAATCATCTATTTGTCTATATAGCATCACTACAAGACAGTACATCTTCGTGATCTGCAGAGATCTGCTCCAAAGGGGTGTGCTACTACTGACTGATTGTTATATATGTTTAATAATAACAGGAAATGCATATTAATGGCAGGAATCTTTCCTAAAATGAATCCCTTACAGCCTTGCTTAATAAGGGTCACCTGTTGCAGATTATATAATAACCTGAAGCATGCCATTTCAGGATGATCATCTGCTAGTTATTAGCTTGTCCCATTATGGCTCCTGACAGTACCCCATGTTTTAATAGGGTTATTTGATTCTCTGGAGTCTAACTTCTTTTATTGTCAGAGCAAGAGTTTCCCTATAGACCAGGCTAGGAAACTGTTAACTTGTTAAAGCACTCAGAATTCTAGCTCAGGCTTAGAGAGTAGAAAGACCTAGCATTCAATACTTAATCATTTTCATTCTCTGAAACTTCCGTCCATTTATACCTGCAGACTGATCGTATCTGTGCACCACTACCTCCCTCCATCTCCCCGGAATGCTCGCCCCTCCTAACTTCATGTTCTCTAATGCCTCGGTTTTGCTAACAGTAGCCCCCTCTTTGCTCCAGTTACTGTCCCTGCATGCAGTGTGTGGTCATCCACTAGGGGAATGAGGAACCTATTCAGCCACATCCCAGAGGAGACTTACTCTCTCTTGTTCAGCCATCTAGGGCCAATAGCCCCTTTCTCCTCTGTAGTGGTGGTTGACTGGATGGTATTGCGCTGCCTTTTTTAGGTAACCACAGCTGTTGAGAGCTGATGCCCATTTCCAATTCAATTGTTTAAATCATCAGACATCAAAGATATTAATTATTAAATTCCCACTTCCCAACTCTGGACCATTCAAAACTCTCTATGGACGTCACACTAAGAAGCTCCATTTAAAGGACGGAGGCAAAGCAGGTGTTACTGTTTGGGTCATAGATCTTCAATTTACTTTTCATTCTTAACTACAACTGGCTCTGGACAATAACAATGACCAAAAACATCAAGAAAAAAGAGAATTGTTTGTGTTCTGAAGTGTTTTGCCAACAGGAGAGAGCAAGGATAAGCCCACTGTGGATCGTCTACGATCTAGTTTATAGGAAGCATGACTATACAGGTGAAGGCAGCATCCAATCCTAAGAGGACCCCATCTCATCTAGGTAACAATGTGGAATTGGGAGTGAAAATGTCTTAGTCAGGGTTACTATTCCTGTACCAAGAAGCATCATGACCAAGAAGCAAGTTGGGGAGAAAAGGGTTTATTCAGCTTACACTTCCACATTGCTATTCATCACCATAGGAAGTCAGGACTGGAATTCACACAGGGCAGGAACTTGGAGGCAGGAGCTAATGCAGAAGCCATGGAGGGGTGCTGCTTACTGGATTGCTTCCTCTGGCTTGCTCAGTTTTCTTTCTTATAGAACCCAGGACCACCAGCCCAGCGATGGCACCAAGCACAATGGGCCCTCCCATCCTTGATTACTAATTCAGAAATTTCCTTACAGCTGGATCTCATAGAGGCATTTCCTCAAGGGAAACTCCTTTCTCTATGGTAACAGCTTGTGTTTGTGTTTTTGACACACAAAACCAGCCAGTAGCAAAAGTAAATTGGAAGACCTTCAGATGCATTACAGAAGAATCACGAATCCACAGAGGATGCTAAAAACCAGGGGTTTAAGAGAAACCTAGATTTGAGTCACTCTATTTTTGTGAGCATATTTTGGAGTTTGCTTTTATGGAGCTAGGAATTGAAAACCCTGGTGTGGATTCTCCTGAACTGGATAATTGAACAAAGGGCTGTGAGATCTGGATGTTTCTAGATCACGGCTTCTCTTTCATCCACCTCAGATGATACTTTCAGAAGCCGGAAATCGAGACTAACCCCCAGAAACGAGAATCAAAACCTTCATTTAACGTTCACAAGGACAATCCATCTTGTCTTGTTCTAGCTCTAGAAGCCTTCAGCGTTCCTTGGCTTCTGGTTGTCTGACTCCAAATTACTTCTATCGGTCTCTGTCAGCCTCCACCACCTCTTTCCCATGAGTCTAAGGGCTCCAGTGGTTACATTACGTCCCACTCAGAATTTCCAAATCCCAAGCATCAGGTGGTGTGGTGAGAGCTTCGCAGTTGTACAAGATCATTTCCATGAGACAAATCTTGTGAGATTCTCTATAACACACAGCCTTCCCAAACAGGCTTTGTCTCGGGAAAAGACAGGTTTATCAGCAAATTATGTGTGGCTGCAATGGGCATGCTAGAAAGGGAAGAAGAAAAGAAACAGGTCAGGAAGTCAGGAGGGGGGTGGAGAGGATCACGCAGGGGTGGGGGTGGGGGATAGGTGGGAGGGGCCTGAGAGGTGGGAGGGACTTGAGAGGTGGGAGGGACCTGAGACTTTGATTTTGATTTTCCCAAAGCTTCAGCAGACCTCAGTAGACCGAGAAGCTTCTCACATCCTGTTAGGAAGAACAGTCCACTGGGAAATCTGCTGTGTTCTTATTTTCTTGCAGCATATTTAACCCTTGCCTCTCATTTCCCTTTTAACGCTTCTTAAAAAGTATAAAAGAGATAAAGCCTCGGTTGAACATGGGAACGAGACCTTCATGATTGTGGTTTGGTTTCCACATGCATCCAAAGAAATAGGAAGTATGAGATTCACAGCAGGAAATGCTAGACATGTAAATGAGCTTGTATCTGATCCCTGGAATAAGCAGTTGGAGAAAAAGGTAGACTTGGAACAGTGGTTAAAATCGTATCTATTCTGCAAGGCATGCTGCCTGCCCTGTTGTGTATGGTATTGACTTACACATATTTTGGTCAAAGATTTGTTTGCCTAAGAAAGTTGTGAGTCATATGATCATACAGAATCCTAAAATCACAAATTTATGAAACCAGAACATTTGCTATGCGCCCAAACAAGAGTCTACTGAAATAGAGCCTATTTGCAGTTGCTACAACATGCTGCTTTTTTCTCATTTGGGTCACACCCAGTCCTGTGCACCGGCTGTCTGAAAATGTTGTCAAGCTTGTGCGATCCTATAGTATGCACTCACAACTATCTGATCTCTTTGTTCTGAATACTTTAATAATAATGATTTTTATGTTAATCTAAATTAGTCTCCAATTGCATATTCAGACATTTGTCTGGAAACATAAGAAGCAGGATTGCAGAACAGAATTTATGCTCAATCTCTCAAAAAAAATTAACTACGATAAAATCAGTGTCATTTCACAGCAACACAAATTACTTAGTACTTTTTTTTCCAGCCATTTTCTTTTCTTGGGACATTTACTTGCTTGTTCTTGTTTTCTCTGGTATTTTCTTACTCCTTCTATCTCTTATATTTTTTCCAAATGCAAGTAAATTTTCAAAATATATTGAGTCTCAGTTTTGAAACCTTGGGTGTAATTTCTTCATCTAACTGTTTGTGTTTTTCTCTTCCAACTGAAATAGAACATTTTGAGCCTATCTGAAAAACAACAAAGTGAAGGTAAATTCTATTTTCATTTTAAGTAAGTAAAATCAACCCATAGCTGGGTGTCGTCCCTCCATGGTCACATGTGTGGCACATTCAACAATTTACCCTCTATAACCATGTAGGAGAAGTCTGGTGACAGGCATGTGTGCCAAAGACCTAATTCCTTCCACCTGTGTCAAGAGCCCTGGAGCCCTCACGCAGGAATAAATTCATTGCTGGGCCACTTGACATCCTGAAATGTATTTAAAGCTAGTGCTCAGATTTCTATGCTATAAGTTTCTGCAGTGGCTCAGGACCTCTGGGAACTGGCTGCAGCAGACTGCATGTATTTGGGGTATACAGTTAGATAGTTCAAATAATAGACTTACAAAGTGACTGAACACCAGTGATCATCTTGCTTATCTTAATGTTTCCTTGAAAGTAGAAAGGGATAAGACACGCTTGAGCATAGGAGTGAGGCCTTCATGAGTGCTCGGTCTGGTTTCCATACTCATCAAAGAGAATCATCCTAAATTGGTGACCATGGAGACTCAATTAGGAAGCGAAGAGATTCACACCGAAACATACCAAACAAGTGAGCTTGTGCCCCAGAGTGTGTTATCAGATGACTATGTTCATTAAAACATTATTCACCAAACCAAGATATAGAAACAAGATAGGTTCCCACACTCTGTCATCCGATAAACAGATAATGAATATTTATGTGAGAAAGACAGGGACACAGAGGGGGCAGGGGAGATTACTTAAAAATCTTAGATACTCTAAATTATTTTTTAAATGTTATTTTTCAGATATTTTGAATCTAGTATGGTTTTCCTGTGGTCCAATAGATTCTTTAAAACACCGAACCAGTGAGGTTACCCAGCAGGTAAAGACAGTTGATCTTCAAATATGGAGACCGGAGTTCAGTTCCCAGAACCCACATAGAATTGTAGGAAATGAGCAGACTCTACACGCTGTCTTCTGACTTCTTTACACGGGCCCCAATTCCACAATTATAATAAAAATAACTTAAATGTAGTTACTGGAACAAAGGGCTCGAACACATGCCATTTTCAGGAATCTATCTCAAAGAGATGCAGCCACTTGGATGTCAGCGGTGGCTGCAGGTCTTGTCCTCATTGTCCTTGATAACATGGGCGTTCATTGTACTTCCCATATATGGCTGAGTGGAAGATATTAACTGACTGTTACAGTTTCCTTGTCTGTGAGTTGCTGGTCCCTGAACTTTACCCATCTTCTCTCTAAGCTGCAGACTTTCTCATCAGCTCATACAATGTACACCACCCAGCCTGCAGTGTCTCTGAAAAGATGTGTGAGCTGGGTCTTAAACAGTGTGCTGAGGGACAAGAGCTCCTGGATGTAACAGCTGTCTCTGAGTTCAGCACAGAACCAGTTTAGACATAAATAGCCCAGCATCATGGCACATTTCCATTTTCTTTTCATTTCAAACAACGTAAAAACCAAAGCGTCATAGGTGACTACAGTGTGCCAAGCGTTCAGCTTCCACCCTGGCATGAGGTGACAGCCCTCCACCATGATCTTTCCTTTCTTCCTCATGCATAGCTATTTGTCAGGTACATTCCGCTTTCTCCTTGACTTGACATAAGTGACATTTTCCAGTAGTATGTAGCTTCTACCAGGTCTCAGCCTAGAAATCCTGTGTAGGTTGGCACTTACATCTACCTGGTTGAATCTCTGCAGTGAGTCCTGGAGTTGACACATGCTTGAAGCTTAGCACTATGTGTTGAATGAATTAAAGATTTAAGAGGGTCCCTCAGCTTAGTACGCCATTTTTGTTTTTTCTGAGATGATATAAATTGTTAAACAATATTTAAAACAGGCTACAGTGGGGCAAATGAAATAAATTGGAGTTTGGGGCTTCATGCCGGAGATGGGGCACTAGGGTAAACTGACCAGCAGAAATTTAGAGCATTTGCTGGAGTGGCCCTATGGTATAAATAACACCAGCTGCAAAGGGACTCCAAGGACGAAGGAGTTGCTTCAACTAGGGTGGAAGTTAATGAAATGATAGAATATGCCCACAGAAGTGGGAAGTTATGGGTTCTTATGGGAGGTTAGAGGGTTGCATTTGTACCATGGTTTAGCAGACCTAAACTACTGGGGACTCTCCTACACAGATGGAGACTAGCTGTACTGGTAAGGGCTCTCTAAAGAACTGAATACGTGTGTGTGTGTGTGTGTGTGTGTGTGTGTGTGTGTGTGTGTGACATATTATATTATGTATAATAAAGAGAAGATTTGTTAGATTGGCTTATAGGCTGTAGTCCAATACCAGCTGTCTCCTAATGGAAAAACCAAGAATCCACGTGTTGTTCAGTCTATTAAACTGGATGTCTCAGCATGTTTGGTCAGGTGCTAGAGTCCCAGAGGACTCCCAGAGAGCTGCTGATCTGCAGACTATGTTGGAATCCCCGAGAAGTGAGCTGTCAATGAAGGAATGCCTCCGCAGAAGGATGGATGGGCATGCCAGTAAAAGTGGAGGCAAGCAGGGGACGAGGGAAAGCTTCTTTCTTCCACCTTCCTTCTTTGTGGGCTTCCACCAGAAGGGGTGACCCAGATGTACAGTGTGTCTTCCTACCTCAAAGGATCCAGTCAAGAAAATCCCTCATAGATGTGTCCAGTTGCTTGGGTTTCAGCTGATCAACCATCACATAGCTGTGATGTTGTGTGTTCTTGGGGAGTTACGATTGTTTCTGTCCAAGATGGGACTCAGTGTCTTGTATGCCTTGAATGTGTCTCTCAAAACTGTGTAGATTATGCTCAACGTAGCAGAGATGGGGATGAGCCTGAAGAGAGGAGAAAAAAGAGGACTGGGAAGCAATTGATTTTATTAGAATCATTTAGAATTCAGTGAGGCTAACAAGGTTTTTTATATTGAATGGTATTTTAGAAACAGGGATAAAGATTATTAAAGCTTGTTTCTCTTCCTGGGCACATATGGGCACAGATGTGAACATGGGGTCTCAGTTTTGTGGAGCAAACCTTTTCCTGCTTGCTGCATCTTCTCGGAGAGAGCTCTACTCAGATTGAAGAGGGAAGTATTAGAGGCCACACATTACATATAAGCATCACTCTCAATCCCAAGTGAATCCTTCGCCATTATCTGCATAGATTCTGATTCTTTATTAGTGGTGTAAGCTTGTGTGCTAGTTAGTTAGGCGGGTTGTTGTTGTTGATGTTGTTGTTGTTGTTGTTCTATCAACTTGACAGAAACTGGGGTCATCTGGGAAGAGAGAACTTCAGCTGAAAAAGTGACTCCATTAGACTGGCCACAGAAACAAATGGCAGCACTTTCTTGATTGATGTCTGATGTGGAGAGCCCAACTCTTTGGGTGGTATTACCTCCAAGCTGTACCTGGGTAAAGCAAGCCATGAAGAGAAAGTCTGTTAGCAGCATTCTTCCTTGTATTTGCATCTCTTCCTGCCTTGAGTTCCAGCCTTGACCTGTCATTCAAATAAACAGTTTATTCCCCGAATTTCTTTTTGTCATGGTGTTTTATCACAGCAATAAACAGAAAACTAAGAAAGAATGTGTTTGCATATTCACAAGTGCCCGAGTATGGAAGCACATATGTGTGCAGGTGTGTATACTCTAGATGGTCTACTTAGCAGAGATATGGCTTCATATAAGAAAGCATAAAGAAGGGTTATTTGGTCTTGCAAGAACAATGATCCTTCTAAGATAGGAACAAGCCACAGAGTAGCTGGTCTATACATCATGGTTAATGTTTGGAGAGCACATTAGTTCACCTTCAGGTTTCAGTTTCTTAGGTCTCCTGGAAGGTTGTGGGATTTAGAACCCAGCACAGAGATTATAGATGGTTTACCTCACTGGATCTATCCCTCATGTTCCTTGGGCTAGGCCAGATTCTGTCGCATCTTGGATACCAGATGGTCAGCGTCAACACAGATGCCCAGGACAGCACGCATGACACTGCATTAGAAAGTGGTACCCAAACCTCACGGTGCATATGCTTCTCTTTCAGAGCCTCTTGTGCCATGCTGGGTTTTAGTGACAAGTTGCAGAGAAAGTAAGATATGAGAATCGAGCACTGACTTATGTCAGGACTATAATCATAAGAGGATCTCTACTGTGGTAACATGCCCCAACATATTACATTGCTCTGCCCTACCGAATTCCAGCAGTGCCTAGCATGCCACAAGCACCACACTCACAAGTCTCCAGGGAGGGAGGAGAAACCACTGTCCCCTGCACTGACACTGCCCCCTGCTTCCTGGTGTTTCTTCCCTTCCCAATCATCCGGCCAGCCAGCCAGCCTTTTTGTGAGTTTCTCTCACTTAGACAATATGTAATGGAAATATGTTTCTGCCAGCTATTGAGTTAATTGAACTAGAACTAATTTCCCATTACTAACTTGAAAAGAAAATAGATAGATTATTCTATTTCCCCTTTTTAAGAGCAAAGGAAATTAAATTAGCTTTTAATTTACATTGTAAAAAATGGTGTGTGCGTCTGAGAAAGACATGTGTGTGTGTATGTGTATATGTAGATAAATGACAGATAGATAGATAGATAGATAGATAGATGGATGGATAAATGAATGGATAAATGATAGAGATATTGACAGAGACAGAGAATGCTTCACTAAGCATACTTAGTGCTTCACTAAGAAAGCATATCCGTCTTCAATTTCTACACTTTTGTTTAAATCAGTGGTTCCCAGCTTTCCTAATTGCTGGGACCCTTCAATATAGTTCTTCATGTTGTGGTGATCCCCAACCATAAAATAATTCATTGCTACTTCATAACTGTAATTTTGCTACTGCTATAAATAGTAATGCAAATATCTGATATGGAACCTCCCCAAAGGGGTTGAGAACCCTTGGTTTAAGTGAGTCTTTTTAATACTAGGGTCTCAGGTAGTGTCTAGAGACTCCCTTTATACCTGTGGACATAAGGAACCTCCTAAAAAGGGTTGAGAACCCTTGGTTTAGGTGGGTTTTTTAATACTAAGGTCTAAGGTAGAGTCTAGAGACTCTTTATGCCTGTGGACTTAGCACTTTGTTCAAACTTCATGTGTCTACACTCACTGTACTATCTAACAATCATACTGCCAGTCTTATTCCAGCTGAAAGGAAACTGTTTAACTTCATGTATCTGTATGTCTGTCTGGTTTTCTCTTCCTTCCTTCCTTCCTCCCTCCCTTCCTTCCTTTCTCCCTTGCTTCCTTCCTGTGTTCTTTGGAAGGATGCAAGTTTATGTTTTAATAATTCACTTTCACAAACAGTAAACATCAATAAACTTTTGAGAACTATCTCCCTGTTGCTATGGCAGCACACTCATGTGGTTGAAGTGGAATATCACAGATGATGTCAGCCTTGGGCTGGAGACACAGGCCTATAATTCCAGCTACTTGGGAAACAGAGGCAGGAGCATTGCAAGTTCAAAGTCTGTCTCAAAATGAAGTCAAGAGAGGGAAAAGGGTAGAGCTCTCACCTGGCATGCAGGGATGGAGCTCATTTCCCAGAACTACAAACACATGTGTTATTTCTGTCACTTGAGTAAGAGGGTCCATCATCCCTGCCACTTGGGTTTGAAGAAGAAACACCCATGAAGAAAGGTGACTGCCTTTAAATGGGGGACACATCTCAGACAAATAAACACCCGAAGCATCAGTCTTACCATCCTCAAAGAGCTGATGGATGTGGATAGAAACCGCCTCACCCTTCCTCGTCCTCCCTCACTTGTGTACCCCAAACTCTCCTATTACATAAATCCTCTAATTGCTGTTTTCTCTTAGCTGCACTGAAAAGAAGCACATTGTAGTTGATAGAATCAATTTCCCCAAGAGTTGTGCATTGCATTGGTTTTGTGGAAGAAATGGCCGTTAGCTAATGGCCTTGTGTTTATTGTGTTTATTGCGGCTTACAGGACTGTGTGTTCATAAAGGGAGAATTGCCTGATTAGCAACCTCTCAGAGGACCAAAACTGTTGTTGCCCAACTTTTAAGAGCAAGAAAGAAACTAAGAACTATCTAATTTGTGAAAAGAGTGCATAATGAACCTCAAACAACGACTTTATCCTGGTTGTCGATAAAGTCATTCTGAGGTGTTTCTGCCATCAGCCAAATGTTGGACATACTGCCTTGTGGTTTTCAGAGTCAAAGTCAGGGATTTGATGATGCTTGTCAGACCCAGAACCATTTTGGTTCCCATCCAGAACAAACTGACCTTGCTGGATGTCTCTCAGGGTCCAGCCAGAAAACATTTTTTCCAAAGACAAATGCTCAGAACATAGTTTATCTCCGTGACCATCACACTAGCCACTGAGGACGGTAGTGCAGGAAGGCTTCATCCAGCCTCACAGTTTATGCCTCACTACTTGTAATCCAGCTTGTCCTCCCAGCCACTCTGCACATGTGAACAGAACCAGACTGGAGCTATTAGCAAAAACTGTGCACCCTGGAAGAGATTTCTTTTCTTGTCCACCAGTGGGACTTTGTCAGGCTGCAGTATACCACACAAGTGTGATGAGAAGAGTTTCCTGGATACCCTCTAGTGCCATCGCAGGCCTTCTGGACAGCCACAAGCTGACAACTGTAGACGATGTCTTCTCTTTCATTGCTCAACCTCTCTGATTGAGACAGGCTTGTGTCTTCAAGATAAGCTGCTCTGCTGCTTTAAAATTCAGGAGTTTCTAGAATATTCCAGAATATTGCAAGAATTGTGCATTCTTGATAGCTTTACATAAGTATATAGAAACACTGGAAACCATATCCCAGCAGAGTGTGATAAGTGGTCCCAACAACAGAGTTCATGAAGGTACCACACTGGTGAGGGGACAAGGTTGTCTATGCTTCCTGAAAGCAGGACTGTTAGCATTTTCGGTGCCCTTTGTCCTCCTGAAGAAACCCACTGTCTTCACCTCTATCAAGGTAGGTGACTTTTGCTTAGTTGTGAATATTCTAGAAATAAAATCATCAAGTGTGTAGTTTGAATTCAATACAGCCTCTCTGATCAATACTATTTGTGCTGAAATTCATGCATATTGTTGTCCTGAGTAGGAGATTGCTGCTCAGTACTTTAACACACAATCCTCATTTGGGAAAAGGGTGAGCAACAGTGTCAACCGGCCAGATAGCCCGCAGCTTCCAGGGACTGGACCACCAACAAAATAGTACACATGGAGGGACCCATGGCTCCGGCTGCATATGTGGCAGAGGAGGGCCTTGTTGGTCATCAGTGGGAGGAGAGGCACTTGGTCCTGTGGGTGTTCAATGCCCCAGTGTGGGGGAATGCCAGGGTGGGAAGCTGGGAGTGGGTGGGTGGGTGGGGGAGCACCTCATAGAGGCAGGGGTAGGGGATAGGGAATGGGGGTTTCCAAAGGGGAAAACATTTGAAATGTAAATAAAGAAAATATCCAATAAAAGGAATAGACAGAAAGATAAAAGCTTAGTGTAAGCTTGTTTTCATGGAGTTGACAGGAGCACTCAGCTCTCTCTCTCTCTCTCTCTCTCTCTCTCTCTCTCTCTCTCTCTCTCTCTCCAGCTGGCAGCAGACACAGAGCTTACGTGTCCTAAGGGAAGGAAGGAAATGTAGCTTGTGGTTGGTTGTAACTGGGAGTGTCAAGTCTCCTCTTTGTTCTGGCCTGTCTTGTAACTTCAATTCAAGCTTTGAATCTAAGGTCCAAATACCTAGTCTTATTCTTTAGGCTCCTTAAGGATGTGTAGCTCTCATAGATGTTTGGGATCAGGATCTAGGATTCTGTAGCTAGAGCATAAAAACGGCTTTCTAAGGCAAGTTACTCTACCAATTTCAAATGCATCTAGATTTATTTGTAGTATTTATTTATATTTACATATAATAGTTCACTAGTTAGTTGTTTGTTTTGGTTTACAGCTATTGAAGACAACATTACTGGGAGGTGATAATTGCTATTGTCATCATTTCTCGGTGTTGGTGATTAAATTCAGGGTCCGTTCCACTAAATACTCATGGTACTACCGAAGTACATGCAAGCCCCAGCATTGCTGTTGGCATTACACATGTGTTCTTCAGTGTCCACACACAGGTATGTTGCTGAGTGCTGTATTAATTATCTAAGGACATATATGTTTTTAAAAATTGCAAACTTCCATGTGTTAAACAACCAGAAGCTATCACCTATTGACCTTTCAAGGTTCCAGTTGGTTGACAGTTCTAGAGAGGTCCAGGGGGATTGCTCCTGACCTTTCCTGGTGAGAAATCACCAGGACTGACGTCACTCCCATATCTGGAGAACTTCCACTAGGTGAGGACTGGACTTTGGGCTCCGCTCCAAGCTGCATAGGTATCTTAAGAACCAGCTCTGTACTGCATGGGGTCTTGGGCTGTGGTTTCCTGAGCATGTGTTTCTGCTCTCAATTCTGTCTTAGTTTTAGTTCCTTGCTTTAGCCTCCTACCAGGCTGATCAGGATGCATCAAGAATTTGATGCTGAGAATGACAGAAGTTCAGGAATAACAAGAGGCTCAGTAGGCCTGAGCAGCTCCTGCTGAATAATTCCGGGAAATCGCTGCAGTGCATCCAAGTTGGGGTCAGACGGGACCGAGGAGAGCATGGAGACACTGCTTAAGCCAAGTGAGAAGAAAACTAAAAAGGAGAAGCTAAAATCTAAGACCAAAGAAGCAACAGAAGGAATGGAAGAGGCCGCTTCCTCCAAAGAGAAAGCAGTTAAAAAGAAAGGGCCTTCTGAAGATGACGTGGGTCCCCTAAATGCAAGAAGGCCAAGAAGCAGGAGGAGGAGCTGCAAGATGATACTGCTTCTAAAAGCAAAACCTCCATGAAGAAAAAGGAGCCCTTTTAGAAGAAAGCAGTCTCTGCTCAAACCAAAAAGATAAAAAATGAGGAGCCATCCTAAGAAGAGGCAGATGCCCCTAAGCCCAAGAAGATGAAGAATGGGAAGGAAGCAAATGGAGACATGGGAGAGAAAAGCCCCAGGCTGAAGAATGGACTCTGCCATTCCAAACCAAACTCCAATTCCAGTGAAGCTCCTCATGAAGAAAGTAGAAGCAAGACACAAAAGAAAATACCCATGGTATTTTTCCCAGAAAGTAGGAGCTTTCTTGAATTTTCCCATATCTGAAGAGACTGTCAGGCTTCTCAAAGTTCATGGGGTGAACTTCCTGTTTCCGATACAAGCCAAGACATTCCACCTTGTGTACAATGGGAAAGACTTAATTGCCCAGACACAGACAGGAACTGAGAAGACATTCTCCTTTGCCTTTCCTTTGACTGAGAAACTTCAAGGTGAGCTAGAAGAGAGCAAGAGAGGCTGAGCCCCTCAGGTGCTAGTCCTTGCACCTACCAGAGAATTAGCAAATTAAGTGAGCAAAGACTTCAGTGACATCACCAAAAAGCTATCAGTAGCCTGTGTTTATGGTGGAACTCCCTCGGTGGTCAAATTAAACGAATGCAGAGTGGGATTGATATCCTGGTTGGGACCCCAGGTCATATTAAAGACCACTTGCAGAATGGCACACTAGACCTCGCCAAACATAAACATGTTGTCCTGGAGGAAGTCGACCAGATGTTGGGTATGGGTTTTGCTGATCAAGTAGAAGAAATTGTATGTGTGACATACAAGAAAGGCTCTGAAGACAGAGCCCAAACATTGCTTTTCTCTGCAACTTGCCCTCATTGGGTATTTAATGTTGCTAAGATATACATGAAATCTACACATGAACAGGTGGACCTGATTGGTAAAAAGACTCAGAAAGCAGCCATGACTGTGAAGCGCCTGGCCATTAAGTGTCACTGGATGGAGACAGCAGCAGTTACTGGGGATGTGATCCGAGTGTACAGTGGTCATCCAGGGCATACAATCAACTTCTGTGAAACCAAGAAGGATGCCCAGGAGCTGTTGCAGAACATGTGCATAAAGAAGGATGCCCAGTCCTTACATGGCAACATTCCACAGAAGCCAAGAGAAATCACCCTGAAATGTTTCCGGAATGGCAGTTTTGGAGTTTTGGTGGCAACCAATGTTGCTGCCTGTGGGTTAGACATCCCTGAGGTTGACTCAGTTGTTCAGAGCTGCCACCAAAGGATATGGAGTCTTACATTCATCGTTTGGGATGGACAGGCAGAGCTGGAAGGACAGGGGTTTGCATCTGCTTTTATCAGCACGAAGAAGAGTACCAGTTAGCACAAGAGGAGCAGAAAGCGAGAGTTAAAATACCTCAAATGAACAGTACAGGGAAGAATGGGTTGATTTGGTCTCATTGTTTCAAGGGTGTTGGTCTATGGTCACTTGTTTGCACATTTGGAGAAGTGTAAGGTGAATCTGAGTGTCATGCATAGCTTGTGCAGAAACACAGTGGCTCAACTGATGGCAGATAGGGGACAGAGAGACAGAGACAAAGAAAGACACATGGAGAAAGAACAGAGACAAGATACACTCCAAGGGCATGGGGCAGTGGTCTACTCTCTCCAGCAAGATCTAAAGCCCATTCATCATCAGTGGGGTTAACCCACTAATGACTGGCACCCTCACTGGCCAGGCAATTTTCAATAGCCCACATGAGGACCAAACTTTCAACACATGAGCCTTCAGGTAACAACTTGAACCTGAACCATCCAACCACAGTGATGAATTCTCTGTATATTTATGCTGTGCTGCATGCCTGTGCTTGTATGTGTGCATTTGTGTGTTTTATGTCAGTGTTTGTACTTTTTGTGTGTGTGTTTATATGTTTTTTTTGTGTATCTATGTATACTTGTGTGTATATGTGAGCAGTTTAAAACAATGTAATGGCTAAATCAAGTCAAAGTTTATGGAACTAGTCTTTCATTTTTCTCACTATGCATAAAACTAGTTGATGACATCAAGATTCTTTCATTTACCTAGGCCGCAGCAGGGCAGTATGCTGGCATATGGACAGATTGGGGTTAAAGATAGACATTGGGCTCTCATTTGACAGAGAGCAGTGCTGGGTCTGGTTCTAATGCTCTTTCCACAACCCAGGGGCTTCTGAAGACCCTTCTCTTTCTGAATCTGGAACTCTACTTTGTCCCCTCACACTTCCCCCACCATGCTTCTGCCTAGAGATGATTAAAGTCAAGGATGGCTGAGGGAGAGAGCTCACCTCTGAGCCATACCTTCTCCCTGGCCCTTAGCTTCCCTTTGCTATAAACATCAGAGCTCAGCTCATGCTTCTGAAGCTCACTGCCTGCTTCCCACTGCTCTACTCCTTTGGGTCCTGCAGCGTTTATGAAAGGACAGAATCAGGAGAATAGCATGGCACAAAATGTCCCTCTGACATGAGTGAGGTCCTCCAGGATACTGCATTGTCATTTCTGGCTACTTAGGCATTCCACTGAAGCATTTGAACACATCTGAAGAGGTTTTATTTTCTTAGGATTTTTTTTATTAGTATCAGGAGGGGAGGGTTGATCTGCAAGAAAACACCATGTTATACCCAGAAGCAGAACCCATGAAGATTTTATACTATGTGTGCATTTGAGGTGCTACACATGAAAGTTCAGAAGGGTTCTAAGCATCATGGAGGCAAACTTATGTTTTGCTCCAAAGCTGCCCGCATCCTAAACTCCACAGCTTGTGGATATAATGCAAAGGGGATTTAAATTAAAGATGGAATTGAAGCTGATTTTGAGCTGACATGACAATGTGAGGCTCTTCAGCATTACTCAGTAGGTAAAATTGGATCTAAAAGTTGTCATGAGTGGAGAGAGGAGAAGGAAAGAGTGAGAGGGCGGTTCCAGATGCATGTGGCTTTGAAGAAGACCTCTGGCCACAGAGGCAGGTAACATCCAAAGGCTTGCAGAGGCCAGAGCCAGATACCCATTGGCCTCCAGAAGAAAGGCAGCCTGTCAATATCTTGGTCTTAGTCCAGTGAAACTTGCCTTCTCAAACTGTAGGAGATTAGGAAGCAGTACCTCCAAAGAGTTAAGGCCACTGCTTTACACATTAGCTCAGACACTACTTTTCCTTCTTCACATGACCCACTGATGTTCACTTGACTCATGGGTATTCACATGACCTACTGGTGTTCACATGACCCACTTGTGACTTGTCAAATGCCTACAGCCTAACATCTTCCAATCTCTCGTTATTATAACTGAACATGAGACAATTAGCTTATTAAAAGGATTTTTTGTTTTTTTTATGACCAATAATCTTGGTCTGGCCCCTGTGCTTTGTCTTCTGGCAAAATAGCACTTTGTGAGGTGAGTGAGAGGTGGGACAAATCACTTGCCTTGCAGACCAAGTGGCAAATCAGAGCAGCCTTGTAGGCCGTAACCTAAAATATCCCTTGAGAGGCCTGAGTTCTTCTCACTAGGCTCTGCCTGCCAGAGTTTCTACCATGTCCCAAAAGGCCACAGTGGGGAGCAACTTTTATCACAGTGCTTGGAAGGACACTCACCCAAGCCATGTTAGCTTATTAAAGCAGTTGAGATCAACAATCTCATAACAGCAGACATTTCTCAGCTGTTTGAGGCTGGACATCAAAGGCTGTCAGATTCCCTGTTTGGTGAGACACATTCCCTTGCTGGACGGGTGACTTTCGATTGTGTCCTCACATAATGGGCAGGATAGGAAAGCTCTCCGGGCCCTTGAGGGATTGGCAACTTTTATCTGCTGGCAGAGGAAGGGTTAGTTTTCCCTTAATGCTGCTCCTTATGAATCAACTACATTCCAGGGAAAGACCACATAGCCAAGGCTATTTGGATAGCACAGACTGGCCTTAACAAGGGTGGGAGGAGACAAATTGTGGTGGCAAAGAAGGGGAGTGTGGATCTGGGAAGGGTTGGCGGAAGGAGTAAATATAATCAAAACACATTGCATGAGATTCTCAAAGAACCAATAAAATATAAAACACTATAATGAAGGAACTATTCATGCTCTGATACCGCTCCCTTCACACTTCTGAGCACCTCTCTGCTGAGGTCCAGCCTCAGTGTAAGGAGACACAGCCATGCTGGATTCAGCACCTCTCACAAGGGGGTTTGCTTTGTAATAGGTGGATTCTTGATGGGAACATAAGTATTAGCAACTTTATTCCTAGCATCTAGTTTCTGTGAGCCTCAACTCCCCAGTGTCCTGAGTTCCCTCTGGCCTCTGAATTCCAGAGGAATAGGCACTGTGTCTTACTCAGCATTGGGCTTTGACTATAGTGAGAGCTACAGAGCAGATAATCGATAAGTATTGGTTGCAGTGAATTTAATTAAGAGGCAAGGGGTGGGCTGAGAAATTGAAGGTCTCGCAGGGAAAATCGCTTTGTGTGTGCTATAATAAATAATACAAGCACAAACCAAATAAGGGAAGATGAGCTGTAGTCCACTTTGAAAGAGTAAACAAAGAATGGTGTTTATTGTCTTATTTTGATTTCTCACAAAACTCCCAGCAAACATCCTGTCACATGCTTACCTCTCTGTAAATCCCTCTTCAACTCTGTTTCCCACTCTTTCTCTCCTCTATAACTGAACTATAATTTAGAAATGTTATATTAAAATGCTCCTGGATTTTCAAGAACATAGAGGGAGAAATTCATATATGCTATATTTTTAAGAGAAGGGCTTTGGGTTTTGTTTAGCTGGTTGGTTTTTGAGACAGGGTCTCATGTAACCTAGGCTGGCCTCGAATTCTCCATGTGGCCTAAGATGACCTTGAACTTGCAATCCTCCTGCTTCTGCCTCTATCTCTCTTCCCCTGTTCTGGAATTGCAGGGATGCACAGCCATGCTCAGTTTCATGCCACACTGTGCTCTGGATACAGAGTTTCATGCATGAGAGGTAAGTGCTCTACCAACTGAGCTACTGGGCAACTGAGTTTTGCCTTCTGAAGTGGGCTATTTGCACAAATATATGATGTGCACTTATGTTAGAGATAAAGGATAGCATGAAAGACAGATAATGTATATGCATCTTTTAGTATATAGTAATATAGAGCAGTATGTAAAATCATCCACACACGAAAGATATGGAAAACCATATCTGATTGGTTAAGCCAATTGAAGAATATATGAGTCCTTTAATTTTTGACTGGTGGCCAAGAGCAGGTTCATGCCACAAGGTCTCTTGGTGCTGAAGCTCAGCGGTGCAGCATTTTAAAGGCAAAGACTACAGTTATGCTAATGTCAGATGAGAGTAACCTTAGAGCGTTTGTTTAGGCAGAACTTAGTAGTTATCTCAGACACAACATGGCAGTTTTGATTTACAGCTTTTTCAGTTATTTAGTTTTATGTTTAGTTCATATAAACACTGAATATTTTGGTCAGCACATCTGGACTACAATCAAAGTAATGGAAACCCCAAATGCATTGCCAAGGCAGTAGGGGGGAGAGAAATGTCTAAGCAGACAAGATGGAGTTCCCTTAGCCACTTCAGTATAGACTGAATAAATATTCGTGTCCCTCAAATTTACAATGAAGTCCTGGCATCTGTGCTCATTGTACTAGCATGTGAGGCACTTGGAGTATGGTTCAGACATGAGGTCAGCAGAGGTTAATGGTGTTAGTGTCAAGAGAGAATCAAAGAAGAAGACTTTACCCTTCACATCCTGTAAAGAACCAGCTTGAATTCCCTGCTAATAAACTAATAAAGTGTCCTTCCCCAAATGGTGAGTCTGTCTGCCTCTCTAGCTTGTCAGATGTTTCAATCTTAAACAAGTGAAGAGTGAATCTCTTTTGTCTACAAGCCACCCAAACTACTGCATTGTGTGATACCAACATGCAGACTGAGACACATGCCCTCAAGATATGTACTACACATGAATATACAAAATATCTAGAGAGATGAGGTGGATGTTTAGGAAACTGGTTCTTGCTTTACACTTTGGGCAGCTTGGTATAAGAAGAGAACTATAGGACTCTTCTTGGGATAACGTCTTCTATGCAGATGTTATCCCAAGGATTGAGGTGAAGCAAGAGAAGGAGACCTTGAAGTGTGAAGACAAACAGTCCAGTAAAAAGTGAGGGTGGAAATTATTGAAGGCCCTGGGAAGCAAACTAACAAAGATCAGAGGCTGTAATTAGGCAGGACAGATGCTCAGAATTGGCACGCACGGGGACATGCCTTAAGTTAACAACTTCAGGAATTACCCACAGGCTGAGCCCACAGCCAGTCATGGTAAGACAGGACCAGAATGTCTGGAGAAAGTGGGGTGGGATCTGGGGAGTGTCAGCAGCCGTGTACACTCCTGGATGACTGTTTAGCCTTACTTTGTGTGCAGAGCTTGTGGAATCTCCTCTGTTAATTCTCTGAGATGAGAATTAACTTCTGTGAGGATAACCTTGGCTCTTATGAAGGAGGTGAGCAGGCATAAACCTGGGAACAGCCAAGTGTAGTGACAGCATCAGAGGAGAGAACTTTGTGGAAGGTCTAGAGACCTTGGATGATGGGGGATGGAGCAACGGTGGGGATTTAGCAACTGTGAGGAAGGAGGGAGCAGCTGTGAGGATGGAGCAGCTTTGGGGATTTAGCAGCTGTGAGGATGGAGCATCTGTGAGGATGGAACAGCTGCGGATGTGGAACAGCTGTGGGGAAAGCATCTTGCAGAGCTCCCCATAATGATGTGCTCAGAAGGCCAGCCTGCACCTGGACACTTACAACATTAAAGACCTCAGTAAACAAAGTCATGTCTATGATACACAGAAACACCCCTGGAACATGGGTACAGGCATTGCATAGACTCAGAAAGCATATAATAGAGCCAGACTTATAAACAAAATCCTTCTGCAAGGAAACATTCAGATATGACATTCCAACAAACAGGGGAGAAAGAACCAAACAGGTCTGTGGTGAAAACAGATCTAAAGACCTAAAATTGCTTTTGAGGAAAATAAGCAGTGTGTCTCTGAAGTCCATTGGCACCAGCATCCTGTACAAGCGCTCACGCCAGCCAGCTCTTTAATGGGACCGTATCTGTGATAGCGAAGCATTCATTACTACCATGCCGTCAAAGCGGGGCCAGATAATTGCCTTCATAGATAGTCCTGAAAATATTTTGCTTTCTTGGATATCTTTTCATTTAGGAGTTAATGTGTGGTAAACGAAAGCAATTTGTATTAATGCCTGCTCAGGCCGTGATTTATTTTTGTCTGCTTTTTCTAGAATTAGAGAGTCTCAGCAAATTTGCTGTGACATCAGGAGCATATTCATAGGCCATTCTAAATTGTTGTCCTTGGAAACCAAATACATTTCAACATCCAACCTTTCTTCTGAAGTCTAGCCTGTGTTATTTGCAGAGCTGAAGAAATAGATGGAAAAAGGTACCCCTGGTTCTGCCTGGGAGTCATTGTGAAGGACACTAGAAGGTCTTATGCAGAATAGAGTGAGAAATGGGGCTCTTTCTTACATATGCAATAAGTGTTAGCAGCTGACGACTCCCTAGACATGTTCTTTGCCACATATAAATTGATGTCTGTGTGCAGTGTGTGGGTCATATGGAGTGGTTGTGTCATTTCTTCTCCTGTGTGAGTATTATCAGGAACTTACTGTAAGGGTCATGACTAAAACTGATGTCTAGTCTCACACTTCACACGAGGAGGGTAGATTAAATCAATTTGTATGAGAAATAATATTTTAGGCAAATACTAAAACTACTTATATGAACACACTGTTTTCAAGCACCATCAAGTGTCTAGAAGCTTCTGTTTCCTGGTAAACACTTGATATGGTAATTGAAAATTATTCTTGCTTCTTTATTAAGAAGGTTTCCATGAAGCCCTTTTAGATAAATCTTTTCAAGTATGTCCCTGTTTAATATCAGAATACCAAAAAGTGTTAAAATAGGCATCCATGGAAATCTTTTGTCAGTTGGCTTCCAATTTGTTAAAGCTGGGGCAGGCATATAACTATATATCAATTCAGACTTCCCCAGGCAAGTTCTAGGATATGCTGCATGTGAGGGACCATGTGTACCCCTGGGGGCTCAGTGACTATGGATTCACAGGCTTAGGGATTACTACCGTTTCATGAAAAAGCTGCAGATGTTACACAGGACAAAAAGAAAAAGAATATCTGTGTTCACAAGCACAGTGTTGTGGAGATAAAACACCCAGGAAGGTAAAGGGAAGAAAGATTTGCTTTGGCTCATGGTTTCAGAAAAACTTCAGTCGGAGAGACTGTGGGTCCTACTGTGGGGCTATCCTTCCATAGGCCTGTGAACAAACAAGACATAACTATAGGGTATGTGCAGCCGAGCAGAGCTGCTCTGGGCATGGTGACCAGGAAGCTGAAGAAAGGTGGGAAGAAGAAGGAGGGACGAGACAGGGAGAGGAAGGGGGGGAAGGAACAGGCAGGCACCCTCTGGATGCAGCCCCAAGACCCCTACTTCCTCCAACTAGGCCAAACTCATAGCATCCGCCTTAACTCCAAAGAGTACTGCCAGCCATGATCCAGACTTTAGGAACACACTCGGGTTCCAAAATGTATCAGCACTCAGACCTCTAAGGAAAGCTACAATCTATGAGAGGAGAGAAATCTGCATATTCATAGGGTCAGAAGACAAGCTTCATTTTAGAAGTTTTAATTATTTTAATTGTTGGTGCTTTTGTGGCACCATGTACTGTGCCATCCTTCTGCGGGCATGTACAACATGTAACAATCAAGTCAAAGCAGTTGACATCCTACTTAACTTAAACACCTAAAGTGTTGGGTATACATGGTAACTGTACATGGTCTCCATGTGACGTCATAATTCGCTTGCCTGTTGGGTCCTGATGGTGCTAAAATAAGTGGTGTCTGTCTTTTTATATGTTGAGCTTTTTTTCTCCTAATAATTCATGAAACGTACAAGGCTTATTGCAAACTGTAGCCTACCGTGATTTGTGCCCTCTGTGTTTCAGTACCTATTTTCAAACACCCTTTCTTTACATGTCCATCCCCATCCTCGCTCAACCTCTCTTATTGCATATTCTATAGCCGGCTGACCATACGTGGCCTACATATATGAAGAATTTGTCTTTCTGTTTCTGGCTTATTTCACTTAATGCGGTGTCATCCAGTCCTCTCGGTTTTGCTGAAAATGGCAGTACCTCTTCATTCTTTCAGGCCGGACACTATTCTGTTGTGTATACTCACCTGTTGACAGGTATCGAGGCTGATTCCTGTAGCATGTAGTTTTTGCTACCTGGCTTTAAACTCCAGACTGGCTGTGCTTCCAGCCCCTGCCCAGAGAATACTGGATCTGAGGATGAAAAACACAGACAGACAGACAGACAGACACACATACACACACACAGAGAGACAGACAGACAGAGACAGAGACAACACACACAGAGACACACACACATACACACACGTAGCTCAATTTCACAGAGAGAGAGACAGAGACAGAGACACACACAGAGAGACACACACACGTAGCTCAATTTCACACACACACACATACACACACACACACACACAGAGACAGAGAGAGAGCCAGAGCCAGAGACACACACACACACATACACACACGTAGCTCAATTTCAACCTGCCATATTGGCTTTATGGCTGGGCACTTCTAAGCCTTCCTTGGCTATCTCACACACTTCTTTTCACTCCCAGCTCAGCACCCTAAATCTGATCTCAACTTTTAGTTGCTCAGTTACCTTCTCCTTGTTCAGCCCCCTAAATCTGCCCAGTCGGAGAAGTGGCCAATGGCCACTCGTCCTAGACCTCACATGGCTAGTGGCTGAAGTCCGGCCCGCCCAGAGTTTATAGTGGGGTAGCAAAACCTACACATTACAGGTTCCATGTCTAGGTCATGTGCAAAGGACATTACTTTTGCTATTACTCCAGCGCCCATCACCTTCCCGTCCATTTGTCCATCCCTTCTTACCTACAATGAGTCAGTGGGAATGGAGACCCATACCTCCTGCCAACTACAAGCATTCGAGTGCAGCACAGTTTCCATCCAATGCTGACAGGAGTTGGCAGTTTCTATCCTCTATGCATGGTACAAACAGTGGTAGCTGAGAGTTACAGACAAACATCAGCTTTCAGGACCTGTTTTCCCAATGTGCTGACAGCCCTCCAATTTCTGGTATGTAAATAGCTGAGCCAACCTTTGCAATGAAATGTTCATGATCAGAATAAAACTGGGTTTTAACCACCACTGCTGTCAATTCATATTGGCTACATATTTAATTATCAATAATTAAAACCCTGGCACTTTAAATTTACTTCAATAATACACATAGATGCACTTCAAAATTACAGTGCAGAATAATGAGACTCAACATAAATCACACATTTCTTTGTTTAAAAAGTCTGTTTTCCAGAATTGCAATGGTAAAAGACATGATGGAGCTATTTTACATTTTTGTACTTATTTATTACCTAGCATCCTGGTTAGTTTTTATTGTTAACTTGACACAACCTAAAGCCGCATGGGAAGAAGGAGCCTCAACTGAAGAACTACCTCCATTAAAATATCCTGCGACCATATCTGTGGGGAATTGTCTTAATTGGCAATTAATGTGTGAGGGTCCAGCCCTCTATGGGCAGCACTATTCCTAGGAGCCAGAGTATATATGAAAGTAGGTTGAGCAAGTCAAAGGAAGCCAGCCAGTAGATAGAATTTTTCATGGTTTCTGCTTCAGATCTTGCTTGAGTTCCCACAATAATGAATTGTGACCTGGAAGTGTAAGTCAAATCAACTATATTCTAAATTGTATTTAATCTTGGTTCTTATCATGGCAATGGAAACGCACACTAGAACAGGTGGCCACTGCATTTAATATCTAGACATACAACAAATCTAAAACCTCTAAAACCCTACCCTGGGCACCTGTATGAGGTCACAGATAGCACTCTGGGATGATTATAGGATGTGACTGTGTGGACCCCATGTAAAAGTTTAGAAATTGCTATGAAGTCCCTGAGCCTCACTTTGAGGAGTACTCATCTATTGTTTCCTGAGTAGCTCATACACCATGCACTGAGAGTTAAAGAGAAGTAAAGAAAGACATCAAAGATGTCAAATCCAGTGGAAGGGGGAGGTACTGGGGGCTTAATTCCTTAAATTTTATTGTAAGAATTGACAAACAAAGAACAAGTTTGAATTTTACTTTGTATAGTTATAAACCAACTACAAAGGCCCTGATTATACATTTTATTATATCTGTTTTTCCACATATCAAACCAAGGTCCATTCCTCCACCCACCATCTAACAATGAAATGACTTTGAAAACACATTGACACATCAGCACACTCCCAGAAAAAAACATTTCGATGTATGTGTATACATTTTCTTTTGATATAAATTTTACACACAATGAAATACACAGAGCTCAAGTAGACAGCCAGTTAATGCGATGGATGCACACACCTGTGTATTGAAACCCTATCAAGGTAGACACCATTGCATTCTACCAGAGGGGTTCTGGGGTTCTACTTCTACTAACTCCTCTGCCTGCATTCCTGCAAAAACAACTGCTCTAGTTAGTAAGGTTCCAAAAGCAGAGTGTCCTCCAGAACTCAACATCCCGGTTTGAAACAGAATTCTTGAAAACAAGCTAGACAGCGGTTACCAGGAAGCCCTGAGATTCAGCACCGTGGGTGTTTCTCTCTCCTCTTAGGCTTCTGGGTAGAAGTAACCTTGCTTCTTGATTACACTTCACAGCAAGTGATTCACTGGGAATTATAGTTTCTCTCCTTCCGCCTTTGATACTTGTAATGCATAAGAATTAATCAGGGATGGGTTTTGTGATGTGTGTGAGGTTTGTTTTCCCAGAAAGCTTGACTTACCAAAGCCAACTTTCCAGCTTGCAGGTTCTGTAAACAGAGAATGTGTCCTGTTCAGAGTGACCACCTAATGCAATGCCACGCTAAAACATCTGAAGCTGGATAACTGATCTTAAAAAATTAATTATGCGTGTTGAAGTAGTCTTTTAGTCAGTAGCAATTTGGCTGTACCCAAGGTTAGACCTTTGGGGTTTGAGAAACTACAAGTTGAAGTCATAAAAATTAGATTTTATCTCTTCACCCAAAAATAAATTCTCTCAATGAAAATCAATTTTTGAGGTCCAGGTATATCAGCTACATTTTGAGTATGCCTCTAGGCAATGAGGCCATCAGAGTAGAACAGTTGGTTAGGTCTTCATCTTCAAGGAGCTTATGTTCCAGGGGGTATGAGGTGAAGACACATAATGTGTATATTTAAAATGCTGTGTAAGTACCATGCAGAAAATTTAAATGTATGATGAGACATCAGAACACAAGAGAGGCAAAGCACAAGAGCACAGAGAGGTAATTTTCAGCCGTCCAGAGCACTGACTACTTTCTTATGGGGATAAGGAGCTCACTCAATCTTGGCTGAGAGTAGACAACTCATCTGCACTGAAGAGCCATCCATGAAAAGACTCCTTACAAAAATGTGATCAGGGTTAAACACACCAACAAGAGATGTGAGGCCCTCATAGCCTGGCAACAGGAAATGATTTCCACCTCAAGACTTGAAAGATAGAATTTCCCTCTGGAGAAAGATGGACTGTCAGAGGGTCCTCCTGGTGAAACCGGAAATCGAAGGAAGCAGCTACCTGTGGCTCATGCTGAGGTACAGCAAAGAAGACAAGTGCAAGCCTTCTCCTTTCTCGTGCTCCAGTCAGCTGAGCCCACTGACAGTTCTTTCTGCATTCCAGGAAAAAAAATTAAAAGGCACGTGTAAGCCCAGAGTGTATGAACTGAGCAGAAAATGAGTCTTGGCAAAGCAGGAAGATAAGCAGCTAGGGAAGGTAACCACATCATGAGGCAGAAAGGAGAGATCCTGGCAATGTGAACTGCTCAGTTACCCTGGCATGCCAGGCTATAAGCACACAGGCTCTTTCAGGAGGGGCCACTTGATGACATTTTATATTGGGAACCAGTAAAATTTTCTTATGTTACCTATTGACACAGTGCTTGCTGGAAAACCCCAAGAAAACTCATCTTTGGAGTGTGGTAAATGCCACTGGCTTATGGGTTTGTGGGTTACAGAGTCTGAATCAGTTGGGAAGGTCTAACCAGGAAGAAGCTTGGGATTCATGGGGCAGAGGCTCCCACCAGTCCAGATCCTGAGGGCTACTGAAGCTCTTATGAAAAGGAGTTAAAAAAATACACAGGTCCTTCAGAGGAAGCCTCTACACAGCACCCAGAACAATGCACACTGCATGTCATATCATCTCATGGAAATACAGCACCATGCTTCTCCCATGGGTCAGCAGAGGTTTCATCATGAGTAAACATGTATTTACATTCAACTCCATGATAAAATTATTTTTTCAATGAATCAATAACACTTATGCCTTTGCCACCAGGAGCGTAAAATGCAGGAGTGTGCCACTATACTTGACTTAGTGGGGTGTTCTAGTTTGTCTCTGTGTTGCTGTGATAAAAATCCATGACCAAAAGCAACTTGAGAAGGAAGGGGTTTATTTGGTGTATATCCCACTCTGAACACTGAGGGAAGTCAGGGCAAGATCTCAGGGAGGAACCTGGAGGCAGGAACTGAAGTATATGCCACAGAGAAGTGCCACTTACTGGCTTTCTCCTTAAGGCTTGTTCATTATTTTTTATAACAACCTAGGACCACTTGCCCAAGTATGGGACCACTCATAGTAAGCCCAGTCTTCCTATATCAATTAATAATCAAGAAAATACCTCTACAAACTCACCAACAGTCCAGTCTGAGAGAGTCATTTTCTTAATTGATGTTTTCTCTTCCCTGATTATCCTAGCCTGTGTCAAGTTGACAAAGCACCTCTTGCACGCAGTTTGGCTCTTTATCAACTGGGAAACTTTTTCCACCTGGAAAAATTTCCCTGTAGCATCTGGCTAGAAGTTCACAACCAGTGCTGCCAAGGAACAGGAATTTAAGTGCCTTGGGGGCAACCTTCCACTCTGGGAGAGATCCAGGGCAATTATAAACAGCCTCTTCCTCCCCATCAGGTCCCTGGAGAGTATACCCTGAGGATGTTGCTTTGTTTTAGGCATAATCGAAGTACTCAAGAATACAATGAACTTCTTAGTAGAGGTCTCCTTCCTGAGGCATGCTAGAGTCTGCTAAAGTTGGAAGGGGGTCTGTACAGGAGAGTTGTGAGGTTTAAGGTATAGTTCTTCCAACTGATGGTGGTGGTGGAGTGTGTGTGTGTGAATTAAGTAGCTCCATGATAATTGTATATGTGCATGACATATTGTGGTTAGTGTGTGTCCCTCTCTGATCCCCTTATCATTCCTGCCCCACCAGTCTTTTCCCAGATTCATTACTACCAGTTTTGCTTTTTTAGCCCGTTTAGCTTAGTCAGGGCCCTCTGGGTGACTACTGCTCTTTAGAGCTTGGTGCACTCACCAGTGGTTGCATAACTGAAGACAATGACTCTTGCTCCCTGAACATATCAGTAGGAAATATTTTAGCAATGGCAGGAACAGCCTCCTGAGCTACCCTTCCATCCATCCCTGGCTGCTGGCTCTTTCTATAGACCCAGTTTTGGAAAATGCATATGCTTAGAGCTCCTGATTGTTGTGTCTTGCCCAGAACACAGCACTTCACAGTTCTTTCTCATCTTCCATGTTTTTACATGCTGTCTTAGTCAGGGTTTGCATTCCTGCACAAAACATCAAGAAGCAAGTTGGGGAGGAAAGGGTTTATTCATCTAACACTTCCATATTGCTGTTCATTAGCAAAGGAAGTTAGGACAGGAACTCACACAGGGCAGGAACTTGGAGGCAAAAGTGGGTGCAGAGGACATGGAGGAATGCTGCTTATTGGATTATTTCACCTGGCTTGCTCAGCCTGCTTTCTTATAAAACCCAGGACCACCAGCCCAGGGATGGCACCATCCACAATGGGGCTTCCCACTCTTCATCACTAATTGAGAAAATGCCTTACAGCTGGATCTCACGGAGGCATTTCCTAGAAGGAGGCTCCTTTCTCCATGATAACTCCAGCTTGAGTCGAGTTGACACACAAAGCCAGCCAGGACAGATGCCTCCCATCCCCTTTCTGCAGTGTTCCCTGGAGGGGATGGGATACTCATGCTGTTTCTGTCTGAGCATTTATCTGTTGCTCATTCTCAACCTTGCAGCCCGGAGTCTCTACATTCACCCTTTTCCTGGAAAGTAGTTTTTCTACTGAGTACAACAGTGGCAATCATCTATGTGGATAAACATCAATATTAAAAAGACAATTTCATGCCATGGCAAGTTAGCTAAACAACAGAATTACATTGATCCCAAAGCCTATGGACTTCCCCCAACTTGGGCTTTTGATTGGATTTTCAGAATCAGGTATGACTTAAAACAAACAAACAAAACAAAATAAAAACAAAACAAACAGAAAACAGCAAGCTAGTCATTTTCTGATATTTTTGGAGTGTTTTGTATCTGCTGAATTAGTGTATACAGATAAACACAATGCCAATTGCACATGTAATTCTAAACATTTTAGGAATCACACTGTAAAAGCTTAAAGCAAAAACAAGTGAAATTATTTACAATAGCATATTTTATTTAAGATAATATACCTAAACTATTATCATTTCTCTTCATAATAAATACACATGTTATCCACATTGTACATACTCATTTCTAGGGATTCAAGATCTCATACATAGTTTGTAAGAGATATCTTGATTCTATAGATAATGGACAACCTTGATGAAAGCACAGGATCTCAAGGTCCCTGTGGCCACATGTGAGCAGAGGCCCACTGCAGAATCAGATAGGTTCCTAATGCTGTGATTAAACAAATGACCAAAAGAAACTTGGAGGAAGAAGAGTTTGTTTCCATTTACCAGGTTAAACTCCATCACTCAGGGAAGTCAGGGCAGAAACTTGGAGGCTGAGCTGATGCAGAGGTCGTGGAGGGTGTTGATTAAGGGCTTCCTACTCACAGCTGGCTCAGCCTGCTTTCTTATACAACCCAGGACCACCTCCCCAGGGGTAGTGCCAGTGAACTGGGCTCTCCCAAATCAATCATTACTTTATAAAAAGCACTAAGAATTTCCCACAGGCCAGTGTGGTAGTGGCAGTTTCTCAAGGGAGGTTCCCTCTTCTCAGTGAGAAGCTTCTAGCTTCTCTTCTAGCTCGTGCCAAGCTGACCTAAATCTAGCTCTCACAACTGGAAATCCCAAGGCTCTCTTGTGGTTGCCATAACATATCAGGAAACCAAATCAACACAGTTCTTGATGAGACTCTTGCTATCCACTAGTGAGGCACACAGAGAATGGACTAGAAATTGTTGGTCTAAGGAGCACAATGACTGCCCTAGACAGGGTACAGACACAGCCAGGAGTGTCTGGCTAGGATCACAGGGACTGATGAAGGGCTGCCCAGAAGATTTGTCATGGAGAAAAGCCTGGCAGGCAGAGGGGAAGATGCAAGAGCGATCAGGCAGTGATAAGGGTGTGGGGTCCTCTAGCAGGAATTGTGTCTGTCCACAGCTCACACACGTCTATGAGAGCTGATGGCTCTAATGGACTATCATGTCTACTCTAATATCAGTGTTGTGGAGCTCAAGGCCAAGGGCAAACACTGTCAAATCCACCCCAAGAAGAAAATCTGAGCTGGGCTTTTCTGAACCAGCTGCTCAGAAGTTAGGCTAAAACACTAGAGAAACTGAATGTGGACACACAATTCCAAGAATCATAATCAGAAAATCCTAATGCATTTTAGTATCTTTTAAAAAATGACATTTATTTATTTATTTATTTATTTAGTGTGTACATGTTTATATGTGTGTGTATCTGTACATATCTATATATGTGTTTACATGTATGTGTGTATGTAGGGGTGTGTGTATGTTTGCATGCATGTGGACTGCATGTAGAGGTCAGGAGACAACATGTGTAACTCCATTTTCTCTTCCACCCTGTGGGTACCAGAGAGTCAATGACTAAACTCAGATCATCAGGTTCAGGAGGAAGCACTGAACCAGCTGAGTCAGTCCCCTTGCCTGCCCTAACTCATATTTTAAAGTGACTCCTCCAAAGTAGAGGATAACTAGCGCTGTGAAAGTAATTTTCTCTGCTTGAAGGTGTTTCTAGTGTCGGCCATCACTGAGAGCAAACTGAACACTCAGTGCACTGTAAATAACTCTCCTAGGGACATTTAGTTATAATTTCATCAACGCTCATTCAAACTGAAGTGTAACACACTCTCCAGCCTCTAAAACTAGGCAGGCCTTGTGGGCAGATGCCAAGGTCATTAGGCTGCTAATTGTAACATATATCAAAAGTATGTGCTAACTAAGAACAGTGGAAAGCATCCCTATACACACTACTGGGCAAGACAAGGACAAGAGGAGGAACAACCTAGTTAGGATCAGTGTTAGGTACTTGTCTGTGCTGTGATAAAATACCATGTCTGAAAGCAAGTTATGGAGGGAATTATTTGGGCTTACAGTTCCGTAAGATAAGAGGCCACCATGGCAGGGAGGAATGGGAGCCAAGAGAAGGCATGGGGGCAAAGGCAAAAGCTAAGAGATCAAGTCTTCAACCACCATCAGGTAACACAGAGAATTTAAAATTCTCAAAGTCTACCGTCATTAGCACCCTTTCTCCAGCAAGGCTGCACCTGCTGAAGTTTCCACCAACTGGGGACCAACTATTTTCACATTCAAACTACTACAGGGTCTCAGAACTGGCACTACCTGTAGCTACAACCATTCTGTGTGTGAAACGCCACTCCTGTAGCTACAACCATTCTGTGTGTGAAACGCCACTGTTCTGAGTGTATTAAGTTTACGTATCTAATAATTTCTGCTAAACTTTTCCTGATGATTGTGATAAAATTTGATTTCAAGATCCTATTAAAAATCTACCCCACCTACTCATGCTTTCCTTAACTTGCTGAAGTATGCTTTATCTCTTAAAAACTTCAAAGGAATTACCATTATCATCAGGGTAATATCTATTCATTTAATAATACCAAATAGAACTCAAAGCCACCCCATATATTTCTGGGTCATACAGTATCATTAAGCCTATAAAGGGCTGTGCTTGTTTTATTTCTAAAATCCAATGGAAACAATGAATTCTAAGAGCAGTTAGCAGCATCTCCATTTTTATTTTCTACGGAAGCCGAAGATCTTTCTAAAACTAGAACCGTACTCAGGAGTAAAGGCAGAAGAAGTTAAGCTCTACAGGGGTGAGAAGAGACACAAGTTTACAGGCTGCCAATATGGCACCGTGCCTACTGCACACAAAACCAGAAGGACACTAGGGACATATAGTACCTGGTGTGATTTCCTGTTGGATCCTCACCTTCCCATTTCAATTTCCCTGTAGTTCTACCTGGATGCCAGGTGTGCAGAGTGAGCAGGTAGTAGCTCCCAAGACAAAATTCTTTTACACAGACCTGTTTTTAGATCACTCCAACTCTCAAGATTCTTATAGCCAGAAGCGGTACTTAAGACAGGCTCTGGGATGAGCCAACTGCATAGACAGTGAGGGTTCAGTGGAGCACACCATAAAGGCCAGGCACTTAGGGGTGCACTGAGGAAGGATCTTTTCTATCTACTGTCCTGTGTTCTCCATGGAAAAATCAACTTCCACCTTCCCTGGTCCTCACCTAATGTGTTAATGTTCAAGTGTTAAATTGATTTTCATTTAACTTAAAAATGTGTTTTCCTAAATAGCATTCAATATATATGTATGTGTGTATGTGATCTATCTAGCATGTATCCATCATTTATCTTTCCATAAACTATCTCTCTATCTCTATCTACCTATCATCTATCTAATCTATCTATCTATTTATCATCTATCTGTCATTTATCTATATTTATATATCATCTGCCCATTTGTCTACCATTATCTGCCTGCATATCTATTGTTATCTACCTCTTTGTCATCTATCTAAATTTATCCTTTCTCTTCCTCTCACCTCTTTTTGTCCATCTATTATTTCGCCTTGTCCTTTGGAAATGCTTCGAATAACTGGATCCTCAAGATAACACGCACTTGCTTATTGCTGTCACAGGAAACACAGCTTATTATCCTATAAGCTGGGTGCCAATCATGTTTTAAGGTTTCTACAATTCGGAGAGGTTGTTTCTGTCTTGCTCTTTTGCCCACTGTGTTCTGTTTTAATGAGTCTAGCTCGGCCCTGTAATTTTCTTTGTGGCTCATTGCTTTTTGTCCTCAGTGTGATACTCATACTTTATGAGAACGCTGTGTTACAAGCTGAATGATCTCAAATCAAAAAACCACATGCCTAGGACATTCGGAGGGCTTTGTGGAAGACAAAGGGGTTGTCAATCTAAACTACAGAGAAGCAGGTTAAAGGAGAACCAAGCATGATTGACAAATACAGCAGTGAAGGGGACCATGGAGAGCAGGATGTCTAGCATTTGGGGTTTTGAAACTGCAGACCTTTGGAGGATATAAAAGCCTTAGGTGGTAACTGGAGATTTGTGAAGAAGCCACTTCATGCTGGTGAATCAGGTTTTAATGCTGGAGAGGATAAAGAACAGTGATGATCTCAATGAGAGGGAAGCAGAGCACAGCAGCAGGTGTGGAGAAGACACCTGAATGAGTATTGGTAATACTGGGAACCTTGGTAAACAGGAGGGTCAGGGTCATATGGAAGGCAAATCAGATGTTTCCATTATCAAAACCATATCAGAAACTACACCAAAGTTAATGACCTAAGACATAGCCATTCACATACTATGTACATGATAAATCCTAGCTTGGAAATTCTTCTGTCCCATGTAATGTCAGCTGCATTATGGGCATTTGCACACTTTACAGAGATGGACATTCAAGCTGGCTCACTCACTTGATGTTAGGGTCTTTGTTCTGTCAGAGTGGGACATTGGTCCTCTTTCATGTTGATGGTCAAGTTTTCTCCAGCACAGTAGCTGAATTCCAAGGAGAGCTTAAGGGGCAAATCTCCATGGGTACTCACTAATCAAGACTTCTCTGTTTCCAACTTCTATCATCAGACATCAGCTGTGCTCAGTCATGCAATGTATCAACAAATCCTTCATCACTGCAACATAAAGTTTGAGTGAGAAAATTTAAGAGAATACTTGAGTTCACAGTTTCAAAGGTTTTCATGTATAATGTTAGAGTATGCAAGAACAAGCAGCTCACATCCTGGCACTGAAGACATGGAGAGAATGTCTGCATATCCTGACTTTCCTCCTTACCCACTGTGACTCCACTGAGACATCCCACCTACTTGATATTGCCTCCCACACACTGGGTGGGTTTTTTTCCCTATCATGTTTTGTCTCCGTGTCAATCTTCTCTGAAAACACACTTACAAAAGTACCCAGAGGTACTCTTTACTTGTCTCTTTCATAGCTGTCAAGCTGATCAAATTGACAGTCAAGATTAATTATCACATACAACAACATTTCGTCACCATGAGGGTGGACTATACAGGAATGCATCAGTGTGCAATTTAAGGGACCCAAACAAAGGTTTCCAGGATCTCAATCAGGAGAGAAAGAAAATCAACATAAAACAGGAGGCTCTAGTGGCTTCTAGGCTGTTAAACAAAGTAAAGGCAGGATAGAGAAGAAACAGGAGCTTCTTCCAAGATAAATGACAGGATAGAGAGTGTGTTCATTACCATTCTTTTATTGCGATCAAACACCATTACCAAAGGCACTTAAGGAAGAGTGAGAGTTTAATGTGGGTTAGGGCAGAGGGATAAAAATCCATCATTGCAGGGCACAGACATGGCAACAAGAGGCAGGCATGGCAGCAGGAGCAGAAAGCTGAGAAATCATATCTTTAACATACTCATGAAGCAAGGGCAGTGAATTTTAAGTGACACAGATGTTATAGTTGTCTTCTATGGCTATGACAAAGCACCATGACCAAAGCAACTCAGAAAAGAATTTAGTCAAAAAAGAAAGGACCTTGCTTGTACTTTCAGAAGGTGAGTGCATGACCATCATGATGGAGAACACAGAAACAGAAAAGCAGACATGGCAATGGAGTAGTAGCTGGAAGCTTACATTGTATCCATGAGTTAGAGATGTGGGAGAGATATAGTCAACCAACTAGAATAGCATGGATTTTGAAACTTCAAAGCTCACCCCAAGTGATATATCTCTTCCAACAGGGCCACACCTGTCTATCCTTACCAAACAGTTCCACCAACATGGGACCAAGTATTCAAATCTATGAATCTATGGGGGTCATTCTCATTCAAACCACCACACAAGACTTCAATTCTTATTCTCCAGTGACAGTGATGCACTTCCTTCCTGTAATCTCTCTAAACCAACTGCAAACCGGGTGCTCAAATACCTGGATGGACAGGGAACAGTTCCCATTCAAATTCCATAGTTGCTAACAAAAACATAATCAAAGGAAAAGCTGGTCTCTACAAATCTTTTACAAAGTTCTACTGATTCATCTCCCATTCTAAATAAGTCATCTGGTCAACCTATAAAGGCTTTCCATCAAGAAAACAGACAGGGAACATGACACATCACTCAACACTCAAGTACAAGACAGGACATTGCTATACTCCTCTACAGCTACTGACAACCTTGCTGTAAGGAAACATCTAGAACTAAAATGTCTAATCATAGAGACTCCCCTTCCTAGAATTGCATCATGCTGCTTATCTTAAAAATCAGCCAATCAAACAAACTAAAACATGGTATTTATAGATGGAGTGTTTTCTTCCTTGATCACTGATGTGAGCCATCTGTCACATCCTTCTAGGTGGACCTCCATTCCATAGCTCCCTCCCTACATTGTTGTGCCCCACCACACACACAGCAGTACCTCATGGCACCTATCTACCTATGCTTTGTGACTCCCTAGACTATTCTCTCTATTAGGGTTTGAATCTGCAATGTCTCCATAGACTCAAAGATGTTTGTTTCTAGCTTACATTTTTTCCAGCTTGTTGCACATTTAGGAGGGAGGACTAAACTGGGAGATGGGTCTTGCAAAGTTATAGCTTGGTCTTTGTTCTGCCCACTGTTCCCTGACCCACAAAGATGTAAATGCCCATCATAACAGGCTCTTGCTCCTTGGATGTAACCACTCTATTGTCCCTTCATCTGCATGATAGGCTGAGATGACTCTTAATCTATGAGCCAATATAATCAGCCCTCGAACCTGAAGTTGTTTGATCTAGATACTTTGGTCACAGCAAGACTTCCATGATGAATAAAGGAATGGTAGCAGAGAAGTGGAGTTGTTACTGTGGCTAATAGCTCTCAAGGCTTCAAGACATTTTTAGTGGAGGGACATGGGGTAGATATGCCAGAGAGCACTGTAATCTGATAGACTATCTTCCTGGGAGTTCAAAGAAAATGGAATGTTTATGGAAATGCAGAGTAGTGGTGATGTTCATGAGGTTTCGGGTGGAAAGCAGATTACAGGTCAATCATGTTATTCTAGTCAGAGAAAGACTGCATCTGCATCCTGACAGTGTCCTGAAATTTTATGGAGGTTGAATTAAAAAGTAATGGGCTACTTTATTTGATGGAGGGAGTTCCAACAGAGCATAGTGTCAGGCCATAATGCTTCCTATAGCTCCATATGTGGGGTATCTGGGCACTAGTTATAGAATCTGGCTACAAGGGCCTTGGCCTTGGGCAAACCTTCCCATGTCTCTGCCACCTGAACCAATGTGGCATCTCTCTTGGGCTGGACCACCTCTACTCTGGGCTGTAGCTTCTTTCATCAGATGTCTTTCAACATTCTGCTGTCTTCATGGCAGCTTAGGTTCAACCTGAAGTTACAAGTGTGATTTACTGATGGGCTCTCTGCAGCGACTCTGACCCTATAATATAGGCTGTTCTCAGATATCAAGTATCAACACATGTGATTCATGGTTTCTGTCTCCCTAGTGAGAAGTTATTGCTAAAATACTGTCTTGGTTTAGCTAGTAAAGCCCTAACCTCAAGGATATAAACGATACCCTCATCATTCCCACTTTCCGTTATATCTGATGATATTGACTCTGAAACACAGAAAGTGGAGCAGATCATACAGCAATCTAAGACTTTACACTAAGCCTGGAATTTCACAGGAATTGCTTAATAGCTGTGACTCAATAAAACTTATATTACCTATATTTGGTGCAACTTCTATTCGGAATTTGAAGGAGTATACCATACTTAAACCAAACCACAATGAATTGGCCCGCTTTCTCGCTGGTATCTGTTTTTAGTGTATAAATTCTCCCCTGGACACTCACAGCGCCATCTACAGCACAGCAGAAGCGATTCTTCATTGTACTGTAAAGACGGAGGAGCAGATAAACTGGAATAAACCATGAGAAGTTAAGCATTCCCAGAGCAACACTATACATTTTGGCCATCAGTGTTACTGACTTTTAAATATCTTGACAGTTTACTAGAGGCTAAAATATTGGAGGCTGTGCCTGTTCTCACCATGGAAACAGTGTTGCTGCAACTCTCTCAACACTGATGTCCTCTCTACTGCTCCAACAGTGACATTTTTCCTGGTTCAAAGGAAGATACTTGTCTAGAGTTCAGTGAGTTCCTTAGCATTTGTGAATGTAAGCTTGAATGTACACTAGCTGGTTGAAGTCAGGGTTAGAAGGGATCTGTTTGGAAATTCTCTTCATTTTCTCCCCTCTTTTGTAGTAGCAGTGGAGGAAGGACATGGAACTATGGGCAGTAAGGAGCCATTGGTACAATTTAATGTGCTGCCAGAATTAGTGGACACAGATACACACACACACACACACACACGCACACACACACACACACACACGAGTTAGTGCCATTGGAGTTCATGGTTATATAGTCTTGTAAACATGATTTACACATAGAAGTTATGCACTGTTTTCTACTTTGAAGTAGAAACCATGTTCTGCCCTATTTATTCTCTTGCTCTTTTCCAGTGCTGAGCCTTCCAGTGGATAATGTATTATCTTGCACAAACATCCTGTATGTATCTTTTTGAGGTAAGTTGGAAAAAATGTTAACAAATGTTTCGTGTATTACAAGTCCTTGTATCTGACACATACACATGCAAATACACACGCACAGTCACTTACATATGCACACACTTGAGTGCATACATGCACACACATGCATACACACATACATGTGCACCCATACACATGTACACACATGGATGTGCACATGCCATTCAAGTCCCCTGAAGAAGAGCTCAACCTGCTGCATCCTGATTCTCTGTTCTGTGTCATTACACGTTTGCTCACTCTGTATCTGACCAGAGTTTTCTTTTCCTCTCCTGCCTTACACCAAGCCATCCAGATGAAAACTAGATCTGCTTTGAAGACACAAATTACTTGCCTTTCCTTGACCATATCAAGTTCATTTCACGCCACAGCAGGCAGGACCTGAGCATTTGTCAGACAGCAACTTTCCCCAAGGCTGTCCACTTCGAGCTGGTTACCACATCCCCATCTTCCCTAGAACCCAGGCCACAGTGGACCACCCAGCTGTGCCTTGAAAACTCTTCATACCAGTTCTTAGAACAGAGCAGAAGGTCCACACACTCAGTGGAACAGGGTTTAGTAAAACTAGTGCACAGGAAAGAGAAGTGTCATTCCTCTGTCACAGATAGGGAAACTGAGGCTCAAAGAGCTCTGCTGGTCAGGCCTGGTGTGACAAACTGAGTTAGACCAGGGTCTAGGACATTGTACAAAATGATATGAGAATATTCTCTTGGGGACAGATGATGCATGGCTGCACAGGGAGGGGAAGGAGACACACACTCAAGCTCAAGAAACAAACAATGTGGCCTAAGCACTCCAACACTATATCTTTGAAATGTCTGTTCTTGTCCATCTGGGAACAAAAACTCTGTATATAGTTTTTACAAGAAGGGTCACTCAGTCATATTTGCTCTGAGAGAACCCTGGCAGTCAATGAGCTGTGCTGAGGCTGATGTGATCAGGGCTGTCTCTGAAGCTCCAGATATAATGTGCTTGACACACCTGAACCCCATGGCCTCTGCCCTGCCGGGCCCTCTGCCTAGAAGACTCTGCCCTCGTTGAGTTGCATGGCCTCTTCTTCATGCCGTCTTGGGGGACAACCTGACTCTATATTTAAAATCACAACACCCCGTCTCCTCTGTTAAGGTCCCTCCCTTGTACTCACTAGAAAAGCACACTTCATATATGATGAAGCTCATTTGTCCCCATCTCTCTTCTCTAGGACAGCAGATGTTTCCATCTGCTTTACTCTTTGTGTTTCCAGCACCTGAGGCAATGCCTGGCATGCTGTCAATGTTCTCTCAATGTCTGTTTTCATGGACAACTCTTTTAAGAGCAGTGGCTTTACCTGGACTCAGCTGGGTCTGACTTTATTCTGCTGGACTTGCTGCCTTGATGAACTCAGATGCACACGGTCCAACAATACCCAGACTCTTCACACATCCACAAGTGTCCATCTATGCATCCAACCACAAGTAACCCTCACGCCCCATTCCTCCGCATCACGAAGAGCGAACGGAAGGAGGTGTGAAGGGATCCAGGGTCACAGGTCTAAAATGAATGTTAGACCCTTCCTAACTCTCAGATGCATGCCTTCAGGAGACTCAACATGTGCTCATAAAGATCCCAAGGCATGATGGTAAACAAGTACAGAATTCTCAAGTGAGCATGGAGTGCAGCAGACCACCATGATAGGCTGTGATGAGCCATTCAGGCATGGCATGCTGTTGTACATTCTAAATACCAGTGAAATACCAGTGTCACAAATTGTATAGATGAATATTTATACATAAATATATACGTATATCTATATATTGATATACAGGTTGCATTGTATATAGACTTTATAGACATATAGAATACATATTCATACTTATAGATTACAATGATTATGTTTCATTATAAACTAAGATTTATATATGCATACATAATGTACACAAATACACAATTATCCTGTGTAAACACATGCACTGGATGTAGCTACACGTGAGCATAAGAAGGCGGGAAACAGGAGAATTGCTTTGCTGAGATATCCCTATGGCATCTGCCATCCCCTTGCCTGCTTCACAGTGCCCTAGGGGCATGCCCACTGTCCTCCCACAGTGCCCTGCATGCCCATTGCCCCTTCACAGTGACCTGCATGCCTATTGTCCCCTTTGACTTTCATCAAGCTGTTACACAGTCAATCAACATCAGTGTTATCTTGTTCATGGAGACAGCTCAGTGGTCCAGCAGAAGGCCCCCCAGCATACCTCTTCCTCCTCCATTCACCTCAGAACCCTTGCAGGTCCCTCAGGGTTTCTATCATCTTTATCAGCTAATGAGCAGATCACTCCTATCCCTCCACTGCATGGCCTCAGCCTCCTCTGCAAACTTGATATGAGTGTGTGGGACTCAAATGTTGCCCTCAGGAATTAGATTAGATTTTGTTTGGATCCTGTCTTACATTCCTAAACTATGAAAGCTATCAGTGAGCCACAGGGTGGAGGCACGCAATGTCTGGTTTGCTTTGTGACATTTTTGCACCTTTTAAGAGTGAATTTTTAGCAAATGTATCTCCAACTTCTCAGGCATGAAGAATAGAAACATGCTCTGACTTCTGATACCAACTATAACAGCATACCTTCTGCAACAACTAAGACCACGATGCATCATTCTTTACTTTGCCATCCCGTTAGGTTGAGACATTATTTCTTGTTTTGCTTTTTAGTAGAGAGGGGGTCAGGGGCAGCCTCTAGAAAGTCCCAGAGACCTGGACTGTGAGAGGCTCCCAGGACTCAATGAGGATGGCCTTAGCCGAAATGCCCACCAGTGGGAAGATAGAACCCAAAGAGACCACCTCCAGTAGATAGACAGGGCCCCCAGTTGAGGCATGGGGCCACCCACTCATCTTCAAAATTTTTGACCCAGAATTGTTCTTGTCTAAAGGAAATGCGGGGACAAATGGAGCAGAGACTGAAGGAAAGGCCATCCAGTGACCACCCCAACTTGGGATCCATCCCATGAGTGGACACCAAACCCTGACATTATTACTGATGCCATGTTGTGCTTGCAGACAGACAGAAGCCTAGCGTGACTGTCCTCTGAGAGGCTCTACCAGCACCTGACTGAGATAGATGTAGACACTTACATCTGTCTACCATTGGACTGAGGTTGGGGACGCCTATGGAAGAGTTAGGGGAAGGATAGAAGGAGCTGAAGGGGATGGCAAATCCATAGGAAGAACAACAATATCAACTAATCCAGACCCCTCAAAGCTCCCAGAGACTAAGCCACCAACCATACATAGCAGAGGACTGCCTTGTCTGGCCCCAGTGGGAGAGGACGCACTTTATCCTGAAGAAACTTGATGCCCCAGGGGAGGGGGATGCTGGTCAAAACACACATTTTTAAGTCATTTAAAATTGTTTCCAAATTTCTGGTGTAGCTATTTTAACAGAACTGCACTTCCATGATTAGGCGTCCACACATGTCCACCTTTTGCACATATTTGGAGACTCATGGGCACATCCAAGGAAAATTAGAAATTCACTTTATAAACCAGGAAAAGAGTTCAGTTACTCTTAACTGGGATTGCTTCCTTGTTTAATGGAAATCAGGATGGCATGGTGAAATAATCTAACATTTTAAGTTGTTTGTCAACCTAAAAGACATTAAAATCAAAAGAATTTTCACCTGTAGCTTTTCTTCCCAAAGCCTTGCAATGTACTAAAGGAGCTGGGGTGGCTGTTGTGAACGGTGTCTGCTAACCAGTGTATGAGGACAGCCCCTGCACCGGCTTCATCGTTCTGTGACTGTTCCCAGACAAGGCCAAAGCGGTTACTGATTGTTCTGGGACCCTGAAGAGACAGAGAGGTAAACATTGTAAAAACGTGTCAGAGCCACTGGGAAAGGTGCTAACCGAGTCTGACTACTCCTTCAAAACTCGACCCTACTTTACGGAGGCCTCTTAGGATGCCTCTAACAATACACCCGCCACAGGGAGGAGGTGGTCCTAGACTCCCTGAATAGATGAACTTAGCTGTAATTACAAGACTGGAGTAGACTGGGCAAAGGGAGAGAATTAGGAGCAAATGGATCTCACACAGGCACCTCTTCCAGTCTTGCATGTGTTCGTTGTTTTCATGAAAACCTTCTGGATGGAAGGGAGACCATGTTGGAATTTCCAACAAGCAGGGTCTCGGTACTGGCTTGCACAATGGCTTCTCTTACCACCTGGCCTCCTCCTGGAGCTTCTTGTCGCCATCCAGAGTAGGTTTCTTTCCCTCAAATCCAAGAGTCTTCACCAGTGTCCTCTGCTAATCTCAGATGGACACGGGCTGCAGAAGGGCACATGTGAACATCTGAGTGGGACAGAATAGTGGTATTTTATCATGCGCGATCAGAAACCACAGCACAGTCCATTCATTCAGGATGCACACTATCTGCTCATTCACTGATGTCTGCAGCTGAGTCACAGCAGGGACAACAGGGAGGGCAGATACAGATAGGGTGTCTGTGGCAGAATGAAAAATGATGATCCAAACCAACCCCAGGGTGGTAAGATGAGAGCTCATCCTGTTCTTACCTCCTAGGTGTAGGAAGTAAGGTTTGAAGACAAGTTTGGGGGCTGGTAGGATTCTGCAGGGACTCCAGGCAAGTGCCCTGGCCTCAAGCACAGCATCAAGTGTTATCAGCAGGGTCTAACTGCCTGACAGTAATATGGTGTCAGTGGTCCATCGAGTGCCTTTATAGGGGGTAGCATCCTTTCTGCATTTTGCCATCAAAGGAAAAGACACAGCAGAGCTTGTACATTTTCCCTGGCTGGACTCAACTATGACAGCCTTTAGGCAGAGGTATCAGGCTTGTGACATGTTCAAGACTTTACCTCACAGCAGTGACTGCTGTGTAGATGCTGACATGGAAATGTGCATTTCTGTGCCTTGTTCCTGCAGTCTCACCAGGTCCAAATGCAGGATGCACTGTGCAATTCAGCAGAAGAAAGCAAACCTAATAGCTGATGCCTCCAAGCTGTGTACTTAGCTTTATGTTGAGTGCTCAGAATGAAATGTGGGGGTTTTCCATTTGAAATCATTCTGCCCTGGTGGAGCTCATTTAACTGCTTTACCTGGAGGTGAATTAGACTGGATACTTATGCAACAGCTATAGTCCTGAATCAGGATTTTCTAAACTTACACTTGAAAAGAGCCATAGAAATCCATCCCTGGTCTATAGCCTCTTTTGCCATTGTATAAGCTCTGAGACGACAACAGGAGATAATTCCAGACAAAATCCAAAGACAGCAACAGAGAGCAATCTCATGTCTGCAAAGACAAGGAACAAAGATGTACTCCACAATTTAGATGTGGGGAACTACCCAGCTCCTTATTTACACAGCATAATGGAAGCATAACCACAGTCAAATGGAAGAAAATAGGCCAAAGATTGCCCTTGGGTGTGCATGCTCCATCAGCTGCCATTGGCTTCTGAGGAACCCTGTATGTGTCACTCAGGCAAATTCAAGCTGACCTTGAGCTTGACAGGGAGAGTTAGAGCCCAAATCCCCACACTTGACCTAGATAGCTTTTGAGCACACAGCTTACCATTGATACACTGTGGCATCAGCAATAGATGCAATGACCAATAGACAAATGGAAGTAGTTATCATCAGCATTGTCATGGAAACCCTACTGTCACTCCCACCTATCAGGCTCCTTCAGCTGCTGACTCCTGGGTCTTAACCACAGCCATAGTTTATCCTCTCCTACTTCCTAGTCACTCCTAGGTATGATGTGACATACCAGCAGGTTCAGCCTCTGCATCAACAGGCCATGTGGGATTCCATCTGGATTGTCCTCTGCTGAAATTTATCTCAGGAACGGCACACAAGCAACCCTATCGCTCATCATTCTCCTGGCACAACAGTCTCTTCGGTTCTATATCTTGAAGCTTTATGGCCAGTGTTTCTCTTCTTCTGGCCTTGTGGAACCCCAGGGCTCACACAACTCCACAGAGCCCTATCCAACTGCAGATGCCATATCACTTGACTCCCAGCCCCTTTATCCAAGCCTTACTATAGATAGAACTGCCTAAAACCAGTATTTCTGTCACCTCCATGCCTACTATCCACTCCCTTGCCATCTACAGAGAGGACAGTCAAGAGCGTCCAGCCTCATCCCTGACATCCTGGCTTCCTTCCTCACTGGCCAGATAAGTGAGATTATGACATTGGTTAAGCTTGGCAGATATTATTTAACTCCAGGACATCAGAGGACCTGAAGAAAAACAGCCTTGGGAAGAACAAGTGAATTTCCCACTACTGGTGTCAAGTAAACCAGAATAAACAACGCCTTGGACAGCTGTGACCTAGCTCACCTATCCAGGCTCTTCTGGGAACTGGGTGCAGACCAAAATGTCCTTGCCTGACAGAGGAGGAGCTCCTCCACTACCAAGCAGCATGACTCAGGATGAGGCATTTCTTCCTTATAGTCTTTGCTCGCCTTGGATCCTGCTTTGTGAGTGACATTAGCTCCCCTCTCCAAAATATTCACTCTAGTTCCTACTTCTGCCAACAGCCCCTTCTTACTTTCTCTCACGTGTCTGTCTCTCTGACTCTTGGAATTAGGCTCCCAGTCAACCTGTGACAAGGAACCTCCATCCCCACAGGCTCAGAGCCTCCCCTAAGGGTTTTCCCATCCCACTGACACAAAATCCTACTGTGGCACACATGGCTATCATTTCTTCTCTTCCTCAGAGTGCTGATTCAGCCTACTCTGTTGCATCAGGTACATCTTTATCTGGGGTCTGTTACCTCTCTCTCCTGCATGTGGCTGGCTTTCAAGTCTCCCTCTATCTATCTCCCACCCCTTGACAATTTTCCCATTTCGTCCTGGTTGGCGCAGTGATCACTGATGTGAACAAGTAAACACATACTCAGAGCATGTTGCTTTAAGTACTGCAGTGTCCTTGAGCAGATCCCCAACCTCTGCTGGGACCTGTTATTCAAAGGTGGAACTATCTCATACTCTTTCTGAAACTTTGAGAACATGCATTCTTTTCTCCATAGCTGAGCGTAGCCTGGAATTCCTCCACTACAGGATACCAATATGACTCCAACTCAAAACCAGAGCAAGCAGTCACCAAGACAAAGTAGGCTTCTTATATTTAACCTTCTACTTTTCTTCTGATGACAACTAAGATTCATTGTGTAGATGTGATGTTAAGTGCTTTAAACCAAGATTTAGTAGATAGGCATAATGCTAAATGCTGTAAACTAAGACTGCAGAGGCATGAGGGTGAGTGCTTTAAACATTTCATGCATCTTAAAAATCACGTCTTTTAGTTTGAAAGAATTTTAGATTATTGCAAAGCTAGAATGTAGAGTTGGTGTGTGTCCCATACCCAGCAGTCCAAACTGTTGACATCATATATCACCAAGGCACATCTGTGTAAACTGAACAGTCATACATTATTGTTGATTAAACTTCATATTGTATGTGCATGATGTTTTTCCAGTACCATCAAATTCTGTGTACACTGGATTAACCCATTACCTAAACCTCCTCTTGTCTCACAGATTTTCTTAGCCTTTCCTCACTTCTTGTGATCTAGAAATCTTCCGGGTACAGGCTATGTGCATTGTGGAGTGCCCTAGTGTTTACCATGTGGAGTTTAAGGGAGTTCCCAGAAAGGGCTTGGCCAGGGAAAATTGTCCTTGTCATCACACTGCCCTGAGGGTAGCTGATGTCATCATGGCGCAGTTGGCCCTCCTACCCTCCCTACTCTGTCAATAGGTGTGAAGAAGGTGACCATTCTTTAGTATTGCTACTTTTCCTCTGTTCTTTGGAATTTACCAGACATATTTCCTTTAGTCTGAGGTAGAGACAGAGCTTTTCTTTGCCCTCAAATCTGCCAAATGGAAGCCCTTCTTTCTACTTCTGCTCTGGTTTCTATAAAGACACAAAACTCTCCCAACCAGATGCCCATTCATTTCCCTTTCCCACAGCAAGTGTGATGTAGCTACTGGGGGTCACTGCAGTGTGGTTCTTCTGCATCTGTGGTGGGAGCAAAACTGCACAAGAAAGTGTAGGTGGTGCTGTGCTCATCTAGATGTAGACTAATATGGAGAAGGGCATCTCCATGATTACCTAGAGGTACCTAACTCCACAGGCGAATCATGAAATACCCTACTTGCTGCCTACATAGACCAGAGAACCCTCAAATCCCCTGAAACCAAGCTAGCCCTGGTGTCTCATGGTGACCCATTCCCTAGGCTTTGTTGCTCTTGTAACTCTGAACACATGGTGTGGGGTTTCATGTTTCTTGAGCCCGAGTTGAGCAATAATCCTCATGTGATCTTTTTAGAGAAGAGTCAGCATTAGAAATGCCATCTATGGGTGTTTCATAGCATGGGTGATAATAAGACAGTGTAGGTGCCTCTGCAACCTTCTTAACAAACATTCAGCAAGCCACTGGCTCTTGAGATTGTTCCACTTTATCTACACTGCTGTATCTCTGTATCTGCTCACAAGCCAGGAGTCCACACAGAACCCTACAGTCCACCAGCCTGGGGCCCAAACTTACTCTGATAGCTCACAAATCTGGGGTCTAAACCCACCCCTACAGCCCACCAGTCTGGGGTTCACACCCTTACCCTACAACCAACCATCCTGGTATCTATTTTCTGGAGCCTATCCTCCAAGTTCATATCCATTGTTTTACCCCTCACCCTAACATCTGTACATCACAGCTCAACATCTTAGTGCCCTTTCTATCCCTGCCCCTGTGCAGTGTCTCACCCTACAAACCCTATATACCACACCCATATACTGAGATTACTCCTTGACAACACTGATGGCTGTTAAGGCCTTGCCATAGAAGCAACTCATCTTGTATGCTCTATGTTATCAGGGATATTTGTACTAGTTCCTATTGCAAGTGAATCTGCATGAATGTCCTTCCTTCACAGCCTGTTGATTCTATTTTGATCAATGTGGACATGGCTCTACCCCAGCAGAGCCCATACTTGGAGCTTCATATAAAGCTGCCTTCTGTGTGTAAGTTATTGTAGCGGTAATTGGCTAAACCACTTTTGCTCCTGACAGGTTGCACATGCACACCTGCCCAGGAGCTATCTGAATTCGCAAGTGAAACACACACACACACACACACACACACACACACACAAACACACACACACACACTCACACACACACACACACACGCATGCACACATGCATGTACACAAGCGAGTGTGAGTGATAATTTTTAATATGCATTGACCTGCCTAAAGCCTGAGCAGTTCTAATCCTCCTAGTGGCTAGCACACATTTCCCTCCTGTAATCCTGGCTTAATATCCTCTAATTCTATATTTTATCTTTATTGTCCTGCCTCCTTCTAGGCAGATTGCTAGACTTTGCTGCTCAAGACATTTCTGAGAAGCCCTTCCGGATGCTGCATTCCTTCTCACCTACATTTAGGATGATTTTCCTTCTGCAGCTCTAAATATGATCCATCTCCCTCTGAATATGGTCCTTCTTCCTCTCAGTCCCTAGCCCATGCAAATCCAAAGGTCCCAGCTCAGTCTACCTGCCCAACCATTAGCTGTTGGCTCTTTATTGATTGGTCAAAAACCAACTGGGGACAAGGACCTTCAGTGTTTGGACATACAGATTCCCAATTTTGGGGTCCCAGTTAATTCAAAACATTAGAACCAATCCCCACAGTTACAAACAGGGGTAACTGTGTTCATTGGTGGATTCTGTGCTATGACAGAGGGAAGCATGCTTTGTTCTGAGTACAGGCCACCCTACAGAGCTGCCTACTGCTTGTAACTGAGTCTTGACTCTGCCATAGAAAATCAGATTGCAGGCAAAGAAAGGTAGCTTATGCACTTAATCTTATGCACTTCTTCAAACCCTTAACAGCCTTTTCCCAGATGACCATCTGTCCTCCAGTGCCCTGTACCACCGTTTACTAGATCACTTCCATAAGTCTTCCTTAGATGGAGGATCTTCTATGCTACATCCTGGTGAAATCCCAGCTCAGCATTGAAGCTACAGGCAGTTCAAACATCATCAAAACCAAACCAGGAAGCTCACTCAGATACAGTGAAGATCACTCAGATACGGGAGAAGTGTATGGAGCTTGGGAATAGACAAGACAGAAATACTAATTTATCTCATGTCTGCATTACTTTGATTATAGACTTTATCCCATTTTTCAACTGAAGTCTGAGCTGCGGATATTCATACATCACATTATGTACTTTCAGTGTTGCAATTCCACTCTGGGAGAAAGAACCCACTTGAGCTCCGGGGATGACACAAAATGAAGAATTTCATTCTGAACTGTTTTCATATTGTTAGGGTCATAAACTGGCACAACCTAGCAGCTTCCAACAGTACAAATGTGTATTTTAAGCTGATTCAGCATACACCAAGCTCCTCTCACATGGACCCCATCTGTGCAATTAGCTGCATCTGGACCAGACATTCTCTCTTCACTGGGCAGGGCATGAGTTTGGTTCCTGGGAGTCTAGGACTTGGCAATTAGAAAAGATGGTGATTCTTCAGGTTTAAAATGTGTCATCACACTCTGAGTTGCCCAATTTGTTCCAATAGCTTTGTGTTTGGATTCCTCTGCCTACCTGGAAAAGCAAACAGCAGCATGTGCCCCTCCCTGCATCTACACACACACACAAACACACACACATGTACACACACACACATACACACACACAGCCACAGGCTCTGCAGTGGGATCAATTAGAGGTGCGAATGAAATCAGAGACAACAGAGAAGGAATGGAAGATCAGTTAAAGCCCAGGTTAGCGTGGACCTTGATGAAGCACAGTGGGAGCCATAACCCTTCACTTCCCAACAAGAAAGAGCTCAGGACAGGGAGGCTCCATAGGAAAGAGGACAAGGCCTGGAGTTGTAGTGGAGGGAGAAGCCAGTGCAGAATAGCCCTGCTAGAATCCCTCTAAGCCACCTGTGAATAAAGCAGGGAAGGTTTCTTTGATCTCAATTTAAAACATTATCAACAGTTCTACCTGTGTCTCAACAGCACTGGGGACAGTGTGCTACAAACAGATCCACTCTGAGCATCAGTCTCATCAGAAGGGGTGTTTGGCACAGCTGATAGAACACGCAGTGAATGCATAGTTCTTGAATTACTGGTAAGAAAAAGAGACAATTTTAGTCATATCATCAATGGTACTAAGAAAGAAGCATCAAGCCAGGCCTTATCTCCTTCCCAGATCCTGTTCAGCCTGTCACCATAGCAACAAATCCAAGGTCTCCATCCTTGACCAGTTGGTAATCAGGTTCCTCTGAGCTGTCTTCTCAATTTAAACTTCCTCGTCCACTTTGAACATTGATGTGGTTAAGTCGGCTTGAAAGGATCTTCCACTCTTAGTGGTGAAGTTCGTTATCACCAGCAGGTTGCTTTTCTACTTCTGCCAAGAGGCACCATGACGAAGGCAACTTGTTGAAAAAAATTATTTAATTGGGGCTAAGAATTTCAGGGAATGAGTCAAGGCCGTATTGGCAAGGAGCACAGTAACAGGCATGGCTCTGGAGTATGGCTGAGAGCACACTGGCATCCAACCTACAAGCACAAGGCAGAAAAAGCATTAGCCAGGAAAGACATGGGGTTTTGAAGCCTCAAGGCACACCCCCAGTGTCACATTTCCTCCCATAAAGCCACACCTCCTAATCCTTCCTGAACAGTTTTTCAGCCAGGAAGGAGCATTCAAGTGTATGAGCCTTTGGGTGCCATTGTTATTCAAACCATACTCAATCTGGATACCCTAAGTAAAGGCTAGGTGCCCTTAGTAAGAATGCTCCTCATCCATGAGCCTCCTTGAGATGATTTTCTATCCACTAACTATCTCTCACCCAGACAATAAAATTCACAGATGCCTTTATATATTACTTGATGGTGAGCTTGGCTTTACTGACACCTGCCTTTCTTCCTATCGCAGGGTCAGAATGAATGTTGTCTTCACTGCTGGTCACTACTATTTCTGATTTTCTTTCACCTCCTGCTTCCCACATGCAGGGCAATTTTGGGAAGGAGAGGCTCAGCTTCTCCCTCTGGGGGGAGCAGGCATCATCCCTCCTTCCTGATCTTATAATCTCTTCCCCATGAGAGTCAGAGCTCTATGTCAGGCATGCCAGGCACTCTGCACCATGGCCACTGCTGTTTGCTCTAAGTCCTTGCCTTTGTAATATTTTCTGCCTTTGGCTGGTGATTCTATGAAATGGATGCTCAAGGTTTTATTACCCCTCACTATGGTGGATTAAATGAGAGTTTCTCCATCCTATTGGGTATTTGGATGCTCAGTCCCCAGTTGATGGTGGTTTGTGTGGAGGCTTGTGTGCTGTGGCCTTGCTGGCCTTGTGTGCTGGAGGAAGTACATTACTGGGAATGGGCCTTGGGATTCAAAGCCTTATACTTCTAGTTCTCTGCTTTCTGCTTCCTGTTTCCTGCTTGCAGTTGAGGACACGTGCTCTCAGGTTCAGCTGCCATGCCTCCCTGCATGAGGGACTTATACCCCTGGAACCGTAAGTCAAAATAAACCGCTTTTTCCTTAAGTTGCCTTGTTATGAAGGCTTATCACAGTAACAGAAATGTGTAATATACTTGTATTGAATGGAATTTTATTTTCCTCATTCATAAGTGATACCTGTGTGGTCTGGTGAAAGGATACTGAGCCACTCAGTTTATATTTGGACTCCAAATATATATTTGTGCTTGTTAAAATGTAGGTATTGTGAATCTGGTTCTTTAGATTTAAAAGTTCTCTCTGAGCTCCATATACATGCCATATCATGTGCATGCCACATATATAAAGAAATTTAAAATTTAAAACAAAAGAAAATATCATCTGCCTTAAAAAAAAAAAATGGTACTTTGGCCTTGGCAAACAAACTCACTAGCCTTTATCACTTCTCTGTTATTCAAATAAAAGTATCCATTTATAAAAAAGGATTATGGAGTCCCCAAACAAATGAAATAGAAAATCATGTTGTACACCCCAGAAAGCAAGGGGGTTATAAACATTTGCAAGAAAACTACCTAAGTCAGCCAGTATACTTTAAAAATTATGCTATATTTTAAAGGTATCTATAATTTCTACTTAAAAGCACATTGCATATTCATGGAGAGAACAAATGTTCCCTTTGGCAAATGTTGTGTGAACTTGGTCTCACTTTCCTGGTGGGTAGATACCCATGGATGTAGACAGCCATCAAAAATAGTTAAGAGATGCAAATGAGAGAAGGAGATTAAAAGGCAGCACAGCCATGAGTACCATCAAGTTATCTAACCAGTCCTCGTATGGTAGATCAGTAGGAATTGTTACTCACCTGGTCTCTGGCAGGTACAAATGCAACACTGTTAAACAAACAAGCAAACAAACTGAAAACCTCAGCAATCACATGGGAAAGCAGGAGTGCTCTAGAACAACAGAGAGCAGACAGGGTGTATCAGGAGGTGAATTACGCTTCCAGAGGAAGCTAAAGGATTCAAACATCAGATCGCTTGGTGCTCAAGAAATTAAATCTCCATGTAAACAGACTCAGAAGCATCTGCTCACACAGCAGGCAGAGGGGACATACTGGGCTAGTACTACTCTCCACATGCTGAGTAAGTGGGCCAGTACTGTCTTGATGAAATGCCCATGCATGGCCCATCAGCTCACAGGCACACGTATACAACGAAAGATACGATACATTCTTATCCATGTGCTAATCCCATGCCTGTTGTAATAATTTACAATCCGACCCAGGGTTTTTAACCCTGCCTTAGACCATTTAGAACCCAGATAAAAGACATATACAACCTATATATTTATAATAAGTCTTAATCAGCACTAGAGCTTGTCAGATAACTGCCCTAGATGCTATTAGAATCTACTTTTCTAGCAATAACCCCGACTCATTACTTGTTACTTAGTATGTTTCATTTGGGCTGTTCTTAGCTCCAACTGGCTAAACCTCACCGCCACATTTTTATGGATCACCTAACACACAGAAGCTTCTCCTTCCTCCTCCTGCATCTTCTTTTTCTCTTGCTTCTCCTCTGACCTCAAGCCCAGAAAATGTAGACGGTGGTCCTAGATGGCTACTGAAACACAATGCCACTCCCAGGGTGAGCTGATGGGACTTCCTGCTGGAGACCATGGGGAAATGAGTCCTGGATAGTGGCAGAGAGTGTATTAAAACAACCCCTGGCAAGTGCTTTCTCATGAGTTGTCCCCAAGTCCTGTTTATACATTTTTTTTTGAGACTGAGTCTCTCTACATTGTCCAAGATGAATTTGAAATTATTCTATATAAAATTGTTTGTTTTCAGTATTGGGAATTGAACCTAGGACTTTGTGTATGTTAAGTAGTCCATATACACCAAACGGTATACCAAGTCCCCTGATGCTTCTTTATTATGAGACAAGATATCACTAAGTTTCTCAAGCTGGCTTTGAGCCCCCTCTGTAGTCCAGAAATGCCATAAGCTTGTGATTCTCCTGCGGGTCCTAAAGCCCTGCATTGCCCAACTTATATCAAACAGTTTTTATGGCAAAGGGGGATAGCCTTTCTGCTGTGCACAGGGCTGATGCTGTGGGCACCCAGTGCTATCAGACTTTAAACCAAAACAGAGGAAGGGACTTTGGAAGAAGCAGATGGAACTCGCTATGAAGTAGAAGCCATAAGAAAGCTAACCCTGGAAGAATAATTCTGATAAGCCCAGGCCAGAAAGCAAGCTGCAGTGAGCAAGGCTGGGATTGTGTTGTTGATGGCATGCACCTGTCACATGATGGTCTTGGCCTTGAGGCCTACCATTTGTGGTGCCTCATTCTGACACTTATGAAACTTTGAGGTTCTATTTTCTTGTCATAGACTGGAGGCCATTATTATCTGACACAAAGTGTAATTGTGAAGGTCAGCTTTGCTCTGCATACAATGTCTGTTCACAGTAGATGCTAATACATTCAAGTCTGAGAGGATACACAGTGCAGATGTGGAATCAGAACAGGACCATGACTGGAGCAGTAGCTGCACACAGTCAGTCCTCCCTCAGGAACAGGAGGTAGTCTCTACAGCTGAGCTACTCCCTCCTGCAGGGGCAGCCACAGGGTTCTCTAGACCTAAGAGACTGGAGAGATGACCCTGTAGTTAAGAGCACCTACTGTTTTCTCAGAAGATCCAACTCAGTTCCCAGCACCTTTTCAGACAGCTCACAACTACCTGCAACTCTGGTTACAAGGGTTCTGGTGCCCTCTTCTGACCTTTATAGGCATCTGCATAGGAATGGTGCACACTCTGGAAGATATACACACACAAAAGTTAAAATTTAAAATAAACCATTTAAAAATATTCTCTGGGATTAACACAAAATGAAGACACTGAAGCCCCTTTACAAATACCAGAAAGAAACGAGTGTGAATGAATAAATAAATAAAAATACTGAACTAAAAAGTGAAAATTAGAGACTATCGGGTCTGATATTTTAAATCCAACTGCATGCTGAATGAAATGAACATCTTCATTTCAATGCAAATATCTGCATGAAAAACACACATGGGGACAGATAGAAACACATGAGAACAGGCAGGGCAGGTGTCAGTTAAATGAAAGGCAGGGACACTGTGCTATCATCAGCAAAGTAAACCTCAAGGCACAGAATGTCTCAGTACAGCGTCCCTCCAAGGCAATCTCTTAAAATTAGTTCTAAATGAGATTTCAATGATTGTAAACCTCAGTGAAGTGATTAAACTGTTGTTAAATATTTGACTCAAATAGAGTAGCTCAATCGGGGAAGAAATTGGCAATACAACACCACAATCAAATGGAAAACTATTGAAGACACGGATGGCTTGAACAACACAACCTGCACAAAGGACAGATAGGTAAATCACTCTTGTCCAGAAGTTTAAAGACTATTGATCTCAAACATAGCTATGTGGGATGCTAATAAATAGATATAAGATGCTCCCTAATGCTGGTGGGATAGCTCAGCAGAGAACAATGCTTTTTTTGTCAAGACTGTTGGCCTGAATTTGATCGCAGAACCAATATGGGAGAAGGCACACACACACACACACACACACACACACACACACACACAGCCACACAAAGAAATAATTGTCCTTTAGAGGTTTTAAAATGTCTCTCAACAGGCTAAATATTGAAGACATGGTCCTGCTGTTAGTGCTGCTGCGAGGTCCTGGACCCTTTAGGCAGAGTGCTCTATGGAAGGAAGTTAGGAGGGGTGATTTGAAGGGATAGTGTGCTCCTTCCCCCTTCTCTATTTGATAGTACCACCAGGCAAAGTGTCCTCAGTCACATGCTCTCTCAATGACTCTAACCAATGACTGTGGAGAAAGTCCTCCAAAAGTGGGAACAGAAATAAACCTTTCCTCTCTAAAAGATACTCATCTCAAGTCCTTTGTCATAGTCACAAAAGGCTGTGAATACACTTCAAATAACTCGTGAAGGTAGACCAGCCTGAGTATGAAGCACCTACACTAGTAGAGATTGAGGGAAAATAGAACAGACTTCACTTTACTTGGAAAGTAGAAGACCTACTTTTAAATCACTCAAATGTCAACAAAGACATTTAATGGGAATTTAGAAATAAATGATAACCAAAATTCCTCATTAAACTTTTGAGCTGCAAATTAAGTCACAAGTCAGCGAAGGAGTCTTAGGTGATCTTGTTGATTCTGAGTGGTGGTGGTGGCTCCATTTTTAAAGGTAGAGGGAGAATCTGTGGTTAGGCTGTGAGAGCAGAGTCAGCTGAACTGGCACTTGTAAGGCAGAGCAGGAGGTGGGTCCTTAGAGAGGTTGGTAAGATAGACAGAAGGTCACAAAACCAGTCAGAAGAACATGACAACAATAATCAACACTGAGAAGGAAACTGGAAAAAAAAAAAAAAAACCACACACACAAATCAAGGAGTGGGGGCAAGTCCTTGTGAATGATTTCCAGGCCTAGAAGGAAATGAAGAAATTCTAGAAAAAAATAACTTAGTAAAATTGAATGGAGAGAAAGGGAATGTGGGGGGAGCTGTAGTCACCAACTTTCTCCTTTTCTTTTTCCCCTTTCTTTACTTCTGTATGCTTCTTGCCCCCCTCCTTCCTCTCCTGTTTCTTCCTCTTCCTCCTCTTCTTCCTCCTCCTCTTCCTCCTCCTCCCCCTCCTCTTCCTCCTCCTCCCCCTCCTCTTCCTCCTCCTCCTCCCCCTCCTCTTCCTCCTCCTCCCCCTCCTCTTCCTCCTCTTCCTCCTCCCCCTCCTCTTCCTCCTCCCCCTCCTCTTCATCCTCCTCCTCCTCTTCCTCCTCCTCTTCTTCTTCTTCCTCCTCCTCTTCCTCCCCCTCCCTTCCTCCCCCTCCTCTTCCTCTTCCTCCTCCTCCTCCTCTTCCTCCTCCTCCTCCTCCTCCTCCTCTTCCTCCTCCTTCTCCTCTCCCCTGTCTGTAGTACTGGAGATGATGGAACCCAAGGTCCCACACATAATAAGCAAAATCCTTATTACACTTCATCGCAGCCCTCTTTGTTTTGAGAACTGGGTTTCCCAGTAGGGCCTTGAACTCTCAACTCTCTCTGTAGCCAAAGCAGACACTGAAATTATGATCCCCCTGCCTCAGTCTACATAGTAAAGAACACGACAAACCTGTGTCACCAGGCCCAGCTATTCCTCAGGTGTCTATGAGACAACATCCACAACAAAAGCAGTCTATAGTATATGGAAAAACGAAATATCAAATATGCAGAGTAAAGCCTCAGGTCAGACTTTTTAAATGGAATGTTGATAGGTGCAGCTCTCCTTGTCAGAGAGCCTTCTTACTGCAGTGATACATCCCTGTTCATAGTGATGAAAATAAGGTGCCCAGCCATAGATGGATATCAACATAGATACATGGAGATACACTGTATAGGTTCTGTTACTCTAGAGAACGCTGAATAATACAGGGATGGATATGGCCAAGATACACTGCATATATGCATGAAGTTTTCATAGATTAAGTAAAAAAATCAGCGAATCTTACAAGTATTAAAATAACAATTGAAAAAATTAGATCATTAGATTAAATAAACAAATAAGTAAATAAATAGAAAACAGAACCTAATCTTTAGTCATGTAATTAGTGTGTCTTCATTTTATTTATTATAGGGATTGAGGGAAGGTTCAATATTTAAAAAAAAAATCATAAATGTTTTTCTTAACCATAACCAATTAAAGCATAAATTCAAACTGGTTTTCTCAACACAATCATAAAACCAGCTGCCTTTCCCATATAGATAATCCATAGCACAACGGAGAACAAAGCCTAATGGGATGGATATACAAAGGCCTGCTGAAACATCCTCCTCTGTATGCTACCCTAAAAGTCAATTTATAAAATAATGATACACAGCAGTCCACCTTTTTAATAACCTATTTGTAAGATTTTAGTAGACCTAGAAAAAAAAACAAGGATTACAGGAGCTATGGTAAGGATGATTATTAATACCACCAATGATTGTTTACATGTTATTGATCTGAAAGGCTTTCATAACGTGGTGCCTGCTAAGAAAAGTTAGTGTCATTGATCCTCTGGTTTTTTTTTTAGACACAAGCACTCTGTGAATGGGTGCTGGAGAGTCAACACCAAGTTTGGGTGCCTGTACAGTTTTGCACCCCTGTACCCAAGCTCTGACGCCCCTGCCCAGGAATGTGCCCCCGAACATGTGTCCCCATTGCCCTGGGCATACTCTCCCAGCCCAGCCCAGCTCCACTCCAGCTGTGCCTGCCTGACCCTGGCTCCTGGCAGCAGCTGGGATGCATGAGAGTCCCTCCAAGGGACTCTCTCCATATGAGGCAGTCACCAGTGGAATTACAGACACCTCTACAGGCGTCTTTGTCTCTAGATCTAGAAGGGGCTTTCCTGCTTGAGGACACTACTCACAAGAGACCCTTGGCTCTCCTGGGTACCAGAACTGAACAGTCACCTGGGTACATTGCCCCACATGTCTGACTGTGTGGTTTATTGGGTAAGACAAAATCCAAGGTGCTATTAAGAGCAACCGGTTCTTGTTAGAAAGATCTTTGATCTAAAACATCAGTGCCAGTTGGTCACTGTCCTATTTAGAGCATTATGAGATCAAGAAGATATGAACCCTTCAGTCCCAGAGGTGCTTTTCTCTTCTGAGCAAGGTAGGAAGACATCACAGCAAATAAAAACATACAAAAATCAATTGCACTCCCATTTTTTGCTACTAGTAGCCAATTACAAAATGTAATAGAGAAATTGAACTCCCAGTGAGTCACATTATAGGATGTTTAAGACACTATGTAGCCCTTACAATCCCGACTACTCTCTGTGTAAAAGAGGTGCTTCTTAGCGTCTGTTACTGAAGGAGGTAAAGAGCTGCAGCTCCCTTGGGGTTTCTGAAGCACAGAGGGTCTTGTCAAAGGGATTGATTTGCTGTCCTTGGACAGACCTTTGTAGCCAATGCCTTCTTGTTTATCTGGCCATGTGTACAGGACTCTTCTGCTCCTACCTGGTTTCTTTTCCTCTCACAATCTGGAAACTTCTGAGTAAAAGCTTCAGATTATCTGAGGAAGCAACAGTGATTCTCCTGTCTCCCCTTTCAGGATTAACCTAGCTAGTAAGCTGCAGTGTGTGGGGTAAGCATCCTGCAGAGTGGAGTAAGGATCTTTTTGTAGTATTGCCCATCGCACTGGTGAGACAAAAAAATTGATAGACATTGTGAAACAGAATTTACAGCAGCACCTGCAGAGCCCAACTGCTGCCTAAGGTAAAAGCAGTCTTATAGGAAAAGATTGTTTACTTCATGGGAAGGGAGCTGCCTATCAGCCTTTCAGGTACATACCTCAGGCCATCAGTAAGAAGGGCAAGTTAAAAGCTGAGCATAACAAACCACTGTTGATCCTAGAGCAATCAAAAATTAAAATGCGCACGCGCACACACACATACACACACATACACACACACACACACTGGCTGAAACTGAAAAGACATGGCCTTCTCCAGGCTCTGTTCTATTCTTCTTTTTTTGGGGGATCCCCAAATGTCACATTTCTTTCTCTGAGGTAGATTGAACACCAATGAGACCACACGTTTTTCTTCCTCATTTCCTCCATTGTTCCTACTCCTTGCCATGAGCCCAGATCGAGCAGGGTGTGATGCCAATACAGTAGACTGGTGTCCTGCAGGCAAGGGAGCCTAGAGCCCCACACAGGGAAAACACTGTGTGAACACAGCACTTACGCCACAGCAAGTCAAGTCATTCTAGAGGTCTTTCCGGCCCCCACAACCCCAGAAGCCAGAAAATAAACTTGAACTGCAGCTCTCAGAAGCTAACCCCACAGCATGTCAGTGTTGAAATCTGGGAACCCAGGAGCATATGACAACACAATTCTGTCAGTTAAGATGGTCAACGATGGTCCTTTGTTACTGTAGCTTTAAGAAACTAATGCTTACAGAATAGGATGAGACTCCACCCCCAGAAAGTCAGGAAGTGCTGGAACACTGTGCAGTGGGTGGCCTCCAGAATACTGAGCTAACTGAATCAAGTGAGACACAAAAGCTCATAGTTGGTGTGATTCTACTTACATGAAATACTGAGCACAGGTATGCCAGCAAAGCATGCCACAGACATGGTGGTCACAAGCTGTGTGGTTGAGAGGGTAGAGATGAATTAATTAAAAAGCTAAGGTCTGAAGTTTTCTTTTATTGTTAGGTCTTTGTGGGGCTTTGTTATCAGTGTAACTGTGGCTTCATAGAATGAATTGGGTAGTGTTCCTTCTGTTTCTACTTTGTGGAATAGTTTGAAGAGTATTGGTATTAGGTCTTCTTTGAAGGTCTGACAGAATTCTGCACTGAACCCATCTGGTCCTGGGCTTTTTTTGGTTGGGAGACTTTTAATGACTGCTTCTATTTCTTTAGGGGTTATGGGACTGTGTAGATGGTTTATCTGATCCTGATTTAACTTTGGTATTTGGTATCTGTCTAGAAACTTGTCCATTTCATCCAGATTTCCCAATTTTGTTGCATGTAGGCTTTTGTAGTAGGATCTGATGATATTTTTAATTTCCTCAGAATCTGTTGTTAAATCTCCCGTTACATTTCTAATTTTTTTAATTTGCATACTGTCTCTGTACCCTCTGGTTTGTCTGGCTAAGGGTTTATCTATCTTGTTGATTTTCTCAAAGAACCAGCTCCTGGAGTTTGCAGCCCCAGGGAGGGAGCACCAGTGTCAACTGGCCTGACCCCTCAATGCTCCCAGAGACTGGATCACCAACCAAAGAATACACATGGAGGGACCCATGGTGCTGGCCACATATGCGGCAGAGGATGGTCTTGTTAGACATCAGGGGGAGCAGAGGTCCTCGGGTCTGAGGGTGTTAAATGCCCCAGTGTAGGGGAATGCCAAGGAGGGAAGATGAGAGTGAGTGGGTGGGTGGGTGGGGGAATACACTCATAGTGGCAGGGGGAGGGGAAGGGGATGGGGGATTCCAAAGGGTCAATCTGGAAAGGAGAAAACATTTGAAATGTAAATAAAGTATCAAAAAAATAAATTAAAAAAAGGAGAAAAAGAAAAATTCAAAGAAAAACAAATAAACATAATAAACATAATAAACATAATAAACATAATAAACATAATAAACATACTAAACATAATAAACATAATAATAATAATAATAATAATAATAATAATAATAATAATAATAATAAAGCTGACATTGCTTTGGAATCAGGGAGAAATATAGTTTCTAACACTGTGATTGTCCCAAATGTCACGGACTCTTGGCTTGGAACTAGTATGTGTAAGTGAATTCTACTTTTAAAAAAAGGAAGTGGGTCACTGCTCTGTGACCTCTCAGTTGCAGTGAGCAGAAGTCAATTCAAAAGAGAGAGGGGTGGGGGTGAATGAGTGTAAATGCAGGGAAGAAAATGACCTGTGTTTAAGTGCGGTGTTCAATAACTGCATGCATGGTTCCAACAGGTAAATCACATGCCCCAGTACTCTGTGTGTGTGTGTGTGTGTGTGTGTGTGTGTGTGTGTGTTTACATGTATCTGGATATCTGTTTGCAAATTTAATCCTTAAGCAAACATGCCAAGTGCATGCACTGTGCCTCCCTCTCAGTTATAATTTAGGACTCAGATTAACTCCTTCACCCTCTTACTTGACTATAAGCAGCTAAAGGTTGCCACACAGCAGCCTGAAGGTTTGATTATCTAGAAGAGTGAATCTCAACCTTGGAAACCAAACATTTTTGATGGTCTTAGGACCATTACCAATTACAGTTATGAAGTTGCAACAATAATGACTTTATGGCTGAAGGCACCAGAACACGAGGAACTGTCTTAAAGGTTCATAGCATCAGGAAGGTTGAGAACTGCTGCTCTAGAAACTTCCGTCCTACAGCATTGATGTCGAACTTTGCATTCCTGAAGTCTCAGGGAACAGGCACGATGCTATTGCATGGCCCTAACTCTGGTTCCTGCACAGACATTCTCCTTCTTACCCAACACCTCATCACAATGGCCGTCACTGTTCACAGTTCTGTCAACACACTAGTCACAACCATGAAGGTCATCTCTGAGATTCCCAGAGCTTCTCCTGAGCCCTCTCACCATCATCACCTCCATTCTCCATCCTTCCTGACACTGTTTCCCAGCATTCCCTTCAGCACAGCTCCAGCTACCCACCCTTCCTTCCTGCATTCCACAGCCAGACAACCCACTCAGTACTTACTGAGCAGCAGACCTGCTCTTCTCTACAGTCTACATCCCCTGTGCTGGTCCACTCCCCCTGGCTATGATGCATCAGTCAGCTTTCTGTTGCTGCAAACAACAACATGAAATTATCAACTTATAGAAAAATGGTTTGTCTTACTTCACAATTCGGAGGCCTCAGGCATCAGTCAGTCGGGTCTATGATGACCTCCATGTGTGGGCAGCATATACCAGAAGTATCACTTGTGTTTGGAGTGACAGAGGGAGAGAGGAAGTGGCTGGGGTACCACTATTCCCTGTAAAGCACATTTCCAATGGCTTAAGATATCCCTCTACATCCAATCTTCAGCATCTCTTAATATCACCAAAACCTGGGGACCAAGCCTTCAACACATTGGCCTTTGGGGCATCTTTTTTCAGATCCAACCTAAGGTGTATAGTAAAGTGCCTTAGGTCAGTTAATGTATAAAAGAAAAGGGAGCATAGTAATCAAATGACTCCTAATGACACATTTCTATAGCCACAGACCAGAACATTGCTCCACCCTCAGCAGAGACTGGAATTAACAAAAAGATCTATGTTAGGGGTTGTTGAGGTGCTGATATGTATTCAAATGCTAAATACTGTCCCCCCAGCCCCGAGATCTGGTTGCCTACCCCATGAGAAGATCCTCACATACACCAAGTGATGCTGCGTAAACCCGGCTCCCTAATTTAAAATGAATGGATTAATAAAGAGTAGAGCCTGTGATTGGACAGTAGGGAGAGAAAGGCGGGACTTGAAGATTGAATGAGGGGTCTGAGGAGAGACTAGAGAGAAGGGAGACAAGACACAGCAGAGAGGAGGAGGCTGTCATGAGAGGAGATGGACCTTGAACATGTGGTCAGGGGAAACAGCAAGTAACAAGGGACACATGGTTGGGGTGTAAGTTCAATTAGCTCACAACCTGCCCAATCTAGGCTTATGGCTTGTAAATAAAACACCAAGATCGTGTGTCTTTTATACAGACTAGCTAGAATATATTATTCTTTTTACAGATGTATAACTGGACATTGTGCAGAGTGAGAGACTTTGGAGCACACAGCATTAAGTGGGATGCATTTATTAAACTCCTCTCCTTAAGGCCTAAGGATCTGTGCATAAGATGTGTTAGAAAGACGGTAGGAGCCAGAGGTGGTAGATGACTCCAAAGAAACAGTGTCTTCCAGACACAACTGGTCTGATGCACCTATGAACTCACAGAGTTCACAACAGCATGCACAAGACCTGCCATGTTCAAATCAGACAAAATTGCAGCATTGAACAGGAGAATTGGACACAGAATCTCACCCCTCACAAACTATTTGCAATCGATAGTTGTGGAGAAAGGGAACATCCGTTTTCGCCAACAGTAGGTGTATGAACTGCAGAACAGACATCATGCCCAAGAGTGCTTGTCAAAACCAAATGGACACCATGGGAGTGTGTTTGTGTGTGTGGTATTTCTGTTTGTTTGTGTTTATTTGTTCGTTTATTACTTCTTTGTCTTAGTTTAGTTATTTTCATTTTTTGGTGTGTTTCGTTTGCTTTTTGTTCTGGGGGTGAACACGAAGTTGAGGATCTGAAAGGAGTTATAGGAAGGGAGAATTATATGAGAAAATGAAGTAAAATTCACAAATATTAAAAATAACTAAATAAAAATACAGCAAAAATATATTTATTTTAGCCCATGGTACTTCATTTCATGATACAAAATGGAAAGGTTCAAGAAACTGTGTGGTAAAGGAGGGGCCAGAGAGGGAGGCCTTGCTCTATGATGACATAAACAGATCAACTCACTCCATCTGATAACAGGCAGAGTTCACCCATGGTAAAGATATTAAACCCACCTTAACGACTTACTCAGCTCCGAAAGATGCACTGTTGAAATGCCTACACACCGTGAACTCAAAGGGGACAAGCCATATTTGAATTGTAGCATACACATTGTGTGGGGACAGGTGCATGCCTGTGTGTCTGCATGCTTATGTGCATGTTTGACTCCATGTGTCTACATCTGTTTGTGCACGTGTGTTAGAATATTATTTACCATGATGAGTGAGTCTAATTCTCTCACTCCTCTTTGGCTGTCACCGCAAATAGACCTGAGTCCAATACTAACACAGCTTCTCTTCGCATAGATCTTGATGCTCTAGGGTTGTATGTTACTCCCAAGCCAGACTTTCAGAACATGAAGGACATGTCCCTTCCTTAGTCGCTGTTATGTTTCGGAATTCGTACAGTGGTTTGTACACATCACACATGCAGTAGCATACAGGAGATGGGGTGAGTGGCTGAATACATAAACGAGAAACAGTTGAGGGACCCGGTAGCAGCACTAGAGGTGACAAGGTGGCCATCTACTTTATTACATTTTTACAAATGACATATCCAGGTTGAAGTTTATTCTAAACTGAGTAGGCATGCACATTGTGAAACATTACTTTCTACAGATCTGGCTGTTCTTCTGTTCAGCATCAGCATTTTAGGCCTTGCCTGTCAGTTATGCAGCAAGACTTGCTTCTGCAGGAGAGCCACTTGAAACCATGATTAAGAGAGCCTGGATTGACACCCCAGACTCCTCAGAAGAGGCATCTCATCTTTGAAGTGGATTGTAAATGAGCTATTGGTAATTAAACAGTTAGCTATGGGTGTGTGGCTTGATGGAGCAACCAGTCAGCGGGCTGTCAGGAGCCAGGGAAGCACCCTACAATTCAAGAACTCAAGGCTGGGACCATCATCCTCTGAAGGGAGCTCTATGTGATTGGCTCCATTTGCAAATGTCTTTTCATGATGGAACTACCAATGTGGGCTTCCTGGGCATTAGCAAAGGTGTCACGATTAATTCAATGTCCCCAAACCAATTGTTAGACCATAATAAAGCATTTCACGTCTATTCAATAATGAGCTCCTGAATAAGGAAATTCATGGTTTTAGTTCGACTCACCAAGAGTGCTAGCTGCTGGCAGGATTCTTGTGCCACAGGCAGCAAATGCCACACAGCAAACACCACACACACATCCTTATGGTGCATAAGAGTACTGCGTTTGTCATTTACAGATGAGTCAATGACGAGGAAAGATCACATGACTTGTCTGAATCATTTATCCAATAAGCAGTCACAGTCTCCAGAACCAGTATTCCACTCTTGGGACCTTTAGCCATCAGGTTCTCTTTCTATGCTACAGTGCTTGTTCAAGTGGGATGAAAGAAGTTTTGCTATAAATTCTAGTTTACTGAACCTTTGTAATTCTTATGCTCCATCTTCATTGCTTCCTGTTTAAACAATTATGTAAATCACCACTTGCTGACCCAAACCTACATATCTAATCTGTGATGGGTAGAGGCATGAAGATTAGTGAGAGCTAATTGCCAAGGGACAATGATACAAGTGTCAAGGTCAGGGAAGAGAAATCGAAGCTAACAAACTCAGAATAAGCTGCTTTGGTCAGCTACATCCTGCGAAAGAAACACAATAGTGAGGAAAACATTCATCTATAAATGAGATTAACCACAGCCACGAAGGACAAAGATGTAATTAAGTGCACATAAAGGCCCGAAGCATTGCCGACCTCTGTGCTTTCTGCTCCCCAAAGCCCCATTGACTGGACTCACAGCAGAATGACTGTGATGAGATATCAGACACTTATAACAGAATGAAGCAGTACTGAGAGGACAATGATGTCACTGGCCCTGCCTGGAGAAGGCCATTGGCACTGGCTTGGTGAGTGATAACATAAGTGAATAGGCTTGTGCTGGTGGAGGAGTCGGCTTGGAGTCTATGCTGATGCTCAGCTTCCACTCTGACCCCTGATTCTACTCTGAGGAGTGACTACTCAGACCTTTGGGAGCTTTGAAAGGTCAACAGCTCCAGAGAGAGGCTGTCCAGCCTAAGTTCTCTCCCTGGGCATCATTTCAGGCATTTTGAGAAAAGACATCAGCACAACAATGTCACCTAGATAGAGGTGTCAGTCACATTTCACAGAGGAGAAGGGACAGAGGTTAATTTGACTGAGGAAGGACACAAAGGAAGAGAACAGCAGTGTTGGGGGCTCACTGTGTGTTCCCTTAACAATCAAGGAGTGGCAGTGACGTAATGCAAACGGTATTAGCAGAAACCTTCTTAGTGCTTTCTCTACACCAGACATTGTTTGAGCACTTCCTCTTATGGCTGCAAGCACTGTAGACATGACAGGTAAGTCCTCTCACTACAGAAATCACAGTAGATTTGCAGATGGCAGAGAATGGGCCACAAAAACATGAGGAACAGAACAATAGTAGCCAAGACTTGACTACTATGCCAGCTGCTCTTTACCAATGAATGGATAAAGGCCATGTATTCAGAATCTTTTGCTGTCTATATAGGAATTTAATGCCCTGAGGCTGTCTGTCTACATGTGAGGATCTTTAGAACACACTCATTTTCACAGACGAGAAGGAGAAACAATGGCCCAGGTTTGTAAGTTGATAGCACTGAGTCCTGTCCAATGGCCTGCAATTGTGGGCCTTTAATTTCACACACTGTGCATGGCACACCTGCACAAGAACTGTGGCAGAGCCTGCAGTAGGACTCTAATGTTTACACAATACCTTAGGGTTTCATTACTGTAAAGAGACACCATGACCATGGCAACTCTTATAAAGAAAAACATTTAATTGGGGCTGGCTTACAGCTCAGAGGTTTAGTTCATTATTGTCATAGCAAGAAGCATGGTGGCATACAAGCAGACATGGTGCTGGAGACTGAGCTGAGAGTCCTACATCTGGATCATCAGGGAACAAGAAGAGACAGCCTGTTTCTGGACCTGGCTCGAGCTTCTGAAACCTCTAAGTTCACTCACTGTGACATGTTTCTTCCAAAAAGGCTACAGCTCCAATAGTGCTAACCTCCACGAGTCTATGGGGAGCCCGTTTTTCTTCAATCCACCACACACAACCCTTGCCTTGAGCAGAGTGGAGACTGAAGTAGAACAGAAACTTACTGGACTAACATTGTCATGGGTAATCATATGGGCATCAGGAGTCCTTGGAGGTGGCTGTCGAGTATATACAGGATACCAAGGCTACCAGGGGAGCAAGAGAAACATAGAGAAAAGCAAAAGGAACCATTGAGGGTGCAGAGAAGGTGGTCAGACTGAGAGGCAAGACGTTTTTTATTCAGGAAAAACTTATGCATTCTATAGGGAAATGTGAACAACCAAAGTAATTCTGTTTCCCAGAGACTTCCCTAGAGAAGCACTCAATGCCGGAAGACTGAAGCTGGGCAGCCAGGTAGGTATGGCATCTTCATGAGTCACTCTCTGACCTGAGAACACTGCTCAAAATGTCCCCTAGGTATTGTGATGTAATCAGCCTTGCCATGGCCACCCTGACTCTTATGCTTACAAGGATTTTGCATTTACTTCTTGTATAGGAATGGTCAACCCTGGAGTTATTTGAAAATCTTCTCCTGTGTACAACCTGAATTGGGTCAACACAGAGGTCACATACAAAGGTGTTCCTTGCCTTGATGTTGACCTTGGGAACAGATATGGTTCATAACATCATCTATAACACAAAAAAGAACTTTCTCTTCTCCTGCTGATATCATCTCTTTCCTCCCTGGTCATATTTACACATAAGATCTTTGCCTACTATTGTGAAGAGCACCTTTAGATCTAAAGTTCTGAACCAGTTACTTCCAGGTCAAGGTGTGCTTGCTTGGTCTGCAACCTAAGAACCTGTGAATGTTAACAGCTCGTGTTCAAGAAACAAGTTGAGGATCTCCTGTCGTGGCATTCCCTGCAGCTTGCTTTCCCATTCACTGGAAACGGGTTCTCAGTGGTCTAGTCATAACCACATCACTCTCAGAGATAAGAGAGATAAGTCATGACCAGACAAGATAAGCTTCCATGGTCCTTTTAGGAAATCATTAGGCATTTAGTTTCTGTCTCTTAAAAAAAGATTTCTGGTCCAATAATGATCTTTACACAATATGATTATATTTATTGATTCCAATGATGAACTAAAGTGAAGACGATGTCTCTAGCACATGACCAATAATAAACAGTACCCACCAAGAAAATGACCCAGTGTTTCCCTCATGATTCCTAGCACGTTTCTAAAAGCCTGGTAGTAGCCAAATACTGGGTAGACTTTGGTGGTAACTTACTGACAAATTTTACTCTGATCGCTCACTCTGTGTGGAGGCAGCACCTTCATGAGACCAATCTCTGAATGACTGTGAGCAGGATTTGGCCTCTTCTTTCCTGTATCCTGATTGGAAAAGGGAAGTCTACAACCTGACCCTAAAATACTCTCATCCAGGTGGCGGCAGTTGGGCACAGCTCGGAATGTATCTATGTAAGCACAGAAGTATGCATGAGCAGGAGGGAGAGTCCCTAGGCTCTGTCCCTGTCTGAACTCTTAGAGAGCAATGTCACCTTAAGGTACAAAGAAGGAAAATATCTGGCCTTCTGTCTCTTATTTTGGGCCATGTGAGAACAGTATTTATCACCCATCCACATTCTTCTTGGAGATACTGGCAGAATCAGCCTCCTACCTACATGCAAATAAGTGTTCCCTCCACGGTTCAGAACCATGCTGAACATCCTGCCAAGTGTTTATGGGTATCCATCAGTGCTCAGCCTGTGCAGTGTTAGCCCTGAGAGATGAGCCATTGAACAAACATCCAGGAACTCTGGGGAAAGCTGAGCCCACCATAATCCACCTCAATGAGGTGCTACTTGAAAAAGATCCAGTGAGTTTTGCCAACAGAAAGACATCACCAAAAGGCACCAAGCAACACCGTCTTCAAAGTTTTGTGTTCTGAGAATTGCCGGCCCAGCTCAGTCTTTCCCGTGAGGTGTTTAGTCTTACAATGGGCACCCAGCTACTAGGGACAGCAACAATGGCCAGAAAAAGGACTTCATCCTCACAATCCATTGTCCACAGAAAGTCAGGATAACCATGTAATCTAAGAGAAAACTCTCCCATCCACAAAGAGTCTGGATCCCCTGTTCTGCCCTCCCTCCACCAAGACAACTCTCTACTGCATGGATACTTGGAAGTTACCAGTGGCTAAAGACCATCCCATATCTTTGGAGTATCCAGAAATGTGGGCGTTAAAGAAGTGAAAATGGCTGAGGAAGATGCCACAAACCCCTTCAAAGTGTGACTGAATGAGGCAGGAATACAGTAAAGTATACAGGAAAGGTAGTGGGCATTAAAGCACCATCATCACACAGGAAACCCTTAGAACTAAACCAGCTCACCTTAGGGTCAGATACCAGGAAGGAGTCACAGATCCACAGTGTGTCTTCTGCCCAGGGTACCACAAACTCTGGAAGATCAGGATGTGGGTGGGTGTGTATAAATATCTTCCCCTGTTTCCTATATCACTCACTGAAATTATAAGTCACACATTCCTGCAAAACCCTGGCCAAGAAGTCCACTCTCGTGATCATTTGCTCATGCCCCATGCCACTGATCATGTTGGTATCTGTATTACTGACTGCCTTCCCAAGGCTGAGCATTACTCTGAGTAGGTAATTCACACTGTCTCTCACATGCCTCACTGAGATCCAGACACAGGTTGGACAGCATGCCCAGAGCTGCTCCACTCTTGTGAGTGAAAGTTTTGATCTTGTGGTTTAGAAAGCATATCCCCTTTCTGGGTGGCTTCATCGTGACGGGGGAAGAGGGGAGTAGAAGGACTTGCCCACTGCCTGTGAGGTCAGGAGCTTAGGTTCTTTCCTGAATTTTTATTTTCAGTCTAAATGTCTTCATGGGCTTGGCCTAGACTTTACATTTCTACATGTACACTGACAGCCTGTTCACATAATTAGGCCTCAAGACTGTGCCATCCCTCTCCAAGGTCATATTTGCACTTAGTTATGGAGTGGAAATCTTTATGGTGCTTAGGGGTTTGTGAATATCATCTTTCCCCTCGGGAAAAGATTTTATGTCTGTTTCTACTTAGAAAAAAAATAAAAGATGCTTATTATAAAAGCATCATAGAAAATACAGGTGATGCACAAATGAAATGAAGCAGATGCACACTCAGACATGTGTGTTTCCAACATACACCCATGCATACCACTTATGCAGTCTCACATGCTCATGTTACAGACAATAAACATCACATCACCACATATTCACACTCATAAACACACCATTCTATGTGTTTACACCCACTCTATACACTGAGGCGAATATACATGCATACACACACACAAACATACAATTACAATCACCTATGCTATCAGATAGACAGATGATAGATGAATAGATGGATAGATAAACAGATAACTGATGGATAAGAACTCACATCTATCTTTCCAAACAGTGATATGCACATGCAAACATCCTCTGATATACACTCATGCACACACACTCACAACTACTTACATATGGGCTTATATCATAACCCTGTTTAGATATTAGTCTTTTATTGGATATTATATGTACATTGTTTCTGTGTTTGAAACATAAACAGATTCCTTGTTTGTAAGAGCAACACTGTGTTACTTACATGAGCATGTGACTACTTAGTATGCAATAGGCTGCGTTTAATGAGGGGCTCTATTGGTGTTTATTTTAATAAATAAAACTTTAATGTGCAGAGTACATTTTCTCTGTAATCTTGGCATTTCATCAGGAAAAATATCTACTGGGAATAATCAGATGAGAAAGCTCATCCTAAAGCTTTGAACAATGCATGTGCCTCTGTAGGTCATCCTGCCCTGCATGTGTAGCTGTATTTTTCCCTTTCAGGTTCAGCACATGTGTGTACCTCAGGCTCAGCATGTGTTTTTGTGTGTGTGTGTGTGTGTGTGTGTGTGTACATATATATACACACTATATATATACATATAGTATCACAATGCTCTAAATATGTGTCTGTCTGAGATGGAGCAAAAGGAAGGTCTTGAATATTTCAGTTTTATCTACTTAGCTTTGACTGAGGTGGGACATTTTTCTATGCCCTTTGGCCATTTGGATTTTAAGTTACTCAAAGGACCACTTATTATAAGTTCTGCCTATTTCTTTGGTCTAAGTAGGTTTTTTTTTCATGTGTAAATTGGTTTTACTATTAAATATTTAATGAGAATGAGCCAGTTCCAAAACCTAGGTTGGAACATTAGAAATGCTGCCTGAGATTTTCATTTTTTTCCCACATTATTTACTTCTGTTTGCAGTTGACATCAAGTAACAAAACCTGTGCTTTCGCTTCAGCCTGAGATAGTTTTTAAACTGACAAAATACATTAAACGATAGTTTTCAAACATTGGACATCAGGACACAAAGGACAGAGGTTGCTGAGAGACAAGAAAGGAACAAGGTAAGTCCTGCTCGTGAGTTGGATGCAGGCCCTGGGCTGGGCTGCACCAGAGGGCAGCCAGGGCTTCGGAGGCCTGAGTAGAGGAGAAAACCTTAGACATAGCAGTCAGTGTGTCCTGAGTACTTGTAAACCTCACACAAACTGGAGTCACTCTGGGAAGAGGAAACATAATTTAAGAAGTGTCTCCATCAGATTGTCATGTGGGGATGACTCTGAGACATTTTCTTCATTGATGACTGATGGAGGAGGGTCTGGCCCACTGTGGACATTGCTACCTACAGACAAGTGGTCCTTGGTTGAATTAAAATGTAAGCTGAGAAAGCCATGGTAAGCAAGCCAGTAAAGCAGGGTTCCTCCATGGTCTCTGCTTCAGTTCCTGTTTCCAGGTTCCTGCCCCAAGTTCCTTTCATGACTTTCCTCAATGGTGGGTGGTTATGTAGAAGTATAAGCCTCCAGTCCTCAGATCTCAGAATCCATGGAAAAAGAGATGCTCAACAGGGAGCCTAGGAATCTACAGAGAGGAAAGCATAAACAACAGCAAAAAGAAAAAACAACACATCAAAAGGGACACAGATAGACACACACAGACACACACACACATACACACACACACGAAGACACACACACACACCAGAGTCAACAGCTTTGGCCATAGTTGAAAATGGCTGAATTCCACTTGCTGGAGAATCTGAAGGAGTGACTGACAAGTTAAACAGAGACAGAGAAGTTGTAAAGACCACCTCAAAGAAAGTCCACACATCAAAAGTGCTGTGCCTCTGCCCCAGGTTGGGGAGTCACTAGATAATCTGGGCTTTGTAAACCTAAAGAAAACTTACTGAGTATTAAGTCCTGTCTTTAAAAATTCTTCTCGATAGCCTTGAAATGCAATGCCTAGCTTTAATAAAAGATTAAACAATGCAGAAGAACATAGAGAATACCAAAACCCAAAGAGAAAAGGGAAATCTAAGAAGAAAGCCACGGTGACTCGACATTAAACAGCAGAAATATGCATCAAACTAGAATCCTAGAGAAGCTGCGTGGAGCAGGGCCCAGGGGAACGGTTTAAATAACTGAAGGGCACTTTTTTATTTCCTGATGAGAACTGTAAACCAAGGACAAGAAGCAGAAAATAATCACAGTAGTAGTAGCCAAAAGAAGCTTTACATTGAGTACACCAGGAGAAGGATGGCAATAATCAGAAACAAGGAGCCATGAAGGACAGACAGACCGTGTCCAGGAGGCTGGAGAGACGATCCAATGGTTCAGAGCCATTGCTGCTCTTGCAGAGGACCTGGCTTTCCAGCAGCTTTGTTAAATCATTCATAACCACTTATAACTCTAGGTCCAGGATGTGACACCCTCTTCTGCTCTCCAGGAGTACGTGCGCACACACACACACACACACACACACACACACACACACACACACCCGTGCACACACATGCACATACACATGTACATACATATACAACTGCACACACATGCATACACAGAGGGAAAAAAGGAAGGGAGAGAGAGAGGTAGAGAGAGACACAGAGACAGAAAGATATAAAAAAATTTTAAAGTACTAAAAGAAAAACATCAACTCAGGATTCTTTATTTTCTAAAAATACATTTAAAGGAAGGGAAACAGAAAGATGTTTTTCGACTGCTAGACCTGACAGAATTTGTCACTGGCAAACTTACAGCAGACGTGAAAAGTGTCCTTGAGGTGAAGAAAAACAGATTCCTGAGCCTTCATGGAGGCACAAAGGGCAGTGGATCAGTGGTTGGGTGGGGAAATGAGGCTTTCTTTTCCTTAGTCATGAGCAGCTACAGCTTCTCAGACAGAAAGACCTACCGACTCTCGGGATAAATCCGGGAGAAGTTAAGATGAGAATTGAGATTGAATGTGACCCAAGTATATGGAATGAAATCCTCAAAGTATTAATACATAAAATATTACCAAGCATTTAAAGCGAAAGTAAGTGCAGTATTTTGCGGTCTTTGTCACATGCACACACGTGAAACACATAACAGCAGTAGTGTAAACGCTGGGCAAAACCTAGGAAACACTGAGTGAGCAGCCCTCTTAAAGGAAGTAAGCCATTTGGAGGTTAGTGGATCAGTAGGTCCTTTCGGGATCAACTCTGTTGTTAATCTAACTGTGACCGCCAAGTTTCTCTGTCTCACTGCCTGATGTCGTTGGCCATGTAATGTTCAAGGAAATTATTAATTGACAGCGAGCAGTAGCTAAGTTATTTCTTTTCTGCGTATTCCTGCTTCTTCTACTGATCATGCATTTCATGTTTTTCTCCAAAGATTCATACTTACAGAGTTTTGCCAGTAACCCCAAAACTAGAATATGTGTGCTTGATGCTACAACTGAACTCAAGCCACTCCTGTGCTGCTTGTCTGATAATGCTAATCAGTCAGCTCCCCTCCCACCATATAATAATCAGTGCAGCTCCCCATAGTGCTCTGCACTGTGTTTCTTTCTGCACTCAGGGGTATTCATCTTAGGTCAGTATTCTCTCTGAAGCTCTGCCTGGGGATTTACTGCACAGAACATCTGTATGTAATTATTTCTCTTCACTTTTCTTGTCTGAATGTAAGTTTGTTTTATCTCAATTTTGAAAGGAAGACCACTTGGCAGATTAGTTCTCCTGTCCAGAATATTATAGCTTCAGCTATTCTCTAAGTGATCTCTCCTCTGAGGATCTTTGCACGCCCATGTGGCTGCTTAGTAAATCTACCTGCCCTTTGCTCGTTGCATATCGATAAGCATAGGCCTTTGCTTTGTTTGTTTGTTTTCTGACTATAATTGGATGTAATCTCTCTGTATTTTTCCAGAAGTAATCACCAATCTATCTCAAACCTTTGCTTCTGTTCTTTGCTTTTGGAGAGACCACTGAGCTGAGCCCTTGGCGTATTTCACTCATTTTGTAAAATTTCTAGCAAGAATCTTTAAAAGAAAAAAAAAAATATGCCCTGTTCCTAATCTCTGATCTTTGTGGGGTTCTTAATTATGCATCTATTAGCATTTTTACTTTGATTGCAGTCTCTGCGGCTTTTTTGTTTTGTTTTGTTTTGTAATTTATGCCCTTTTCTCAGTGATTTAAAAATGGAAATCAATGTTTTGTTGCTCCTGGGTTATCAATAGAAAATAGGAAAATGCAGATAGGCATCTGGGGTTAGGGTGTTGGGCTCCAAACTCACACTCCTTTGTGGGTATAGTTAGATGCTAGGCAGGCATTTGCTTAATTACTAGGATTGAAAGACAATCATTACATTTCCCGTTGTAGTAACAGAATGCCTATGACAAATTCTTTTAAAAAGAAGTCAATGCCTTTGTGTTCTTATACTAGGAATTCCAAGAGCATGAATTGTGTGTACCCTAAGCACCCATGAAGAAATGCTTGCTACAAAGTCAAGATCATTCCACAATGCCTGGCAACTTGAAACTTGCCTGGCAAAGCTAGGCTAGCATATATAAGGAGATCCATTCTAAAATGGCTTGCAAATCCACAAACCTACAAATGTCTTAAATCCTTTATGAGGACTGCACTCTTACAACCAACCCTGCCTTCAAACACTATTAGCATAAGACTTGAGTAATTAACATTCCAACTTGTACAAGAATTCTAAGCCATAGATATTCAAACCACAGCAGGCTGGGAAATCTTAGCAATGTCTTTAAGGGGTGATGTTACTGGGTTGTGAAAGGGGAAGTCAGGAACACTGTCTTCATTAGCAGTGGTGGGACACACTCAGGGAGCCTTTTCAGTTAACATTTAATGAAAACTCTGCTTGCCACTCAGGGAGGATCTTTCAGAGAGGGGACTTGAACTCAGAGTCAAGCTGTATGGACGAACTTGTTCAGGATATCACAAACTCTGCATAGTCATTCATTCCACCAGTGGCTTCAACCATACCTATTTTTTAGGTTAGTCATCCTAATACCCCTGTGTGATGGTTTGTATATGCTTAGCCTGGGAAGTAACACTACTAGGAGGTATGGCCTTGTTGGAGGAAGTGTGTCATTGTGGATGTGGGCTTTAAGACCCTCATCCTAGCTCCCAGGAAGTTTCTCCTAGCCTTCAGATGAAGATGTCAAACTCTAAGCTCCTCCTGCACCATGCCTGCCTGGACACTGCCATGTTCCCACCTTGATGATAATGGACTGAACCTCCAAACTGTAAGCCAGCTCCAAATAAAAGCTGTCCTTATAAGGGCTGCTTTGGTCATGGTGTCTGTTCACAGAAGTAAACCATAAGATACTCCGTGTTCAAAGCTCAAATTACCTTCCATTAAGTTACAGTGTCAACTTGGATTGTTCATTTGTCCCTGCCAAAACATCATCATCTCCTTCTGGCATTTGTACAAAATCCAAACCTAGCTACTAGCTATACCATTCCATATTGCTACAGGGATTAAAACAGCAGGGTGAGGAACAGATGGTGTCCTTTCTCGTTATTCTCTACTGTCTTAAAGAGCTGCCCCCACCTTGGCACTTTAAGGCCAGACCTTCTTCTGGATGCACTAATACTGATGAGGTCACCACATCCTCTTCAGGAAATAAATACTTGACCCCACATCAGGGACCTGCAGCAGCAGCCTGTCTTTTTCCAGACTTTGTATGAACTAACTTTTGTTATTGGTTCCTGGTGGATATAGCATCTCTGAACATTTTACTTATCTGCAACCCGACTTAGTCACAATTTTAGCTATAAAAAGCTGCCAGTGAGCAGCATTAGTATGCAATTAGCTAGTTATGTTAGCAATATTCCGAATACTATAATTAATACTGCTCAGTATTGGGTTTTAATTCCAAGAAAAAAAAACTTGGCTGCCAGGTTAGGAGGATAAAGATAATGAATATGATAGACTATTTATAGACTACCAAGAAATTTTGAATTAAATTTTAGCATGATTTCATAAAATGTACAATATCAGCTGAGCCCATCAGATCACCATGTGCTCAGGAAGGCAGCCCCGGGAGCCTGATCTGTCTCTAAAGCAAATGTCAGGGACATGGCCCAGGAAACCAAAGCACAGATGAAAAAGCCCAGGGCATCAGAGGTTAGACTGTGCCTGTCCACCCAGGGTGCTGGCTTCTTGAGAAGGTCACTATCACCAGAAGACGTGGGCTATGTCACACACAGGGGCATGGAAATAACAGTTGGTTAGTTATCTATTTAATTTGTATTTTTACTATTTGTTGGTTA